>VWZE01018683.1:827946-983429 GCA_013396675.1 Eubucco bourcierii
TTTTTTTTTTTTTTTTGAGGTGGGGAGTAGAGCAACAAGGCCTGAACCATCACTTGTGGTGTTTGGTTGGGAGAGAGGCTGGGAGCATAGGTGCCAGAGGGTGGGCTGCCCAGCTTGGCATCCCTGGAGCACAGGAAAGCTAATGACTGCTGCTAATTGCTGGCCTAGTTTGTAGAGGAGGCTGATTTCATGTGGGTGTTGGGAGGTGAGGCTGAGCTCTGAGGAGCACTTTTCCACAGCAGGGTGCTGAGGGTGAGGTGGGTGGCAGCCACCAGTGCCAAAGGATCAGAAATGGAGTGACCTCCTTGGTGGGTTCCTCTGCACAGCTTCAGTAGCAGGGGAGCTGTGGTGTCTTGGGGTTGGGAGTTGGCAGAGGCAGAGCTTGGGGAGTGGGGTTAAACCATGCTGGTCTTAAAAACCCCACTGGACAGGCTTGTCAACTGCTCTGCCATGGGAAAAAGTTTTCATCCTGGCTTTCCAGAAACCTAATTCAGTTCTTTGAGGGAGTTTGTGGGGTTTTGGGGTTTTTTTTTGGTTGGTTGGGTTTTTTGGGGTTTTTTGGGGTTTTTTGTGTGTTTTTGTTTTGGTTTGGTTTGGTTTGGTTTTGATCTGTTTGTGTTTTTTCCTCTCCTAAAAATTCAACAAATATTTGCTATACACCAAACCTTCCCATCCCTCTGCAAGGGAAGAATAGTTTTCATCGTTGTATTCAGTGAGCAAATCAATCATCTCAATTTCTTTCTCACAGGAGCAGGCAGATGCTGGAGGTTTATTTGTAGAGGAGAGAAAGGTGTTGAGGGGAAACTTGCTCCAGCAGCAGCAGAAATTCAGTGGATGCTCTGACTGCTTGTTCCTGGCCAGGCTTTATAAATCAGGTCTTAAAGCAGAGCTGAGAAAAAGGGAGGATTTTTTCTGCTGAATTCCTCCACTCCAGGGTGCAAATGTTCCAGACCTTGAATACATCAGGGATACATTTTCCCAATAGTCCCTTGCATTTGCTCCTATCCAGCCTGTGCGTGGATGGGAGAAGCTGAGCCAGGTGGGTTGGGCTGGGAGCGGCACCAGTGACCACCTGTTCCTGCCTGGCCCAGTGGCAGCTGCCGAGGCTGCTGTTGTCCTTTAATTTTGCACCTTTTGGCAGCAGAAAAAGACGAGAGTCCTGAGGAGGGTGGTGCTGGAGCTGTCCCCCAGCCAGCAGCAGGGTTTTGTTCTCCGTGGCATGTTGTAACTACTGTTTGCAAAGCGCTTAAGCAGCCTGTGTAATCTACCGCTAAGACGCTCCTTATCTGGCTTTACGAGCCCTCGGCCGCAGCGGGACCGCCTCGCTTCTGCTCCTCCTGCATCCCTCTCCCATACCCAGATACCCCTCTGCTGGCAGCCTGGCAGGAGGCTTGTCCCTCCATCCGTGTCTCTTTGGGCTCATCCTAAAGGCTGGCAGTCAGTGGGGACCGCCTGGAAAATCCCCCAGTACACAGAACTGTAGAATGGGTTGGGTTGGGCACTGATGCCTTCCACGTTGCTCAAGGCCCTGTCCAGCCTGGTCTTGGACACTTTCAGACGTGCACAGGTTCGTTGGGCAACTGGTGCCAGTGTTTCACCACCCTCACTGTAAAGAATTTATTCCTAGTGTCCAGTCTAAATTTCCCCTCTTCCAGCTCAAAACCACTGCTCCTCATGCTATCACAACAAGCCCTTGCAAAAAGTCCCCCTTCAGCTTGCTTGTAGGCTCACTTCAGGTACTGGAAGGCTGCTCTAAGGTCTCTCTTGAGCCTTCTCCAGGCTGAACAGCCTGAACTCTCACAGTCTGTCCCTGAAGGTGTTCCAGCCCTCTGATCATCTTTGTGGCTCTCCTCCGGACCAGTGCCAACAGTTTGCTGTCCTTTTACATAAAATCAGTTGGAGCTTTTATGCTGTGTTTTGGCTTTGTCCTGTCTGGTACATGGCTTCGATCCCTGCTGGAGGAGCACCTCAGAGGCGAGATGTGCCAGGAGCTGTGACCTGCTGCCCCCTCCCATGTGTGCACCGTCACACCACACAATCACAGAATGTTGGGGCTAGAAAAGACTTTGAAAGATTATCTAGTCCAACCCCCTGCCAGAGCAGGGTGACATTTTCTTTTTTCTTTTTTTTTTTTTTTTTTTACAGTCCAGGGGTTTGTTTTTTTAATCCCACTTCTCCCTCCTTTCCTCTCCAACTCATGTTTTCCTCCTTTCCTCTCCATCATTCTCTTTCCCTCCATCTTCCACCTCCTCCTTGCCTCCTCCTCCATCTTCCTCTTTTCACCTCCATCTCCCTCCTTTCACCTCCACCTGCCTTTTCCCACCCCACACTGCTTTTTTTTTCCCCTTTTCTTTCCCCCAAACACAGAACACCTGGGTCCTGTTGAAGTCCCCCTCCCACCCCAGGTGTGAGCACTTTGCCCTCCCTGCCCACTCCCCTATTTGATGGGCCCCAGGAAAGGCAGTAGCCCTAAGCTTGCCCATCTGGGCAGAGGGATCCTCCTCCCATCGTCACTGGTGAGTCCCCATGGTGCACACTGGGTGAATGGTGGAGGTGATCTAAAGGCCGGGGGGCCTGGTGGCCCCCCGGTTCAGTAGGCTAGGGAATTGATGATCAGTCTAACGTCACCCATGGGTGCTGGTTGGGCCTCCTTACTTAGGCTGAGCTCCTGTATGTTTAGCTGCTGCTTTTTGCTAACTCATGATGAGCTGAAGTGCTTGGTGGAACTGGAAGCTCATGGGGCAGTAGTATTGTGTTGTCATAGAATTGTTTTGGTTGTACCACCATGCACTGAAGCAGAAGAGTTCATCTCCTTCTGATGGTGCCTTCTTTTGGCCAGTGGATCCAACCTTGCCCAGGGAGGTGATGGTGACAGGGACAGGTGGTGGTCCTTTGCACATTGAGATGGCTCTTCCCCAATGCCAGTACTCCCAGCTCTTTGAGGGTATTTCCAGCAGCAGTTGCAGTGGCTGCCATTCAGAGCTGATAAAGGGAGCAGTGCAGAGGCAGCTGTTTAAAGGCAGGTTTTTCGCTCCAGTTACCTTTTTGCTTTCAGAGCAAGCTCCCCAGCTCTAAGCTCATCATTGTATCTTGAATAATATGGTGGCATTAATCTCCTCTCTAAGGACATGCTTAGCTCAGTGGTTTTAGACCTGCAGCCCTCTTAAATATTACCAACAGAGTGAAAGGGATTCCCTCTAGAGAGAACTTAAAACCTATTAATAATATTTTGACTGCCTTTTGTGCATCTCTTACAAGTAGTCAGGATTCCTGGGGCTGCAGGGCACCAAGCTGAGGATGCTGGTACAGATGCATGAGGTGTGAGAGAGATAGCAGGCATTGTGAGCTGAGCGCTGTCACCCTGCTGGGGACCAGCTTGCCTCAATTTAGACCTTCCAAGTAACCTTTTGCTGCCAAACGACCGAGTGGCAAAGCAGATGCATCAGTGAGGTCAGGCAATGATTGGATGTGTTGGGAGGGAAGTGTTGAAGCAAGCAGAACCAACTGCAAATTGCTGAGCTGGGCACTACAGTTTAGCATCCTGCCCCTAAATCCTCCTCTATCCAGGCTTAACCTCCAGGGCTGGGTTAGGTGGAGAGGTGGAGGTGACACGGCGGTAACAAGGTGACAACTCAGTGGGCCTGTGTGGTGGGGCTCTCCTCAGAGCTGTGAGGAGTGGGGGTGCCCACCTGAAGGGTGCTGCCAGGAGAGGAGGGGACGATCCATCTGGATGACCCATATGGCCCCACCTCTGTGGGTTAAACACTGGGGGTCTGTGAGATGCTAGAGTCAGGGATTGGGGTCCTTGCACATGTGAGGTCCTGGGGTGTGTTCTCTCCAAAGGTGGATACTTGGTCCCTGCCTTGCAGCCCCTTCCAAAGCAACGCAATGCAGGTGCATGAGCAATTTCTTGCCATGTCACACCTGTGGTTTTGAGCTTACCTCCCATCCCTGGGCTGTGAGGTTGGAGCACTATTTACCTGACAGCCAGGACTTGTGAACTGCCTCAGCATGCACCTGCAGCTGGACATACTGCACCCCCTAATAAATCCAGCCCTGCTGTAGTGGTCTGCTAAGACAACCCACCCTTCTGTCTCCTCTGGATTTGCTTGCATTTCCTTGTTTACATTTAATCCTCCCATTGCATCCCTGCAACATCCCGCCAGAGGTTAAGAGAAGAGTGCTGCAAGCCACCAAGAGCTGGTTTCATCCCCCGCAGTGCCCCTCTGCTTTTCCAGGATAAGGTGGTACTCCAAGGAGCATTTGTGGGCCAGTAAACTCTGACCAAGGGGAAACCACTGTCCCCAGACCACGCTGGGAGGAATTAAGAAAAGCTTTTAATTTTTCCCTTTCTCCTGCAGCTGTCTTAGGTTTGAAATGCTGATGGTGAAGGGCCCCTCTTAGGCTCCCTACTTGCCCGAGGCTTGAATCCAACTCCACAGGGTGCTCCGGGCTCCCAGCTGGGCTGGGGAAGCTGCTTGGATGCTGATTGTGTTTGTCAGGTCGGATGGATTAAGAGCGCTGTGGCTAAGCTTCCTCACCCAGCCTCCTTTCCAGCAGAGCCCGGGCCACTGCTTTGCTCAGAAAACTACCAGAAAAGAGCATTTTCTGAGGCTCTTTCTTCTATGGTCCTTGATGTGTGGCAGTGGCTGAGCACCCGACTGTGCGATGGGAGCCTGCCAGCACTGTACAGTGTTCCTGGAACCCTGAGGTCTGCCTGTGGGACTTGGGTTGACATTTCCAGCTGGTGCCTTTTAAATAACCACCACAGTTTTAAAAGGCACCTGAGCAGCTTCTAAAAATCAGGTTAAAAGGAAGTTTGACTTTGGTTGTCACCTTGCCAGCTCCTGGGGTGGTGTTTTCCCTTGTGGGTTGGTTTTTTTTTTTTTTTTTTACTGTCAAGTTTCCCTTTTTGTTTTACAAAAGCTCTCAAGAACTTCTTTTGTGCTCTTGGACCTAAACCTGCTTCCTTCTCCGTTCTGGAGCTCTTGGCTCTTCCACTGCTGCTGGGATGATAGAATCATAAGTATTTCAGTTGCAAAAACCATCTAAGATCAAGTCCACCTGTTAACCTAAGACCACCATGTCCATTAAATCACATCCTGCAGTGCCATGTCCACATGTTATTTGAACACCTCCAGGGATAGTGACTCTATCACTTCCCTGGGCAGCCTGTTTCAGTGTCTGACTGCTCTTTCCATAAGGAATTTTTTCCTAATGTCCAATCTAAACCACCCTTGGCACTCTCTTTTTAGGCCATTTCCTCTCCCTGTGTCACCTGATGTTAGGGAGAAGAGACCAAGCCTCTCCTGACTGCCACCATTCAGGGAGCTGTAGAGAGCTCTCCTCAGCTTCCCCTTCTCCAAACTAAACCACTCCAGCTCCCTCAGCTGCTCCTCACCAGACCTGTTCTCCAAGCCCTTCACCAGCTTTGCTGCCCTTCTTTGGACCTGCTCCAGCAACCTGAAGTCCCTCCTGTAGTGAGTGGTGCAAAGCTGAACCCAGTATTCAAGGCACCACCTCACCAGTGCTGAGTACAGCTGCACAATCCCTTCCCTGCTGCTGCTGGCCACACCATTGCCGAGAAAGGACAGAATGTTACTGGCCTGCTTGGCTACCTGAGCACACTGCTGGCTGCTGTGTGCAAATCAGCAGCCACTCGCGTGGGGAAAACCCTGAGCAGGAGCATCCCCACCCCACGGCATGGCTCCGAGCCCCACAGCATCCTCCCTGCAGAAGCCTTGCTCTGGCAGTGAACCGGCAGAGCAGGATTCTTGCCAGCTTCCTGCCTCGGTGGCAGCTTCGTGGGGCGGGCTGCTGCCTGTCCCGGCTCCTGCCTCACACCTGGCTGCTCCAAGGATCCAGCGCTGGCCCCATGCTCAGGCAGGTGTTGCCTTTGTGCTCCAACGTGGCAGCCTCCCGGGGAGAGCCAGCCAGTGTCTGCTTGGAGATGCTGTCTGCAAAGCCCGGTTGTTAAACGCTAATTAAAAGCTTTTAGGAGAGGGTGGGACTAAGAAAGCCTCCTTGGAAATGGCAGTGATGTGCGTGTGGGGTTCTGTTCCCCTCCACTCTGTGAGGATGGACACAATCCTGCCATTGGCCACTGCCTCCAGAGCTTGGCATCAAACCCACTGGCTCTCATGTGCCTGCTCGTCACCATGGGAATGAGGCTACCAGCACCCACAGCTCCTGAAAGATGAACAGAGCAGGAGTGGGATGCCATGGACAGGGTACTTGGTAATGGGGTCCTGGCTCTCTACATCCCTAGGGGTCATACCCAGGCAGGAGGACCTTCCTCTTCATGGGAACACATACCTAAAATCCCCATCCCACATGCTTTTCACTGAATCACAGAAACACACAGGTTGGCAAACCCCCTCAGGATCACCAAATCTAACCTGTAACTGTGCACTACAAGATTCACCTTAAACTACGTCCCTAAGCACACCCTTAAAGACATCCAGGGTTGGTGACTCCACCACTTCCCTGGGCAGCTCATTCCAGTGCCTAACCACTCTCTCCATGAACAAGTTTTTCCTACTGTCCAAATTTCCTTTCAGACTTGCCCCAAAACCCCAGTAGGAGTCTTCTCTTGGGTATGATGATGATTTAGCCCAGATGGAGGGGAGGAAGGAGAGGGCAGGGCACACCTCAGGGGGCTGAGAACTGCAGGTGCCTGGAGGTCATTGCTGTACACAAAGCTAAATGACAAACCAATAAACACAGGTGCCCTTTTGTGCCTGCCACAGCCATGCTGGCAGAGCTGGGAAGTCAGGCCTGAAGCAGGGCTCAGTGCTAAGAAGGGCAGGGATGACAGGATTACCCTGCCAAGCCCCAGCCTGTAATCCATGGCACTACTCTGCCAGCCACCTCTAATCCTGTTACGTGCCTGACTGGTGTCTGCAGGGTGGGTGTTTGGCTGTGGTGCTGGCAGGTGTCTGAGCACTCCCCAGGCAGGAGCAGGGGCTCTTGCCCTTGTGCCTTACTCTGGTGACAAGTTTGAGGGCAGTGATGAGATCCACTGTGCCAACACTTTTATTTTACCCTTAAACATACTACCCCCATGAGAGTCCCACCCTGGGCAGCATCAAGTGATGCCTACCTTTCATTTTTGCTTATTTTTTTTGGCAAGGCCTTTCACAGGGAAGAGAAAAATCTTCCCAAGGTCTCTGCAGCTCCACATGGGAGCCACCACGTGTGTGTCTTGGTGACCTTGGCTGGCAGTTCCTGGCTCAGCTTCATGCTGGCTGTCTGCCCACTTTCCTCCCTGCCAGCTGGGATGGGCAATGGAGGACTCAGACCCCCTACATCCCTGTTCTCTCCACAGCCTGCCTCCCACTTGGGAAACAGGAGAAACAGGGCTGCTTCTCCACCTGTTTGATGCAACAGGAGCTCATGGCATGACTGGGAGCTCCCTGGTGCTGCTGCCATGCCCTGGGCACAGACAGCAGCTGGAATCCCATGGTATGTGTGTGTGCTGCACTCCCACCCCATCGGCAGCACTGTTGGGAGCTCGTGGCACTCTCCTGGCAAGCCCTGGCATGCTGGCAGCCTCTCCGAGGGATCTGCCAGGGCCACCACGCTGGCATAAATAATAGCCTTGGTGTTGGTACTGATGGCAACCTTCCCAGCTCATTCCACCTTTCTCTTGCAGGGCACCGAGTGGAGCTGGGAGACTGGGACGCCCTGGGGAGCTGCCATGCCCGTGCGCCCGCCGCGAGCCGTGCCGAGGCCGCCCGCCGCCCCCTCGCCCCGCTGAGGCCATGGGGCTACTGCTGCCACCGCTGCCACCACCACGGGGATTTGGGCTCGGCAAGGAGACTCTCGGTGTGTCTGCCATGGTGACATGAAGCGGACAGCGAGGGACGCCGGACTGCTGGAGGGGAGACAGCCTGCAGAGGCAGCCTGGCTAGACTTTTAATTTATTAGCAGTATTCAACTTGATTTGACCTATTCTTGGTTGTTTTCTTGCTAGCTTCTTCCCCTCCCCAGGGTCTCTCGAGGGGAGGGGGTGAGCAGGGGAGAAGGGGCCCCACCTCGCCCCACAGATGCAAGGATGACTGTGCTGGCCAGGGCCCGGCGGGGTATCCGGCAGCTCTCTCCACAGGTCGTGTTGCTCCTGCTCTTTGCCTTCTGCCTGCTCAGTGTTTTCATCTCTGCATATTATTTATATGGGTGGAAAAGGGGCTTGGAGCCCTCCGGGGACGTGGTGGGGCCGGACTGTGACGAGCCCAAGGTCTCCCCTTCCCGCCTGCTGCCGCTGAAGACTCTGAAGGTGGCTGACTCCTCTCGCACGGACCCCTTGGTGCTGGTCTTTGTGGAGAGTCTCTACTCCCAGCTGGGCCAGGAGATTGTGGCCATTTTGGAGTCGAGCCGCTTCAAATACAGGACAGAGATTGCCCCCGGGAAGGGGGACATGCCCACGCTGACCGACAAGGATCGAGGACGCTTCGCGCTCATCATCTACGAGAACATCCTCAAGTACGTCAACCTGGATGCCTGGAACCGGGAGCTGCTGGACAAGTACTGTGTAGAGTATGGTGTGGGCATCATCGGCTTCTTCAAGGTAAGGGGGTGCCCAAGGCAAGCCAAGACCCTGTGGGCAACTTGGGTGTGAGCAGAGGGCTCCCAGGTTCTGCTGCCCTGCAGAGATTCTGCCTTCTGCTGGCTTGCTGCCAGCCACCTGAGTTTGTGTGGAGCTGGTCCACAGCCTGGTGTGGGGCACAGGCTACTAGCAGAGGGCACCATCTTAATTCTTTGTCCATGCAAGAGCTGTGCAGCTCTGGGATGTTTGGGAGTAATCACATACCTCTGGGAGGCTATCTGCTCGCTTTTAGCATGCAGTTTCCCAGCAGTGACCCTTGCTAGGGTTTACCAAATCATGATCAGGTGTTTAACTTGGCAGCCTCCTCCCCTTCTCCTGCACAGGGCTCACAGCCCTGGTGCTCTTTTCATGTTGAATGGCGAATGTTCAAGGGGGCAAGGGCACCCCATGCTTGGGAGAGGAAGGAGGGAGACCCAACACCCAGACCTCTGGGGACGGTGAGAGGTCTTGCCTTGTCGTAGTGCCCTGGGTGAGCCTCTGTCTGCACAGCTAGCACGGGCGCTGGTCCCCAGTGTCCTGTCTCCTCCAGCCTTCCTCTCCCCCACGCAGGCCAACGAGAACAGCCTGCTGAGTGCCCAGCTGAAGGGCTTCCCCCTCTTCCTGCACTCCAACCTGGCGCTGAAGGACTGCAGCATCAACCCCAAGTCACCCCTGCTGTACATCACACGCCCCAGCGAGGTGGAGAAGGGAGTGCTGCCCGGCGAGGACTGGACTGTCTTCCAGTCCAACCACTCCACCTACGAGCCAGTCC
The DNA here is from genome assembly GCA_013396675.1 of Eubucco bourcierii. NCBI lineage: Eukaryota > Metazoa > Chordata > Aves > Piciformes > Ramphastidae > Eubucco > Eubucco bourcierii. The sequence goes on from VWZE01018683.1 coordinate 837,303, forward strand.
TGCTGGCCAAGACCAAGTCAGCCGAGTCCATCCCGCACATGAGCGTGGACGCGGCGCTGCACACCACCGTGATGCAGGACCTGGGCCTCCATGATGGCATCCAGAGAGTGCTTTTTGGCAACAACCTCAACTTCTGGCTGCACAAGCTCATCTTCGTGGACTCTGTCTCCTTCCTGACAGGCAAGAGGCTCTCCCTGCCCCTCGACCGCTACATCTTGGTGGACATCGATGACATCTTTGTGGGCAAAGAGGGCACACGCATGAAGGTGGAAGATGTCAAGGTGCGGATGTGACATGCTGGCTGGGTGGACAGGGCATGCGTAGGGATGGATCTGCTCTGGAATGCTCCAGGGATGAGCTTTTCTGTCTCAGAGCATCCCCTGGCCAGCTGGGAGCTCCTCTGTGAAGTTCTCGGGGCCACAGGTCCTTGGTCTGGTGTGGCAGCCATCCCTGTGGTTGTGTGCTGAGAACACCTTGCTTTGTCTGCTCCTCTCCCAGGCGCTGTTTGACACCCAGAAGGAGCTGCGCACCCACATCCCCAACTTCACCTTCAACCTGGGATACTCAGGGAAATTCTTCCACACAGGTGAGGAGGGTGAGGGAATTGCTTTGCGTGTTGGCGCCGTACAGCTGGGGCACAAAGCAGTGCTCAAAGACACTGAATTTGGGGCTCCAGAGGGTCTTTGAGCATCCCACCCTGCTGCCCACTTCAACTGTCACCAAGAGGGGCTCCTCCTCCCTCTGTTCCATCTACTCAGGCACGGCTCTGCATGCCTGGTGGTGACAGTGAGCATCATGCCCACAGGTACCGATGCTGAGGATGAAGGTGATGATCTGCTGCTGTCCTACGTGAAGGAGTTCTGGTGGTTCCCTCACATGTGGAGCCACATGCAGCCTCACCTCTTCCACAACCAATCGGTTCTCGCTGAGCAGATGACCTTAAACAAGAAATTCGCTGTCGTGAGTAAGATGCAGCCTGTGGGGGTGCTTATGGTGGGGGAAGACGGGAGAAACGGGATGAAGAAGATTCTCAGGGATCTGGGTGATGGTCTCTGCTAGCTGGGATGCAGAGGTCCAATCCAGGGTGACGTGGGTTGGGTGCTCAGCCTGGTGTTTGGTGCTGAGCTGGGGACAGTGATACCGGATCCCGGAGTGGTGGCCATGTACTGCCACGCTGTGGCTGATGGAAGCTCCCTCTGCAGGCCGGATTCGTAGAGGCAGGCTCTGACCTTCAGCTGGGTAATGGCTTGTCGGTCCTCTTGGTATTTATGTGGCCCTGATAAAGCCAGCACTGAGGCCAGACCATCCCTGCTTGGGATAGGCAGTCATCCAGCTCACAGTTCCCAGCCTGGTTTACATCTACTGATACAAAGCAATCTGCAGTTCTGCACAGATAGGTCCCCTTGTTCTCCACAAAAGAGCTTTGCTGCTGTTCTCCTGGCGACAGCATAAATGGCAGGGCTGAGGATGGTCCATGTGAAGCAGAGCACCCAGTACATCTGCCCCTGGGCTCCCTCGTGGAGATAGCCCTGATTAGAGGGGTATACGTGGGCACTGGCCCACATTGGCCTGGTTGCTCTCCAGAGGCACGAATGGACAAACTGTGGTTAGGAATGGGCAATTCCTTGGGGAGAGGTCAGATTTACCTGGAATGTTGTGGGTCACCCACTGCCCACCCTCTCTGCAGGAACATGGCATCCCCACTGACATGGGGTATGCTGTGGCCCCTCACCACTCGGGTGTGTACCCTGTCCACGTGCAGTTGTACGAAGCCTGGAAGCAGGTTTGGTCAATCAAAGTGACGAGCACAGAGGAGTATCCCCACCTGAAACCCGCTCGCTATCGCCGCGGCTTCATCCACAATGGCATCATGGTAGGTGGTCAGGTTTTACCTCAGGGGCTGCTTTGCTCTTGCCTCCACCACCAAACTCCAGATCCTCCATGAGTGGTTTGTGGGCAGCTCAGGTGCTTCTGTTTGTGGGGGTGGTGCCCTCTGCTCATCCTGCCTGGAGGAAGCTTGTGTAAGAACAAGTTTTGACTTCTCCATCTGTCCACCTCCATCCCGTGTGGGTAGCAGGATTCAAGCAGAGGGTGATGAGAGGCAGTGGAGCTGGTCCTGACTGCTGAGGGGTTGAGGACTCCCTTTTAGTTTGGGAGAAGGGGACACAGACTGAGGAAGTTTGGGCTCTTCAGTCTGGAGAGGAGAAGGCTCCGAGGTGACCTTATTGTGACCTTTCAGTATCTTAAGGGGGCCTACAAGAAAGCTGGGGAGGGATTTTTTAGCATGTCGTGTAGTGATGGGACTAGGGGGAATGGAACCAAACTAGAAATGGGTACATTCAGACTGGATATTAGGAAGAAGTTCTTCAGCATGAGGGTGCTGAAACCCTGGAACAGGTTGCCCAGGGAGGTGTTGGAAGCCCCATCCCTGGAGGTGTTCAAGACCAGGCTGAATGAGGCTCTGGCCAGCCTGATCCAATGTGAGGTGTCCCTACCCATGGCAGGGGAGTTGGAACTAGATGATCCTTGTGGTCCCTTCCAACCCTGACTGGTTTTGTGATAGCCCTGGGTGCTCCATCCCTGTCTTTCTCCTGGCACAGGTACTCCCCCGTCAAACCTGTGGCCTCTTCACGCACACCATTTTCTACAACGAGTACCCAGGTGGCTCCAGTGAGCTGGACAAAATCATCAATGGGGGTGAACTGTTCCTGACTGTGCTCCTCAACCCTGTGAGTACTGCTGGCTGGCTGCCTGGGCACGGATGGACAGGTGTCTCTTGCAGAACTGTCCCCCAGCACCACTGTGGGAGGTGGCTCTGATCTCCTCAGCCAAGGTGGAAACCCTTTGGATGGAACAGGTGGCAGGTGAGGCTCTACTAACTCCTGTCCTGCCCTCTCCTCTCCAGATCAGCATCTTCATGACCCATCTATCCAATTATGGCAACGACCGCCTGGGCTTGTACACCTTCAAGCACCTGGTCAGATTCCTCAATTCTTGGACCAACTTGAAACTCCAGACATTGCCACCCATGCAGCTAGCACAGAAATACTTCCAGATCTTCTCTGAGGAGAAGGACCCACTGTGGCAGGTACCCCTTGGGCATGCAGTGGAGGACACAGAGGGTTTTTCACCTCTTTATGGTTCTGTGAGTGGTGCTGGGAAGGAGTTTGCCCCACAGACCTGCAGATAAGCCTGGTCTTTGCCCTGCTAGCTGAGCAGTGTGACCTCCCAGTGTATCTGCTTCAGCTGGAGGGGCTGAGCAGTGCTGCGTGGTCCCAGTCAGGCTGTCCTGTCTGTTCCAGGATCCCTGTGAAGACAAACGGCACAAGGACATTTGGTCCAAAGAGAAGACCTGTGACCGATTCCCGAAGCTTCTCATCATTGGGCCTCAGAAAACAGGTGCTTTCCTTCACCCTTGGTGCCACGAGCCTCTCAGAAAGCTTGCCAGGTCCACCTGACACCCCCAAAAGGGCCTCTTGCCCTGAAGCAGAGCTTACAGGGAGGTTTGGCCCAGGTCATCTCTTGCTCTCTGTCTGTCTGAAGGAACGACTGCCCTTTATCTCTTCCTGGGGATGCACCCAGACCTGAGCAGCAACTACCCCAGCTCAGAGACCTTCGAGGAGATACAGTTCTTCAACGGACACAACTATCATAAGGGCATCGACTGGTAAGTCTCCCCATCCTGGGAGATGAGCTGGGAGTGCCAATTCCTCTGGGAACAGAAGCAGCAGTGTCGTGGGCTTTCCCATCAGCCTCGCAGTCTCCAGGCAGAGGGCACCTGGGTCCTCCAAGGTGGGACAAGATCCCACACAGGCCTTCAGGCCATCACAGCACTGTGGTTTATTTCTGAGATGATGTTCTGCCCTTGGCAGAAGCCAGGCTTATGTGCACCTGCCACCCCCTGGTTCTGAGGTCTGCTTGGGGAATCTGGTGAGGCCTGGTGCTCCACAGTGGCTGGAGGGGATTGTGGAGCCCCAGGCAGCGTATCAGACCTGGAGGGATCCTGCAGGCTTAGTGCTTGGTACAGAAGGATGTGTCACTTGTGAAGAGGGCTGCTGGGGACACCTCCTGCTGCCTGCCTCACGCTGTGCCCCTCCCAGGTACATGGAGTTCTTCCCCATCCCCTCCAATACCACCTCTGACTTCTACTTTGAGAAAAGTGCCAACTACTTTGACTCCGAGGTGGCTCCCCGGCGAACCGCAGCCTTGCTCTCCAAGGCCAAAGTCATCACCATCCTCATCAATCCTGCAGATCGAGCCTACTCCTGGTATCAGGTGAGCTGCCCTCCTCTGCCTCTCCCCTGGCTTGAGCAGCCCCATGGAGTGGTGGGTAAAGGCCTTCCCTCTGTCAGCCTGGTTTGGGAGGTGGGCTGGCTGTGGACAGCAGGAGGACGTGGTGTGAGGGCCTGGGAGCCAGCAAGCCTTGTGGGCAGCCCAGGCTTTGAGTTGCCTCAGGACCAGACCTGCCTTGCTCCCACCTGACAGCACCAGCGAGCTCACGACGACCCAGTGGCCCTGAAATACACCTTCCACGAGGTGATCACCGCGGGAGCCGAGGCCGCGCCGAAGCTCCGCACCCTGCAGAACCGCTGCCTGGTGCCAGGCTGGTACGCCACCCACATCGAGCGCTGGCTCAACAGCTACCATGCCAACCAGGTAGATCCCTGCTGTGCCAGCACCCCAGGGAGCCCTCACATGGGCAAGGGTGAAGGGAATGGAGCTTGGGTCTGGCTGTGCTTGGGAGCTGCTTTTCTAATACTCTGAAAACCATGGAGGGAAGAGTGAAAAGTACTTGGAGAAGGGGTGAAGGGGAGATACTGTGCAAGAAGGAAACCTTTGTAGTGTGAAATTGGTGATGAGAGGAGGGGCAGTGGTTTCAAAATAGAGAAGAGTAGATTCAGATTGGATGTTTACCAGGAGGGTGGTGGAACACTGAAACAGGCTGCCCAGGGAGGTAGTTGAGGCTCCGTCCTTGGAGGTATTTAAGGTGAGGCTCGACAGGGCTCTGGGCACCTGAGGGTGCCCCTGCTGACTGCAGAGGAGGTTGGACTGGATGACCTTTGGAGGTCTCTTCCAACCCAGACCATTCTGTGATTCTGTGGCTGATGCATGAAGATGTCCTTGTGTCAGTCCTCTGGCAAAGTAGGGTTGAAAGAGAGCTGTGGAGTGGAGGACTGTGGGTGGCTCTACAGTGTCACCTGCCACTCGCCAACCACTCTTGGCTACAGACTCCAGCAGGGCTGCCCTGTCTAATGTCACTGTGGCATTGAAGCAAGATAGAAGTAGTGGGCAAAGCTGCTCATGGTTTGAGCTGCCTGCAGGGGAGTGGGGCCTGGATACCAGCCCTGCTGTGACCTGCTCAGCAGAGCACTGCTGTAGTGCCTGAGCTCAATCCCTGAATGATTTTTCCACCAATGTTTAACCTTACAAAGTCTGTTGGTTTTCTGCTGCTGGGATGATTGCTGTGATGTGCAGCTGGTGTCATGTGCAGTCCTGGCTGGCTGTGGCTTGGGTAGCCCTGAGCTGAAGCTCTGATGCTGTCCTGCACGGATGTTGGTCCTGGGTTTTGTTTACATTTAATTTTCTAACTCCGAGTGTAAGTAAACCCTGCAGCACGTTGGCGTTCAGAAAGGGAACCCTGTGCAGGCTGGTAGCAGATTTGGCTCCAAGATGGCCAGAACTGCTGTGGAGGTGACATTGCTCCCCAGGGGAGCAAGTCTGGGAACCAGCAGCACCTCACTGCCCTGCCTTGCTCCTTGCAGATCCTGGTGCTGGATGGCAAGCTGCTCCGAACAGAACCTGCCAAAGTGATGGAGACAGTCCAGAAGTTCCTCGGCGTGACCAACTTCATCGATTATCACAAGACCCTGGCGTGAGTGTTACCCTGAGCTTCCCCTTCCTACAACCAGCCATTGCCCCCAGGGACACCTAATGCTGTCCTGGGGGCCCTGGGCCTGACCACAGAGATGGTTTTGATCAGATCAGAGCTGGTCTGAATGAGTTTTTTTGCCCTGGGACCAGAAGAGCAGCTCCTCGTTGCTGTGATCTGCACTGGGGTAGCTTCAACCACCACTCTGCTTTGCTCTGCTTGTCCAGACACCATGGTGGGCACAGTGGTGTCAGACAGCCCAGGAGCAGCTCTGAGCTGGAGCAGAGTTCAGGGATGTGTTCATGTTGCATGCGATGATGTTGAGCCCTGACACCCCAGCTCCTCACACACACACCTGCAGAGCAGCTCTTGCTGTTAGCTATGTGGCATCTCTGTGAGTGTCACCTTCTTCTGAGCCTTCCAGACTTCAGAGCCCACTGTGGGGAGCAGGAAGCTCCAGAGCTCCTACAAAAATAACAGTTTACCATAAACATGGCTGCTCTGAGTCTGCAGCTGGATGCCATAGGGCTTGTGAGGACATCCAAGACTGAAGGTGCCACAGAAAATAATAATTACACCCAGACAGGGTCTCTTGCCCCTTCAGCAGGGCTGCTGGCAGGGGGGTTGATGATGAGGTGCTAGCTGGGATGTGGGTCAACAAGAGGTGGAAAAGCCCCTGTGCAGGGCTGGGCAGCAGTGGGGCTTGTTGGGCAGTGTGAGAGGATGAGAGGGGTGAAGCAGAGCTCTCACTTCACAGGTTTGATCCAAAGAAAGGATTCTGGTGTCAGCTTCTGGATGGAGGGAAAACGAAATGCTTGGGAAAGAGCAAAGGGAGGAAGTACCCTGAGATGGACTCAGATGTGAGTATGCAGGGAGCCTCCTGGGGCAGTGCTGAGCGGGGTGGTGGGCTCGGGGTCGGTGCCTCTGACCCTGCTGTCTGTTCTCTCCGACAGTCACGCGCCTTCCTGCGGGACTACTACAGGGACCATAACATAGAACTCTCCAAGCTCCTCTACAAAATGGGGCAGACACTGCCCACCTGGCTGCGGGAGGAGCTGCAGAGCACCAGGTAGCTGCTGCCTGCTGCCCACCCAGCAATACCTGAGCAGGGGGACCCCTGCACCCGGCAGGACCTTCCTCAGCAATACCTTGGCCGTGGCCTTGGAGGAGGATCCCCAGGAGCAGACACGGGTGGCGGAGGCAGCCCCAGTGGCAGCCTGACTGCGGTCCCTGCGCTGCCACCTCCCACCTGCCCCACAACCCTTCCTCTTTTGGTTTACTTTTCCCTTTTGCATTTCTGGGGTGAGGAGTTAAAAAAGTGAGGTCCTTTCCTGTCCTCCTCCAACATGGGGAAGTGGCACAAATTCCCCTTTTCTCTGCCCAAAATGGGCTCAAACTGCCCTGGGCCTGAGGGCAGCATCAGAGCTGTCCTTCATCTCCTGGTCTGAGGGTGGAGAAGCCTTTCTGGGAACACTGGAGGTGACTTTGCTGAGCTGGAGCAGGGGGACGGAGGCTGGTGGAGACCAAAAGTATGGAGGGACCCTGACCTACTCCTGCCATCACCCCCATGGCAGGAAGCTGGAAGGTTTTCCACTTGGAAAAGCTGCAGATGAGCTGGATTTTAATTGCGGAGGCTTGGGTGCTATTTCTTTTGTCATCTCCACTCATTTCCAAGCTGCTCGGCCTCTTCCTCTCCCTCCATTGGCAGGTTGGTGGGACTGCAGCTGAGCAGGAGAAGGGGCTGGTGTGCTGGTCCTGGTGTGCTGGCCCCAGCATGCTCCTGTCCCCCCAAAGCCACCCTGCAATCTTGTACACACGTGGTGTTTCCTGTGGTAAAGCCAAGTGGTGCCCCGTGTCCCCTGGCACAGCGGAGAGCTGGCCCTTGGGGACAGGGTGAAGATTGGGATCATGGCAGTCAGAAGGATGCTGAGAACTTCAAACCTCTTGACTATTAAAAACAAAAGTATTTTAATAATGTTGGGGTGTGGGAGGTGGGGAGGGTTCATTTGGTTCCCATTTTGCAGGGGGTTGTTTTTTTTTCTTCAGTGCCAGAATTTGTACCTAAACTCCAAGGGTGTTGCCTGGTTCCTTTGGTGACGTGGATGAAGGTCAGTGGGGAGTTGAGGGATGGTTGCCCAACTGGAGCTGTGTCTTTGCACCAGTGGTGCTGTATGGAGAGTCCCAGCTCTGCCTCTCCCACCCTGTCCTCTGGATTTTGCTGCTGGAGCTGACAGGTGGGACTGAGCCATCACAGGTTTACAGGGATGTGGGCCCAAATTTCCTCTTGGCTGGTGCTGCTCCACAAGGGGTGGGGTGGCAGCAGTTGCTGCTGGAGATGGACACAGCACTTGGGGTGCTGCCCTTGCCTCCAGGGCAGTCTGCGGCAGCAGAGCAGGGCAACATAGCTTTTGCCAGGGATGGTAGAGGAGAACCCCCCCTGGTTCTCATCTGGTTATTTTTGAGGAACCTCTCTGGCCATGAGTGGGGTTGGGGGGCCTGTAGCTCCTCTCTGCCCCTCCATGGGATTTGTTAGGAGGCTCCCAGGTGCTGCTGTAGGGTCCTGTTGAACCAATTGCTAATAAACTGGGGGGCTCTGGTTTTACTTGATGGTTGTTGGCTGTTTCCTCTTCTGACTGGTACAATCCAGTCACAGAATCACAGAATAGTAGGGGTTGAAAGGGACCTCTAGAGATTATCAAGTCCAACCCCCCTGGAAAAGCAGGGTCACCTGTGGCTGGTCACACAGGAACACATCCAGGTGGGTTTGGAAAGTCTCCAGGGAAGGAGACTCCACAGTCTCTCCAGGCAGCCTGTTCCAGTGCTCTGTCACTCTCACCGTAAGGAAGTTTCTCCTCATGCTGAGGTGGAACCTTCTGTGCTCTAGCTTGTACCTCTTGTTCCTTGTCCTGTATCACTGGGCACCACTGAAAATAGCCTGGCACCTTCATCACCCACCCCTCAGATATTTACAGATGTTAAGGTCCTCTCTCAGCTTTCTCTTCTCCAGACTAAACAGCCCCAGGTCTCTCAATCCTCCCCCTACCAGGGGGATCCTTTGGGGGATTTGGGGCCCGATTTTTTGGGGGAGATGCGGGGCAGGAGGGGTGTAGGAGTAGCTTTCCATTCACGAGGTGGCAGCAGTTGTCTAGTGCTGGCTGCAGCGGCGCTGCGCACAGCCTGGCGCTCCCGGCATGGAGCCTACAGCCATCTGGGACAGCATCCAGCACCGACAATGTGAGCGTCGGGGCAGGGATTTGGGGGGGCCAGGGGGATCCCCACTTGCTTTCTCACCCCTGCTCCATGAGTCAGTGGCTGGCTGCCAGAGCCTGCCCGCCTGTCTGCTGCCTCCCCACCGCCTTCCACAGCCTGGCCCCTGCGAAGCGCTGGAGGAAACGAAGCCGGAGCCTAATGAATCCCAGCCGGGGCTGTTTGAAGCTGTCCGAGTGACAAACGATGTGCGGTGGTGCGGCGCTGCCGTGGCCGCCAGCCCGGGCGGCGGGGGCTGCCTGCCCGCACCCCTGCAGCTGCCCGCACCCCTGCAGCTGCCCGCACCCCTGCAGCTACCCGCACCCCTGCAGCTGCCTGCCTGGACGAGGAGGCTTTTAATCTTGGGCCACGGTGGAGCAAAGCCAGGCCATGCACCTTATGCTGTTACTCCCTGGTTCCCTTCCTGCTGTCTCCAAGCCCAGGAGGGAGCCGTGAGGCTCTGTCCGGGGCTGCCCCCTCACCGCAGATTGCACCATTGCCACCCAGCCTCAGTGATGTGTTACCCTCCTGGCACCTAGGGCTGCCTCAGGTGGGACCAGCTGCTGCCCAGCTTGGCAGTGAGTTAATTGCTTGTTAATCAATGGGGCCAGGAGCACAGCTCACCCCTGTGTGATGACCCCAGAGTGACCAGGAGGATGAGGAGGGCGCTGCCCTTCCGCAGCTGCAGAAGAGCCATGGGGGAGGGAGGCTCAATCTCCCTCACACATGACCTGCCTTGGCACCGGTGCTGTTTTCTAGCTTCTGTGTCTGCTGAAAATGTGCAAACTGGGCACAATCCTTGCTGAGCTGGGCAAGGGCCGGGGACTGGGTGGCCCACAAAGCCCTAGGGGCAGTGGGACTCCTGGCCAGCATCCCTGCTTAGGGCTTAAATCCTCCATCCTTGGGCCCCTCCATGGCCTGGGGCTTCCAGGGCTTGTCCCAGCTGCAGCCTCATTCTGCAGACTGTTACCAAAGACCCTAAGGCAGCTCTTGCCCAGCTGTGAGATGGGGGCTGCCTGGGGTGGCAGGTAGGAGGTAACCTGAGTTCAAGGTCCTTGGCTGCTCCAGGCTCTTTGCAGCCCCTGCCCACAGGCAGGATCGTGGTGACCATGGTGAGAGCTGGCTTCCTGCCCACATGGTGCATTCCATCATCGGCTGAGCAGAGGGGGTGGCGGGACAAGGAAGGAAACCTCTTGGGTGACTTGGAAGCCATCTCCTGTTGGCTTTCCAAAGTGGGCAGAGGTGAGGGTGCCTGGCAGTTTTCTGGTGGGATTGGTTCCTCTTCCAAGCATTTTATGCTATGTCAAATCATTTAAATAAAAATAAAATGCCCAGGCCATGGTTTTGTGCTGGAGGAATCTGACTGTGACCCTTTCCACCAGCTAACCACCACCTACTGCTGCTCCTCCAAAGAGGTGCGTGCAAAGGGCCAAGGCCAGCAAACAGCAAGCTGCCCAAGAGCTGGGCTCTGGAAACCTAGACTCAGGAAGAAACTGCTCCTCACAAGGAGAAGCAAGGGTGGGTTTGCACCCTATAAATAACAGAGATGGTGGAGGAGCCCCCTCACCCCACCCCCTCAAGAAAAGCATCCCCAGACCAGATGGCTGGAGGTTAAAACCAGATGACGCAAATATTTCACACCACAGCAGGATTGTGAAGGCTTTGCCTTCTTTCATAGCCTTTTCTGCCAGGCTGGGGACCCCCTCCCCAGGGAAAATTGTTGTGGAGGTCATGTGTGGGTTTGACACAAGGGAGGTGCACGGCCAGGGAGGTGGCAGAGTTGCTGCTGCTGGGGGTCTGGCTGTGGTCAGGGTCTGCTGTTGATGGTGGGACCCTCATGGAAGGTCTGGTACAAGGCAGCCAAAAGCCTCCTTAGCCCCTGTTCTGTCACCCAGCAGTTCTGTGTGCTGGGAGAGGACAGCAGCTCTGGCAGCCCCACTGGAGAGCTATGCCCCTCTGCATGACCCCTGCAGCTACTGGATGTGGCCTTGGCACCTTTCCAGCCCTAGCGCTGACTTCATCCTCATCGTGGGACCTGTGGCTGGAGTGGGGACGGTGCCTGGCTGGGGAGGCAACAGCACAAGTCACCAAGTCCTTGAGTGAGAGCCATGCCAAACATTTCTGCCAGTTCCTCTCATGATTGTGAAGTGATGTGTTTACACTTTGTGATAAAATGCTGTGATATTCCGGTGCCTATATCTGGACTACATGTCCCTCTGCCCCTGGATTACACAGCCCATAGAAACCTTCTGGTAGAAGTTGCACTTTTCCCTGTAAAGAGTTACAGGTCTTGTTTTGAAGACCCAAATTCAGAGAACACCATCTAAACACCACCAGAGAACATTTATGTGTAAGGATTATTTACAGAGCCCAGGACTGTAAATACAAATGGCTTCATTTAAATGTCAAAACCTAAATCAGAAAATGCTGGAGACGTAAAAGAGACTCCAAATGTCAAAGGACAGATGACAAAAAGATGTTTCTAGCATCCGGGAAAATTGTTTTATAACCAATTTCCTTTAATCTCAGCTTTCCGGTGGCTGTGCTTAACCCAGTTCTGCCAGGGGCTTTTGTTTTAAAGAGGAGATGTGGGGATGGGCAGCTCAGGGCTGTAACCCCATGGGGAGCTCTCCTGGGAGCTGGAACCCCTCACCCTCCTGAAGCTGCTGGGTTGATGCCCCTCCTCCCCCCCCAGCATCCCCCTCATCCCAGTCCCATGTCTTGTGCTGTTTATTATCAAAACCAGGTGTTGGAACGGCTCCAAGTCTGGGGTAGGGGGAGCTGGGGCCACTCCCCGGGGGTGTTCGGGAGGGAAACAACAGGGCTGCCCCCCTCAAAGGAGCTATGTGGCAATGAACTGGGGGGGCAGTTCCAGCTTCCCCAGGAGTGGGACTTAGAGGGCAGTAATGGCTTTCTTGCTGCTGGGGTCAGCACTGAAAGGGTGTCCCAGTGTCTTCTGGCTCCTGATGTGAGGACTGCCGGCTGGCAACGCCAGAACCGGGAGGGGTTTGCGCGAGTGGACAAAGATAAGGGCTGGCAAGTCTGGTTTCATAATGCAGGGGGCAGTGAGGAGGCAGGTGGAGCGAGGCCAGCGTGGGAGGCTCAGGGCACCATTCGGACGAGGAAGGGCTGCAAGGTGATGCTGAGTCCTGGAGAAAAGCAGAAGCAGGCATCAAACAAGGCAGGGAGGCTGGAGGCTGAGTGGGGGCTCTCCCCCAACAAGGGAGGAAGATGTCTCCAAATATTCTTTCCTGTCTGCCCCAGTGCTGGGACCCACAGCACAGTTCTCCAAGCCCTAATGGTTTCAGCAGCAGTGGCTGTCCTTGGGGATTGCTCTGGTGCAGGTATGGGGTCCCATCAGCCAGGGTGGGCTGCGAGCAAGCCTTGCAGCACGAAGGTGAGTGCAGTCCATGGAATCACAGAATGTCAGAGGTTGGAAGGGACCCCCAGGGATCATCAAGTCCAACCCCCTTGACAAAGCAGGATCCCCTAGGGATGCACAGGAATGCATCCAGGAAGGTTTTGAAAGCCTACAGAGAAGGAGACTCCACAAACTCTCTGGGCAGCCTGTTCCAGTGCTCTGTCACCCTCACTGTGAAGAAGTTTCTCCTCATGTTGAGCTGAAACCTTCTATGTTCAGGTTTGTCCATGGCTGCATGAAAGCACTCATGAAGGGGGTTATGGTGGGAAGGGGCTGAGAGGGTAGCATGGTGATCTGGACCCCTGGCTGCTGCTGGGGATCTCTTCCCTGGGCCACACACATCCAGATGGATATTTATACAGGGTGGGAGAGGAGCATCCAGCCCCACACAACCATGTCTGCCCCTGCACACCCCGCAAGAGCCATGCAGACCCAACACGAACCAAACGCCTTGGAAGGAGCCAGGATAAATATTTTACGGTAAATTACTAAAGGCTAATAATTATAAAAATCTGTATTTGTGACCCAGAGCCAGGGGAAGATTTCCAAGCAGCTGGTGACCACATGGGTGATGGTCCCCCCCGTGCTCCCCGGCTGAGCTGATGGACCCCCCCCCTGCTCACTGGGAGCAGCCTGATGGTAGGGACTGGGGGGTGGGGAGTGGAGTTGGTGTCCTTCCCTGGCTCCAGCGTTTGGGTTGCTGGGGGTGGTCTGTGATAGAGGCAAGATCTCCCACAGCAGCCATTGCTGATGAGGTTTGGGGAGGAGATGATGGGAAGGAGCTCAGCTTCCCACCCACACAGCCCTCCTCTGTGAGAACTTGGGGTTCTCTTATTGCTGAGGGACTGGGGGAAGGCAGTGCTGTAGCTGGGGGGAGGTGAAGAAGGGAGGAAGAAGAAGGACGTCTCTGGCTGACTATGGAGTGTGCTGCTTTTACCCATATGATGACTTAGGAGGTCATTTCTGGGGTACTGCCAGCCTTCCTCAGCCAGCAGGAACCAACTCTGCCCATTGTCAGGGCTGGTGGGAAGGGATGGTCCCCAGGGAGATGTCTCAGCTCTGGCCACATGCTTGGGGCTGGACGAGGCGTGTGCCAGGCGAGTGCCTCCATCCCTGCCTCAATGGGGACCGCAGCACAGGGAGGGGATCTGGCAGAGGATGTGAGAAGCTCTTTGCTGTTTCCTTTTCTTCTTTCTCCTCCTCTGAGCATTAGTTGGGATGAGTGCAACGAGAGCTTGGGCACGCACCCCTACGGCATCTGGTGTGACCTGCCCCATCATGGGTCTCCACAGCCCCTCTCCATCACCCTGCCCACTGCCTTGGCTCTGGCTCCCTCCAGAACAGTTGGAAAGAGGGGAGATTTGAGTGACCTGACCTCGCTCCTTGCTTCTCTCCTCCCCCAGCCTTTTTTCCACCCTCCCTGCCCTGATTCAGGGAAACAAATGGGCTGGATGTCAGATCAGCACCAGGGCTCGGCTTCTCCTCGGTGATGACTCAGTCGATGGCGGCAGCATCCACGGCTCTGGCCTCGCTCGGCGCCGCTCCCGCCCGGCAGGGCTACAGCAACAATGGTGCTGGCCTTGAGTGAGCTGGCGCAGAGCGATGTGCTCCCCCCACACCGGTGGGGCTGGGCTCAAGCAGAAAGTGGGGTCAGAGCATGGAGGGAGAAGCTGGGAGGGACGGAACAAAGTGGAGGACTCATCACTTGTCCCCACCTGGGGGCCCTGGAAGGGTTTGAGGAACACCTTCATGTGCCAGGGTGGTCGCTGAGATCGGGTGGATGTCACCAGCCTTGGATCTCCACAGACGGGTGTGAGCATCCTGCCTTCGTCCTCTCAGTGCCGAGCGGGGAGAGCACTCAACCCCTCCCTGTGGACCGCTCCGAGAGGTGCCAGGGATGCCTTGTCTCACCCAAAAAAATCTGGGCGGGATATGTCTCGGAGTCCCCTGGGACCATAAAGCCCCAGCTCAGCCCTTCCTCCGTGTCACCGAGATGTGCGCAGGCAGCGGCAGCCCTTGGCTGAGCACGGCCCTTGGCTCCCGGCGATCAACAGGAAACGGGAGATGGATTTCTCGGCAAACTTGGGCTTTCCATAAACAGTCTGAGGGGCCGACCCGCGACGGCGGGAGCAGAGCAGAGCCGGGGCTGGGCTTTACAGCTGTTGATCGCATTCTTCTGCACTCCTTTCCCCGCCGGCGCCGCAGCTCAGGGTTCCTCCTTCTCCCGCATGAAATCCAGGGCTGAGCCCAGCACCACCGGGCAGGCTGCTGCTGTTCCCAACTTGATGCACCCAGGGTGCTCCCGAGGGGGTAGAATCAGGGCAGGCAGCATCCCATGGGTCCTATACCCCCTCAGCCTGGGTGTAAGGTGCCTGAGTCCCTCCAAATCCTGTTCAAACCTTGAACCCAGCTGCCGTTGGGCTCCCTTTGCTTCAGAGCTCATAACCCAGCTCCGCAGAACAATGGTGCTGCCCAGGCCAGCCGTTAGCTGCCCAGACCTCATCAGCACACAATCCTCCAATTTCTTGGCAATCAGGGCTTAAGAAAATACAAGCCGACCCTGAGAGGTGAGAGAGGTCTGGGGGAAGGCAATGCTGGGCTCTCCGCCTGCTTCTCATTAGCAGCAGTTTGTTCAGCGCCATCCCTGCTCCCCCGTCCCGCCCAGGCGAGCTCAGTGGCTCCAGTACTTCCCATGGTGGTTTGCCCTTCTCAAACAACCACGAGAAGAGAGATTTAGCTGTAGAGAATCTCTCCATCCTTCTGGGCATCCCTCTGTATGGCTTACTCGATACCCACTCACCCTCTGTGACCCATTCCAGCAGCGCTGGGCACTGATCCCGACCCAAGTGGCAGTGCCGGGGGACGACCCCATCCCTGTCCTCGTGCACGTCGTGTCCCCCGGGACAGCGAGGGGTGTGTTTCGGGGTGGCGGAGGTCAGTGCGGGGCCGGTGGCGTGGGCCCCGTTTGTGGAGGCAAACAAAGGGGCTTTCTTTTGGTGTGGGCTCGGGGCAGCGCAGCCCGTCTGCAAGCAAAGCCGCCTGCGTCAGAGGCAGACGGCGGCAGGACCGGGGAGTTCTTCCAGAGGGCAGGAAAAGCAGTGGAGGCAGGGCTGTGCCGGAGTCCCCGGGGGCGGTTGCTGCTGGGAGCTTTGCAGGGGGGAGACTCCAGGACCCTCGTGTCTCCAGCTCTAGGTGGCCCAAATCCATTGGTAGAAGGATGGTGGCTGCTCAGGTCCCATGCGTGGCCACTGTCCTCATGCCATGATGCCACTGTGATGCCAGCAGTGCTGCCAGTCAACCCCATGAGCCGAGCAACTCCTGATTTGCAAAATACTCCATTTCTCCCCATCGTTTTTGCTCTGAAAGGCCAAAAAAAAAAAAATGCCCCACAGAAAGGTGAGAACAGGCACGCAGACAGATGTTAAAGCAAGGAGTGAGTGAGACCTGGCACCAAACCAATTTTGACAGGTCGGTGCCGATGGCAAGTGCCAGCTCCTGGCTCCTCCCTCCCAGGTCAGGTAGAGCCAGAATCTGCCCACAGGAGCCAGCGGTGTGACCCTCCAAAACACAAGCAGCTCTGTGCAGCCCTGCAGGCGCTGCTGGCGCGGCCACCGCGCGTGTTTTGGCACCGAACTGCACATCCTACTTCCACGTGAGGGATGTGCCAGAGAATGCCTGCAGAGAGGGGATGGGGATGGCGGGATGGGATCGGCAGCGTGGCTGGCAGAGGAGGAGGGATGCTCGGCTGTGGGGCTGGCCGAGGAGAAAATGCTGCCTGGAAACGGGCTCCGCTGGGCTGGGGCTGGGTTTGGAAGCAAAGCTGGTATGTGGGTGTGTTAGTGCATGAGGATGTTGGGCCAGGGAGTGTGTTGAAACAGAAGGGTTTGATTTTTTTGGTTTGAAATGGTATTTCTGATCTCTTGGAATATGAAATGAAATGAAATGTTACCTAAGGGGGGCGGGGGGAAGGAAGGGGAAAAAAAAAAAAAATCACAGATACCCATTTCTTCCCACCCTGAAAAATCCTCCTTTTGCAGTCACATTCTGTGCTTGCTTGTTTATTTTTCATCCTGAGTATGAAGCTGTGCCTCAGAGGCTCATGCATCCCTGTGCTGTGGCTCTGCTGGCCTCAGGCTGGGGAATATCCTTCGGGAAGCTGTGCTGCAGGGATGCTCCCAGCCAGAGATGTGCCAGCGTGCGAGGTGCCAACTGTCACATCACCCAGTGCTTGGAGGAACGAAGAAATCTCGTGCCTGTCACTCAGGGACCAACACAAGTGCAACCAAACCTGATTCTGCAGCTCAAGCTTGGGGCCTGCAAGTTGGTGCCCCCAGCCCTCCATCCCAGTCCTCAGGAGGAGCAAGAATGGTTAGCACAGGAGCTGGTGGGATGCTCCAAGGGCGATTGTTGCCAACCTGGCATGAAAACAGGGGTTTGCCTTTGGGAAGGCCCTTCAGGACTCACTTTTGTATCAGAAGAGCAGCTTGTCCACTGGCCAACTCTCCTGGGGAAGGGTGGGGAGGATGCTTCCAACCATGCTGGAGTTTTGGGACTCCATGCTCACTTCTGCCTGGGTATGAGTGCAGGCATTGGCTGCAGGTGCTGGAAATGCGAAGCCATCTGAGGATCTCTGTTTCCTTAAGCAGTAACCAAGATGGATTTGGATCCATATCCCTATTTCCACAGAATTTGTGCCCCAGATTCCCGCTTTCTGGTAGTATTTGGTTTAATTTGTTCACAGTGAGGTGTCAGAGCCTGCTGGGTGACGTGGCTAGAACTGTCCCAGCTGTATCTGCTGCTGTCTCACAGCAGCCACCACATTCCCCTCCTTCCGGCCATCTAGTCTCCTGTGCACCCAGGGGCACAGATGCTGACCCCACCCCCCCATTCCGCCGCCCCAGGTGGGCACTGGGCCAGTCTGCTCCAGGCATTGCCTCATCTCCACAACTTCCCAGCTCCTTGCCAGCCCCGGGAGCGCCCCGAGGCCCAGACCCGGCTGATTAGAGACGTTTAACATTCCTCCCAACGCCAAAGGGATATTTTATCAGCGGGGTTTTTTTTTCCTGCAGACTATTTTCTTTTCATGAAAACATTAAATGGCCTGAGAGATAAGGAGCAAATTTATAGCAGTTCACACCGAAGCAGCCAAGACACTGGCAAGGAAAAAATGCCTTCCCTCCTGCTACCCGCCTTCCCTCGCACGCTCCCCACCCCGGTCGCTTCCTCTCATTCTCTCCAAATTCTCCTGGCTCCCACGACAAGCTCAACCTCCCCATCCTGGCTCTTCCTGCCCCTACGGCAGAGTTTGCCACGAGGTCACCCACAAAACCAGGAGCTGTGGCACGAGGAGGCGCCAGCACAGCCCAGCTCACCGTCACCCCAGGGGATGCTGGAGAGGATTGCCTGCATCCCGCGGCAATGCAGCCTTGCGCCTAGAGGAGACGCAGCCTGGATCCATCCTCACGCCAGGGCTGCTGGATCTCGACTATGCAAAGCATGCCTCACCTTCAGGTCTAAAATCGGGTTGATGGGTGAGACCTGCAAGCCCTCCCTTTCCCTCCCCCCAATAAAGCATCCCTTGTTCTGTCCCTGCCGCTGAGATCTGCTCCACAAACCAGTCCCGGGGCTCACAGAGCTGCAATGTTTAACTTACCAAAATCTGCAATAAATTTTCCCGGCGGCCCCCAATCAGCTGGCCCCCGGCGCTGCAGGTTTACGAGCTCTGAAGAGCCATAAAGGCCTTTCCCTGGCTGTGGGTTTTATTTCACATCAGTGGGACTGGATAAACGCCGCACAAAGCACCCATTTACCCTGCACTCTGCGCAGCCTGGGCCAGGATGTTCCAGGACAGGCTGAGCTGCAGCCCCGCCGGGCGCACAGCATCTCCCTTCAGCTTGGCCAAGCTGGGCTGCTGCCTGCCTCCACCGGCTGGCCAAGAATATGAGGGCTGGGGAAGAGGAAGCCACCTCAGGAGCTTTGGTGGGTGCCCAGGTAGAGGGTGAGCTTGTCTGAAGAGCCCCGGTGCTGAGAGGTCCACAGAGTTTGTGGGAGAGTGTACATTGTCAGCCTGGAACCCCACGTGGAGGTTTACCACCAGCTGTTGTCCTCTCCTGACCAGAAAGTCAAAGTTAGTACCCATTTTATGGGCATACAGGAGGGGTGCAATGCCAGGGACCCCAGCTGGCCCCATCCAACACTGAGGTGGCTGGTGGGGTCTGCCAGGAGCAGTGACAGCCATCGTCGGTGCGAGGGATGTGGAGGTGTCTCCTCGCTGCTTGCCAAATTGACACCACCACGTTCTGCAGGCACCGTGCTCTGTCCTCAGGTGCCTTGAAGGGAAAGGTCATCCAACATGGATATTTTCCAGCCCTTCCTTACCCACACCTTGCATGCTTGCTGCTTTCAGGGATGCAGGCAGGGAGGGGACACTGCCAGCCCTCTACAGCCCCTCCCTGTTGCTGCATTCACAGCTCTGGGGGACCATGGGGTCGTGCCACATCTCTGGGATGGGAGGGCTGTCTGGGGTCTCAAATCCTCAGGGATGGCAGGTCCAGTTTCACCCCACGGGTGAAGTCTCAAAAACGGGTACACTCCTTTCCTGGGGTTGGGGGGTGTGTGTGTGTGGTATTTGGTTGGCTGCACTTTTGAGGGGAACAGAATGCTGCAGAGGGGTGACCCTAGTGAAAACAAGCAACTTTCCAGGCTGTAACGTAGGGTTCTCCCCATCCGGGGAGGGGTGTCAGGGCAGAGGGGCTGCCTGCTGCCGGCTCCAGCCCCCCAGGACAGACACCATGCCCCCGAGCTGAGCGCAGGGCCACGCTCCCAGCCGCTGGAGTGCCTGAAGAATATAGGTGGTTAATGCCTTCAGCATGTATGAAATATCCCATATGCTGGGAAACAAAAGGGGCTCTGTGCTATTAAAGTTTCATTTCCCCACTCCCCTCCTCCCGCCCCTCTCCCCCCCGTTCACCCTGCGCTGCGCCGTGCGGCTGGAGCAGAGCAGAGGAGGAGACCGGGGCGCTGCTGGCCCCCAGCTGCCGACCGGGACCCTGGCGCCTGGGCACTGCAGGAGGACCATGGACTTGACCCCCCTGGAGCACAGGGAGAGCAGAGAGCTTTGCTTCCCCACAGGACGAAACAGGAGGAGATAGAGGTGAGCACGGCAAGCACGAGCATCTCTGGGCTTACTGGAGTTATCCTGGGCTCTGTGTCTGTCCCAGTGGGATGCTGGCCGGGGACAGCTCTTGGTGCCTGCAGGGACAGAGCACTATCACGGGACATGAGCCTCTGGCATGGGCATTGGCAGACTCCGGGTCCGAGGGGACTTCTCTAGCAAAGTGGAGGGTGGAGGTGGGCTTCCCCAGACTCCTGCCATATTTTTTCCATGCTTTCCTCTCTTGGCTCCTTGGTCCTGCCTGGGATGTGGTGCTTCTCTGCCAGCATACAGCCTGCCCATGGCTGAGGTGGGCTGGGGTTTGGAGTGGGAAGCAGCCCTTTTCCCCAGGAGCCCCCGGAGTTGCTGGGAACAGGATGAGCTGCCATGGGGATGTGCTGGAGAACGGGGGAAGAAGGAGAGCAGTGCTGGGCAGGGGGCCCTGGGGGCAGAAGAGCCAGCCCTGTGCCCTGGTGGGGGACCCAGGCACTCCATTGTGTTCCCTTGAAGGGACAAACCTTCCTCCTGGGTCCGCAGGATCTGGCTCCAGCAGCTCCCAAGTGCCCCCAAAGCTTCCAGTGCTGGTCCCGTGGGCTCCCGAAGGGGTTAAGAAAGGAGAGGGAAAGCGAAGAAAGAAAACAGAAGGTTGAGAGAGAGCGACACGGTCAGGGGCTGTTTGCACTGGCTTGGATGTGTCCTCGGCATGTTTATTCCTACTGCACAAGCACTTTTGCCAGAGCGAGGGGCAGGCTGCTGAGCACACACACAGACACACACAGAGACACAGGCACACACACAGGCACAGGCACACAGACACACAGGCACACAGACACACAGACATGCTGCTTCTGTTGCTCAGGCATGCACAGCCCCATCCTAAATTGCTGCCCAGCTGCACCCTTCCCCTTTCACCTCCTGCCCAATACCCCCTGCGCTGCAAAGCACACAGGGACTCCTCTGAGTAGCAGTGATGGTTGATGGCCGTGCCCTGCCCTTGGGGACCCTGCTCTCCTGCCTTGCCTGCCTCCACCCTGCAGCCTTGGGTGAGCCGGATGGGAGCACATTTTGTGTCCCAAGGCCACCAGCCTGCTGTGTCGCTGGAGCCAAGGCCTGGGAACGGGCATGTGCTGGGGTTTGGCTGCTTTCCTGGGCTGGAAAGAAAACAGCCCCCTCCCCGGGATGCTCTTTGTTTCCCATGGACCGATCCCAGTGCCGCCCGTGGGGTTTGGTCAGGCCAGACCCCGCACTTGGATGCACTCACTCCCTGTCTCCTCACTGCGCTACTAAAAGGTCATTTACCCTGGTCCTGGTGGTCCCCGGGCTTCGAGCGTCCATCTCTCCTCTAAGGTCCCTTCCTGTTTCTTTGGAATCGGAGCTGGGGACCAAGGGACTGCCCAGACTGGCCAGGGATGCGGGTGTGAGAGCTGGCAAGGAGCTGCTCCACCTCTTTTAGCAGCCCAGTCCCGTTCCCTATCTGCCTCCTTCCAGTCTTTAGAGCTTCAGGAACGGCTGGTGGAAGGGTCACAGCAGGAGGGTGGGGGCGGAGGACAGGGCTGCTGGGGCTTGGCAAACCTCTTCCGACCCACCGACCTTGCACGTATGCGTGGGCAGGTTGTGCACATCGATCCCTGCAGCCTCAGGTCGTGGCCCCTCTTTTGTCGGCTTGGGGGGAGCTGGGGAAGCTGCCAGAGCAGAAAACCGGGCTGTGAACTCACCGGTGGCCAAGCTCTAAGACTGCTCAGGAAAGCTCAGAAGCCCCTGGACCCCGGGAGGGCTGAAATGTTCTGGCTGTCAGTCTCAGAGCTTGGCCAGCCCTGAGTAGGCAGAGGTTGCTCAAACTGGCTTTTCGAGCCCGTGGGGGTTTTTCTGCTCAGTTAATGGGTCGTGGTTTCTGTATGCTGAGCCAGTGATCCCCGGGGCCGACGCGGACGAGGGATGAGCCCCAACCCCACTGCAGAGTCAACCCCAGCCCCTTTGTGGGAAGCTTCTCTGCCCTCTGCACCCAGGAAGGTTCTTGGCACAGCCAAAAGCAAGCACCTTGACAGCTGGGGGTGTCCGTGCTCGCCTCCAGGAGTGGGATTTTGTTTAATTAGCTGGCATCACTCCCCAACAAATGCTCAGTGGTATCACTTGGGAAAGGCATGAAAGCACAGGGGTGCCAGCCCTCCCCCTGCATTTGCTGCTGGAGCTCTGTGGGGAAATGTGGGTGTGGGACCTGCTGTGCCAGCCAGCCGGTGGCTGCACAGCCGGGGCCGTTCCCGTGTGGTGGATAACAAAGGTAAGGTGCTCAGGGCAGGCAGGGATGTGTGGAGATGGGGAGCCAGGAGCTGCCAGTACCCAGCTCGCCAAGGCAGCTCACTGTGGTGTGGCTTGGGCCTGCTTTGCAGCCAGGAGCTTGGTTGCCTTTTCCCTTGAGCCTCTCTGATTTTACATTTCATTTGAGCTTTGGAAAGGCTGAGCTGCATTTTCTTTCCTGGCTTCCCACAGCAATCTGTCACGGCTCCAGCTGACTGCCTGTGTCTCCGAGCAGCAGTAGCCAGGGTCCCTGGGCACAGCTCCCCACCTTGGTGACACCTTCGACTTGTACTTGGCTGCACCTGGTGGCACCTGGGGTCTGCAGCATTCAGCAAATCTGATGCTGTGCTTCCCAAAACTCCGCTGAGAAGAGCTGGAGGCAGCTGTGACAGCCGGGCAGGGGCTGCGCGTAGGCTCAGGGAGGCAACAGCCGAAGCCGAAGGGAAAGTCCAAGATAAACAAAGAGCCGGGACCTGCCCTGTACAGGGCTGTACCATGCAGCCAGGGTGTGGGCAGCTTCTGGGATGGTCCATATGGGACCCTCGGGTCAGCTGGCCCCGTTAGGGGTGACGGGATGGCGTAGACTGACATCTGAATCTATCTAGGAGGGCTGAGCAAGGTCAATTTCACTCAGCTGGAGTGCTCTGTCTGGTGTTTGATGAATGTACCTCCTCATGGAACATCAGAGTTTGCTGGAGCTCACCCCAGCCTGAGGCTAGGAGGTCGTTTGAATGGTGGGAGGAAGGGAGCGAGTTTGCTGAGTGCTGCAACCAAACAAAAAGCACCCCTGGGGAGCCAGGGCAGCGGAGGGGGTGCAAACACCCACTGGGGCTTGATATGTGACACTACATCCAGCAGTGGAAAGGGATGCAGAGCAGCCCCTGCAGCCGCGTCCAGACCTTGCTTTCGGCGTGGGGCGGAGCAGAGAGCGGATGTGGCCCAGCTGTCCTAGATGCCACTGTCCTCGTCCCTTGCTCTCCTCCCTGCTTAGTCAGGACAACTCCTCCGGTGTCCCCCCCAGCCCTCACGCTGTCTCCGGGTGTTTCTCCTGCTGTTTCTCCCCACCGGTCGTTGGCGGGGCATGGGGGCAGCTGACTGTGGGCATTTGCATGCCAGGACCAGCAGCTTCATGTCCCCACAGGCAGGCTGGGGCACTGGGGACTGCGGGGGCTGCACGGGCACAGGCGCTCAGGAATGTTGTTTTTTCCATCCCGGTTTCCATCCAGGTACTAAATCAGTGCTGCAAAAGGCTTTTGTTTTTCCCCAGCACGCTGCCGGCCGCGGTGCCTGCCAGCCTCTGCTTTGCCTGCCTGAGCTGGGGTGCAGCCATCCTTGCCCACACTCCCAGAACTTGCTCTGGGGACAGAGTCTGGGCTGACCTGGCCTGGTGAGACTGGGGACCTGTGATGCTAAAGGAGGTGACTGGACATCTCTTCTTTCTACCCGGCAGGGATTTCCAGGGAAGCAATCACATCTCATTCTGGTTCCCTTGCACCCCTTCCCTGGATGCTGAACCCCTGCAAAGACCTCTCGGCTCCTTTGGAGAAGGTTTTTCTCCACCCATTCCTCACTGCCCAGCCACATCCCTCCCACTGCCATTCCCTCCATGTGTGGTCCCTGTCTGCCGTGAAAGGATGTCAGGGTGGCATGGGGTGACACCCAGCTGGCCCCAGCTCTGCAAGGTTTTGGGGTTTAGCAGTGGGGTCTTCATGCAGAGTGGGTCACCCTGCAGGCAACTCTGCCATGTCTCACCCCAGCACGTGGCTCAGCAGCACATCCTGATCAGGTATACCCTGGGAGCCAGGGAGGGATATTGGATTGCAGCAGATGGGAGAGCGTCCGGGCACAGGGTGGTCCAGGCACAGCTCCAAGTGCCTGGGTCACAGCTACACCACAAAGACATCTCCTGTATCAGCTGTGAAGGCAGGAGTCCATTAAAGAAACACAGGGCCCTCCAGGGATGTGGGGTTGCCCCTCGGGGATGCAGCCGAGCCAGGCTCCTTGGCCCATGTGATGCCACGGGGTGGAAGGTGCCGTGTTGAGAAGGTGCTATGGAGGAAAGGTGCCACGGGATGCCCCCGAGGGGACATTCAGCTGCTGGCATGGGAAAGGCGTGAAGATCCCCAGAGTTATACGTTGTGGCTGGGCTATTTTGGAAAGGGATGGAGCTGATCTTGTGACTGGAGCTGGGGACTGCAAGTCTGGACAGCAGGGTCCTGCCTGAGTGACAGCGACCTGCTGCCTGACCTCGGGAAACCGGAGAGCTCCTGCTATGCTGGGGACAGCTTTCAGGCCCCTTCCCGCCCCCGGCCCTGCTTGCTTAACGATGATGAAAACCAAGCGCCGGGCAGCGATGTGTCTGGGGACAACACGGGAAACCAGGGATGGAGCCCAGGCTTGGGTACAAATCTGACCCTTACTCCGTGGCACCCACCCACAATCCCCAGGGCTGTCCTGGAGATCCACCCCAGGAGGTGGATCCACCTCCTGCCCCTGCACTATGGCTGGGATAGAAGCAGTCCAGGCCACCATGATCTGCTGAGTAGGTGCCAGGAGCAGACAGAGATGAAGACTTTCTTCAGGTCCTGTCTCCCCTGGGCTAGGCAGCCTGAATGCCAGCAACGCCTGCCAAAAATATTTGTGTGGGAGGTGGAAAGTTAACTTTAGTTTTTCTTTCCTCAATGGTGGAGGGGTGGCAGGGTGTGAGAAAGGCAGGCAGTGGGGGGAGGGCTGTGCATCACCCGCCAGCGAGTGGGCAGGGAAAGACAGCTGAGCAAAAGGTCTCCCAGCTGCCAGGTTTCAGCACTTTTGCATTTAATTATTTTTATATTTGTACTACTATTATTATTATTATTATTATTATTATTATTATTATTATTATTATTATTGTTATTATTATTATTATTATTATTATTATTATTATTATTATTATTATTATTACATCCTCTGACCTATTTTTGCAGCTTTTGGGATTTGCTGCTGCTGTGGAGCACAAGGTACTGCCCCAAGGTGACTGTGGCCAGGCAATGGTTTGCTGGGGTTGGAAGCTGGGCACGGGTACCTGACCTGAGCATCCCTTACTCCTCCAGTCTGGTGCTGCACCCCTGAAATCATCCCAAAAAACGACCCTCATGCCTCATTCTTTCTGCAGTGGTCTGCATGGGCAGGGGGCTTATCTCAGCCTGTTTATGTAGAGGTGACTGGCAGAGCTGCCCCTCTTAGCTGGAACGATGCACCCAGGGCACACACACCGGTCCCACCCAGCCAGGCTTCGAGCAGACAGGATCAGCCCTGCAGCTCTTGCTGGAGATGCTCGTTACCCTTGACTGTTCCCTCCCTGAGCTGTTGCAGAGCCCGAGAGCCTTGTCCCAAGGGGAAGGCGGCTTCTCCACCGGCTCCTCCACCGGCAGCCCTGCCGCCGCGGTGCCAGGCTCAGGCGGGCCTCCCGTGAGGCAGCAGAGGCGTGACTCGGTGTTTCGGCGGCGTGGGCGGCCCCGTGTCCTCGGGGAATGCCGCCGCTTGGGTCTCGCCAAGGAGGGGTTTGCCTGGGGAACGCCGGGATCGTGGGCGCCCACCCTCAGGAGCTGCCCATCTGCAGAAGCGCTCCCGAATCGGAAGGAGGCGGCTTTGGGAGGTGGTTTTCAGGGCGGTGCAGGCTCACCCAGCCGAGGCAGATCCGATGTAGGATGGGTGAGAGCCGTGCTGCCTGAGAAACTTTCTCCCTGCTGATGGGGTGAGGCGGTGGGAGCAGGGAGAGGACAGACTCCCTCCGAGAGGATCTCTGCCGACCCGCGCTGGGCTTGAGGCTATTTTCAGCAACTTTCTCTTCATCCTCACTTGAGATAAGCCAGCACCTTCCCGCTGCCGCCACTTGCCCGGTTTCTAAGGCAAGATGTGGGTGGCTTCCTGCAAGCACTGGGGCTCTGAATTACGTAAAGAGCTGGGTGAGATTCCATTTTCTGAGAGAAACGTTGAATTCTTCCCCCCCCCNTTAATGAAACCAAAACAAAACAAAACAAAACCACCCCACAGAACTCAAAACCCCAACCCAAACCAACCAAACACCCCCACCACCACCTAACCCCCCCCCCAAAAAACAACAAAAAAAAAACAAACCAAAACCCCCCCACAGAACCCAAAACCCCAACCCAAACCAACCAAACACCCCCACCACCACCTAACCCCCCCCCCAAAAAACAACAAAAAAAAGCAACCTTGCTTTTGGGGAATGCTTGAGGGTTGTTCTCAAACCTGCTTTCACTTCCAAAATAACCTTGCTAAGGACAGGGGAAGTTTTTTTCAGCAAAGCTGTGCAAGCCCCAGATGAAACTGCAGAGTCTGTCACTGCCTGAGCTCAACATGGAACATTGTCTCATATGACTGAATATATAGCCTTTGCAATAACTCAGGAAGAGTTTTGGCACAAGCAGGAACTGCTTTTCCTCCTTGGGCAGCTGTTGGGTTGGGGAATCCATCATGGTGCCTGTGTCATGAGCTACTTTCCTCCCAGCAGCAGGGATGCCCAGTGGGATCCAGCCTTGCAGCAGGCAGGGCTGGGTGATGCTGAGCAAGGCTGGGTGATGCTGAGTGGGGTTGGGTGACACTGAGCAGAGCTGGGTGACACTGAATGGGACTGGGTGACAGCAGACTTGCGTGATGCTGAGTGGGGTTGGGTGATGCTAATTAGGGCTGGGTGATGCTGAGTGGGGTTGGGTGACACTGAGCAGAGCTGGGTGACACTGAATGGGAGTGAGTGATACTGGGACTGGCTGACACTGAATGGGACTGGGTGACAGCAGACTTGCGTGATGCTGAGTGGGGTTGGGTGATGCTAATTAGGGCTGGGTGATGCTGAGTGGGGTTGGGTGACACTGAGCAGAGCTGGGTGACACTGAATGGGAGTGAGTGATACTGGGACTGGCTGACACTGAATGGGACTGGGTGACAGCAGACTTGCGTGATGCTGAGTGGGGTTGGGTGATGCTAATTAGGGCTGGGTGATGCTGAGTGGGGTTGGGTGACACTGAGCAGAGCTGGGTGACACTGAATGGGAGTGAGTGATACTGGGACTGGCTGACACTGAATGGGACTGGGTGACAGCAGACTTGCGTGATGCTGAGTGGGGTTGGGTGATGCTAATTAGGGCTGGGTGATGCTGAGTGGGGTTGGGTGACACTGAGCAGAGCTGGGTGACACTGAATGGGAGTGAGTGATACTGGGACTGACTGACACTGAATGGGACTGGGTGACAGTAGACTTGCGTGATGCTGAGTGGGGTTGGGTGATGCTAATTAGGGCTGGGTGATGCTGATCAGGGCTGGGTGATGTTGAGCAGCTGCGTGATGTTGAGCAGCTGCAGAGGATTCACGTCACAGGAACTCCCCTGTGTGCTCTACCCCATGTCCTGCCCCAGAGGCACTGACATACCCTCTTCCAGTTGATATCTCACCCTTGCTGTGTCCCTGTGCTTTCACCCAGCAGGATTTGTGCTCAGCAGAGGGCAGCAAGTCTGTCTGCACTTCTCTCTGTGATTCAGTTGATGAAGCACAGCCTTGTTAGCTGGATTCTGGGAATTTCAGATGGAGGTGGGAGCCACTAATCCTACTAAGCCTGAGCAAACCCTGTCCAAGTGGAACAGGCTTCCACCTCCTGAGTAGCAGCTGCCACAAACTGGGGTGTCTAGGGCAAAAGAAGATGGGCACTGGGATCTGGGCCACAGTCCCTATAGTGGGGGTAGATGGGTGAGGGTACTGGGATGGTGAGTGTGGTTTCAGGGTGGCTGATAAGGGGGAGGAATTCCCAAATCAGCTGTTAGGGACTTCTTGCATCTTGGGAAGCTCAAAGCCCATGGAGCTAGCCCAGGGCTGGAGCCTGGGCTGGGAATACTGGGAGCCACTCTGCTGGCTGTGTCCAGAAGGACTCAGAGCATGCACAAGCATTCTCATGCATTAAGTATCCTCAGTGTTCCCTTTCCCTTTCCACAGGTCTCTAGGCATCACTTCTCTGCCCACCTGGACAAGAGGAATTCCTGCAAGATCCTCTTCAGTGACTTGTGTCCTCCAAGCAAATCCCTCCAGCTGAGGCTCTGGAAGCTGCCTGCTGCTGTAGCATTGAGCCTGGACCTACCTGCAAGAAGAGTGAAGCTGGGCTGCTGGCCTGTGACCACCTTCCTTCTTCCACACCAGCTGTGCTTCCAAGGATGCTGCTGGGGAGGAGCCAGATGGTCAGCCCCACAGACTGGGTTTGAAAGGCTGTGGAGGGCCAGTGTAGGCAAGTGGCAAAGATGCTGAAGGCGAGGTTCCAGCAGCCCTGTTTGCAACCCCACCCCCGCTACCCCATGCCTGGTGACTCGGCACAAACCCCCTGTGTCTGTGGGATGGATGAAAGGGACACTGAGGGGGACACCAGCTGTTGGCAGGAGACAGGGATCAGAGGAGGGCAGAGGTGCCATCAGCTCCCAGATGCTCCTGCCTCTGAGACAGTCAAGCAGGAGGGACAGATGGAGCCACTGGGAGGGAAAGAAAGTGGGAGCTGCCAGCAGCCCGAAGGGCTCAATGGGGACACAGGAGTACCCTCACTGGGTGATGGCAGCCTGGCCTTGGTGACTGAGCCTGCAGCCCCCCACAAAAGCCCCAAGCCTGCCCTACAGTTGTCCCCCACAGCATTCAGTCTCACAGCTGACCCCAGCCAGGAGTGGAAAGTGGTGAAGATCCAACGGGTCCTCATTGACCCCACCAGCAAGCCGAGGAAAGCAGGTAAGAGCCACTTCCCTCACCCCAAAAGATGCTGCTCTGCTTGTGGGGCTGGGACTGCTGCTGCCCTGCTTGGTGGTGGGAACGCCTTGGCTCTTCCCAGGGTAGGACCTCTGCTGGGTTAGAGGTCCCAGGCTCCCGGCCGAGCTGCTGGGACTGTTTTAGCTTGAGATTATCTCTCTGGCCCTAAAAATAAGGAGGAATCCGTGGCTTTTCTCAGGGAGTGGGAAGGCAGAGAGTGAGTTCCCACAGTGTCCCAAGTGCTCAGCTGAACCCCAAGTGTGGCACAAGCGAGATAGCTTCCTGGGCCTCATCCTAGCCTTGGGGCTCAGTGGAACCCTGCTAAAAGGGAGTGATGAGGGCCAGCTCCTGGGGTGCCACCTGTGACAGGGGCCTTGCTCCCGAGCTGGTCAGAGCAGGGATGACCAAGCTCCTGTTACGTGGCTCGGGGCCATCTTTCTTACAGCCCCTGCTTGAGAACTGAAGCGCTTTATTTCAGGCTGGTTGGTTCCTAGAGCTCTCTCTGCCATCACCTCACTTCACAGCCCTCTGTCACTGTCCCTTGGGCTGCCGTGACACAAATACAGGCACATAGCTGCGGTTACCACAGACCTCCCCACCCAGGGGAGATACCCCCACAGTACCAGACCCATCCTCTTACAGGCATCAGGTGCATTTTCAAACTCTGCTTCCACCCTTTTCTAATTTGCTCCTGCCCAGCTGTTGTCTCAGCTGCCATGTGGCACGGAGGCAGGAGTGTCACTGTCCCTGCGGGAGGGCGTCATCGGATGCTGCCACTCTGCTCAGAGCCTGCTTTGTCCAAAGCAGCCCTCAGGGTAGGGAGGGACGGGACCGGCTAGGGATGCTCAAAACGAACCTGGTATCCGGAGTCTGCCCCCCTCCCCTCCTGTTTGAAGTGTCAGGTGTCTTCGAAGCCAGCGGCTCCCGGGAAGGGATGAGGGCTGGGAAGATCAGCCAAGCTCCTTGGCTCACTGCTGCCCCAGCAGCCCTCCCGGCCATACGGGAGTCATGTTTCAGAGCACAGCACACAAACCAGATGGATCCAAATAGTCTTCCCATTCCTCACTCCGCTCCGGGATGGCAGATCCGCGACAGAGAAAGGTCAAGCCTCATTCTGTCCAGGCTCAGCATTTTCCTAACCCGCGCAGCCATCCAGCACTTTTGCTGCCAGCCTGGAATTTTAAAGTAACTCAACAGGTTTGTTGGAAACACTTTGTCTGTCCCGTTTCCTCCCCCTCCAAGTGAGATCACCACCAGCCACTGCCTGCGGGACCAGTCAGACTTTCCAGAGCCTCCAGGCAGGATGTCACTGAGGGTCCTGAGCACTGGGAGCATCTCCAGGACCTTGCAAAAACCCTTCAGGGTTGGTTCAGAGCAGGGACAGGAACAGAAGAGGGAGGGAAGGGTAGGTCCCCGTTCAGATGGCATCAGCAATGGCAGGCTGTTTGCAGGAGCATCCCCAGGAGGTGTCAGGGATTTGCTCCTCTTCTCCTTGTAGCTGACTAGGACTAATGCTCTCCTCTTCCACACAGCTCTTGTGAATGAAAAGGGTGCATCCATCTGCTCCAAAAAGCATGCCTTGGGAACTGGAAGCAAAGCAGATCCCTCCCCTCCACCCCAAGCAGTGCAGACCTACCCAGGCAGGTCTCGGCTGCCCCTTTGGTCCCCGTCCAGCAGCCCAAGGCCAGGCTGGCTGCTCCCAAATATCTGGCACAGCGGCCCCGGCTGGTTGGCACCTCTCGGGGCAGGCTGGGGAGTGAGCCCCGGGTAGAGGCTGGGAGCTGCAGGAGGCAGGACTGGTTTCTCTGTCTGGTGTGCAAATAAACGGAAGGTTTCACTCCCTGGGGGCTGCGGGGCCAGTGCCAGCCTCCCTCAAAAAACAGAAAAGCACCCCAAAAAAGTAAAGGGCAGGAAGAAAGGAAATTAGAAAGGAAAAAAAAAAATAAGACCAAGAGCTCATCTGCAGTGTGGACAGGCATGGGAAGAGGCTGAGGCTGAGGCTGGACTTGCTCACAGCCGTGCCCGGGATCTTGGCTGCCTCAGCTGGAGCAGCATGATGGAGGCGAGAGGTGATGCTGGCTCCTCAAGAATCATCTCACCCAGCGCTGTGGTCCCCTTGTCACCAGGAGCAGGTGCCCGTGTCAGAGGGCTCTCAGTGCTGTCCTTGGGGAATCTCCAGGGCAGTGACACGGGATTGCTGCTCCATTCCAAGCATCCCAACTTTTTAGGCACTGGGGAAACTGGCAGCTAGGGGAGGGTCTGCTCTCTCAGTGGTGTCTGAAATCTGAGGTGCTGCAGGTCCCCAGCTGCACTGGGAGGATAGAAGGGGAACAAGGACTGGGTTAAGAGGGGTGCGCAGGGCTGGGGTAAGGCAATGTGCAGGGCTGGTGTTAGGGGATGTGCAGAGCTAGATGAGGCATGTGTGCAGGTCTGGAAAAGGAGGATACCCCAAGATGGAATAAAGGGATGGAGCTGGGCTGAGTAAGGGGATAAAGAGATGCACAGGGCTGTGCAGGGGTATGCCCCAGATGGGACACTGGGATGTCACAGGCTAAGAAAGGAAGATGAGAGAAGGGGATGTGAAGGGCTGGGCAAGGAGATGTCCAGAACTAGTAAAAAAGAGGATGCCCCAGCATGGGCAGGAGTAAGGGGATCGCTCAGCCTCAGATCAGGAGATGGACAAGATCGGGCGAGGGGATGCACCGGGCTAGGCAAAAGGATGTCTCTGCTGCTCTCATGTCGGCAGCCGCAGCGGGGTTGGGAACCGGCAGGGCAAGGCCACCGCGGGCAGTCGGGGCGGCTGCCGGTGCCGCCGGGGAAGGGTGACCCGTCCCGTCCGGTCGGGCAGGCGGTGCTGGCAGGGGCAGGGCCGGCGGGACCCATCAAACCCCAGCCCCGGCCCCCTCCCGCTGCTCCCCCTCCCTCCCCGGGCCCGTTCCGAGGGCGGAGCTGCCGCAACTTTCCTGCCCGCCGCCTCCTCCCCGGTGCAGTCGGGCTGCGAGGGGCGGCGGCGGCACCGGCACCGGCACCGGCACCGCGGGTAGGGCCGGGGCTGGGGAGGCGGTGGCTGCCCCTGGGCTGGGCAAGGGGGTGCCGGGACAGGGACCGGGAGACCGGGGGATGCCAGCGCAAAAGCGAGAGTGGGTGGGAACGCAGAATGAGGGTGCCGGGGGTGGTGGGATTGAGGGATGTCCGGCGGTGCCAGGGGCTGGCAGAGCAGGGAGGGAGGAAGGGGGTGCACAGGGGGTACGAGGACACATGGCCGTCAGGAGGTGCTCGCCCAGCAGCCCCCGTGGGGTGCTGATGGGGGGCGAAGGACAGGAGAGTGGAGTGGCAGACAGCCTTGGGGGAGAGGAGGGCTGAGCGGGGTTTCGCTTTATAAATGAGAGGAGTGAGTGTTGGTTCCCTCTGCCCACACCCGGGGGTCCGGCACGGGGCGTGGGGGCAGAGCGGGGGGATCTGGGATTCCCCCTTAGGTCTCTGCTCCCAGCTCTGCAGAGCGTTTTCCCAGACAATGTCTCCTGTTCCCCTTTGACGAGGACTTGATCTCTCCTGGCTGTGCCACCCCATGCAGGGGACACGAGGTCTGTCCCTCCGGCTTGGCAGCCAGTGGGATGGATCCCTTACGGGTTGTGCAAGAGACAGGCAAAGGCCCCATTTCATCCCACTCCCCTCCCCGCTCTCTCCATCCGACAGGGACGAGCCGAGCCAAGTGACCTTCTCTGGCCACACCAGCACTCCTGGCTTGTGGCACCAGCCTGGCAGGGCTGTTACTGGATCCTGACAGCCTAGGAGGTATCGTGGCAAGTCCAGGCATGAGCAGGCGCAGGGAAACAGGGACTCACCTGCGAGGCAGGAGGTGGTCGCCGTGGTACCTGGCCGGGGGATGGGCTGGCTCAGCTGTGCCAGGGTGTCAGGAGGGCTGCCCGACTCCAGCCTCCTTTTGCAACGCTGAAAGTTTAATTTTATCCAGCTAGATAAAGGTGCTGCCTCTGCACTGGCAGTAGCAGCAGCCTCTTCCTCAGTGTAGATGCCTTTAGGGCTGGGGCTGCTCCTTGCATCCCCTCAGCTCCCCACTCAGGGAAGCAGAGCTGGGCAGGGGCATCCACCCTCCATTAAAATTTAACAACAGCAACCCCCCACACCCCCCTTCTCCTTCCTCCACTGGGTGGGAGATGAGTGCCCCAGGGCTTGCTGCTTGCAGACTGTGGGGCCATCTGGGGCAGGCTTTGGGTGGCGAGCACTGGGCAAAGCAGGGGCACAGTTGTGAGGCAGGAGGAGGCAAAGATCTCCAAATGCAGCAAAGCCCTCGCAAACAGAGCACAGGGGAAACTTGCAAGCGCATCGAATTTTCTCACTGTGCCAGATTTTGTCGCTGGCAAAGGCGCCAGTGAGGAGAGGCCCAGCGTGGTGTGCCCTGCCAGGCAGCAGAGCTTGCTCCCACCACAAACCCACCACTTGAGCTGGAGTGTTTTGGGTCAGCGTGGGTAAAAACTTCCTGGAGGTTTTACATCTGGTGTATAGGAGGGTTGGAAACTGGGAATGAGGCAGAAAAGAATAATTTTTGTATGCCTGAATTTGAATCATATCTGCTTCTAGCTTACTCGACTGCCTGTCTGTGCCACCTTCCTTGTTTTCCTAGCAGCAGATTATTTGGGATAACCATGGGAGCAGGAGGGGAGCATGGAGTTTAAATGTGTGCAAGCTAGCAGGCACTGCAAAAAAAATCCTGCACAGCTGTAGCTGGGGCAAAAGGCCAGCTGGGTTCTCTGCCAAAAACCCTGCATACACTTCCTCAGTGTCCAAAGCCCTCAGTGTTTGGGTGAAAACATTGGATTCCACTTCCCCAGCACTGCCAGGCTGGATCTGTGCATTCAGGTGTGTGGCAGGGAGGTGACAGGGTGGCATGTGTCCCTCTGGAGAGATGAGGGTTGTTCTTGGTTTAAGGCTGGGTTTTCCCAGAGGGATTTTGTCAGCAGAGGCACTGTGTGGGTTGACTCTCTTGCAGGCCAAGAAATGATCAGGAAGGGGGAGAATTGCCTGTGGGTTATGGATGGCAGCTGCTGTGTTGTGTGAAGGTGGATTTGAGGTTTCTGATCCATGCTCTGCCTCACCTTGGACAGCCCTGGGAGCAGAGGGTGGCCCAGTGGGACATCCTGAGCATCCTGGGCTGCAGTGTTGGGTTGGCTAATCATCCAAATCAGAGGCAGTTTAGGCATAGAGCACAGCTGAAGATTTTTGCAGTCACCTGTGAGCCTTCAATCCAAGATTTCACATGGTCTGTTGCATCCCTCTGCCCTCTCTCTGGTACCTCTTAGTTTCTCTGTACAAGGACTTGCCACCACACCCAGTGCTCGCAGCCACCCACACCTGCAAGGTGACAGCTTCCAAGTCGATGGCTTCCTCTTCTGACACTGCAGCCACATTGAGTCCAGCAACTTCCACACTAAGCTGGTCAGCTTAGAGAGCCCTGGGATGTCATCCTTCTGCAATATGGGACCAAATTCTCATCTCAGTCCAGCCCTTGGGTCTGATACAAGCAGGGTCTGATACATCCTTCATTATCATTTGGGGCTGGATGGTGACTCCAGCCTTTGCTGGCTACACTTCAGACACTCTGTAGTAGCACTGTGGTGGTGGGGAACTCATCCTTTGCACAGAAAGCTGAGCTGGAAGGAGGTTTTTTTTTTCTCCATCTGGCCAGGAGGGGAGAACAAGAAAAATGTCTTTCATCACCCTCGTCATCCTCACTCTGAAGGAGAGAGTGCAGTACGTGCTGCAGGAAGGATGACTGATGGCTTAGTAAGAAGGTTTTATGCCCAGTACTTGGGGGAGGTGGTTGAAAGTCACCCCTGGAGCCGTGGGAGACTTAGGGAGCAAGTGCCTGTATAAAGACATAGGTCTGTAGGTCCCTCTGGCTGGAGCTGCAGGGCTTTGCATTGAAACAGCACTCAGGGGCTGTTGGCTGTTTCAGTGGGTCCACCACTGTGAGGCATGAGGAGCATCTCCTTCCTTGACATCCCTGAACCACAGGACTGGGGGCTGCGGAGGACCCCCTAGTGTGGGGATACAGCAGTGGAGGGAGGCAGCAGAGCCGGGTTCATTGTTCTTGGAAGAAGCTGGGGCGTTTGGAGAGGAGAGACGTTTCCTTCCCGAGGGGCTGTGTGGTGGGGAGCTGGTGCGTGGTGTGGGGAGGAAGGAAGGAAGAGTGGAAGAGCACGAGAAGAGCTGATCCCCCTCCAGCTTTTGGACCGAGCTCCTGTTAATGGGCGGAAGCTGGTGGCCAGTGCTGTGTGAGCCTCTGGCGCCTTCAGCCAGGCAGAGCTGTTCTTTCACCTCCTGTGATGCTTAGGCTGCCTTCAGCCCTGCACCCCTCCTCTTCCTCCCTGGCACTTGGACATCTGGAGCACATCAAAGTCCCTCTCATTTGCCTTCGACTCGGGGGAAGCATCCAGTTAGACCCTACCCCAGGCTTCCAGGCTGGCAAGGGGTGTAAGACAAGGATGAAGGGATGTTCCCTGAGGTGGAGGGGAATGAAGGGTGCAGAAAGCATCTCAGATGACAGGGTCCTTCCAGCCACCACAGCAGGTGGCTAAAGGCTCATCCTGTGGCTCAGGCAGGAGGGGAGATGGGAAGAAGATGGTCGGTACCCTTCATCTGGGGATGAGATGGTACCCTGGGGTTGAGCAATGATGACCCACATTTGGAATGGTGCCTGCAGAGCCAGGTTGCAGGGCTGCAGGTTCCATCTGTCCATTTCTCTGTCGGCTGGGCTGCGTGGGGCTGTGCAAGCAGGGCAGTGTACAGAGCAGTTGTCTTCGGTTTACTCTGGCCTGCCAGAGGCTTTGGTGTGCTCCATCCATGCATAAACACTGGAGCAATTCTCACCTCCAGCGTCCCCCTTAATATCCTGAGGGATTAATTTCCAGCAGGCTCGGGTAGAGCAGCCTGGGAATGGTGGGTACCAGGTGGGCAGAGGGGCTGCTAGAGGAGTGTAGGGGATGGGAGGCTGCAAGGTGATGCTGGGAGTAGATGCCAAATTGGGCATTCCAGGTGGGGAACTCGCACCTAGCAGCATGTCCTGTCCTGGAGGGATGTCTGTGCCTGAAGCTGCAACAAAGGATGGAGATGCCTGGGGCAAACCCTCGGTGTTGTTCCCAGCTATGCAGGAGAGCATCCGGTGGCTAGTCCAAGCAGGAATGGGCTGACCAAGAGCTGAGTCATCCCTCCAGCACGGAGGAGATCTCTCAGGGCCCCTCAGCTGCTGTTAAAAGGCAGTAGCAAGAGCGAGAGGCTGCGAAATGGCTCCATCGAGAGCTTGGCTTCTTAGGCGGCCTCAGCCTCCGAGGCAGCGGCGATGCTCGTCTCGGAGCACGAAACTCGCAGACATCTGGAGCCTGTGGCTTGTTTCTCAACAGCTCCTGGGACGTGTTTCTGCTCTGTTTCAGAGATAAAGGCAACGGGGGTGACCCCGTGGAGCGGGAGCAGCGGTGCTGGCCGCCCTCCAGCCAGCCCGGCCAGAGGAAACCGCGGCCCCGCTCTGTGCCACCGCCAAGGCAAATAGGAATGGGCGTCGAACAATGCCGGGCGCGAACCGCGGGAGGTGCTGGCCGCCCGCATCGCCGCTGTGGATGGGGTCCTTGTCTCCGGGACAGATTTTCTACTGGCATCTCTGCCACCTTTCCCCCGTGCCCAGCCCAAACTCTCTTGTCAGTCAGCCCAAAGGTTGATCTATTTTTTTCTCCCTCCTCCTTCTCCTCTCCAGCTCTTGCAGGGGCAGGAGGTCCATCCTGCACACCTTGGCGGTGCTAGGACCCGGATGGGGACTTGTGTGCTGAGGGAGGTGGGAGGGATGAAGGGCGAGGAAGAGAAGATGCCCAACTTGCAACAGCTCTCCTGCTTCACCGTGGGCTCGCTGGAAGGCTTTGGCTTAGTCATTCATCCCTTCCTTTGCTGGTAGGCTGAGCCACTGCTGAAAATATCCTGGAAGGCTCCCAAGCGGCACAGAAGGCAAGAAAATGAGAAACACATGAAGGAAGGGAAGAAAGGAAGGGATGGGATGGGAAGGGAAGGGAAGGGAAGGGAAGGAAAGGGGAGCAGGTGCTAGCAGCATCTGGGGGAGCAGAGCCTGGAGTGGGCAGACCTGGCCACCCACCTCCCTGCTGGGGTTGGAGCAGGGACACCCTAACACAGCCATCCCAGCAGCAGCTTTGGGGAGCCGGTGGTATCCTTGGTGGGTGCTAGAGTGACGCTGATGCACAGGTTGCCCAGGGAGGTTGTGGATGCTCCCTCCCTGGATGTGTTCAAGGCCAGATTGGATGAGGCCTTGAGTGAGCTGTACTAGTGGGAGGTGTCCCTGCCTATGGCAGGGGGTTGGAACTAGATGATCCTTGAGGTCCCTTCCAACCTTACCATTCTATGATTCTATGATGCTCTACAGCAGTGTCTGTCCCCGAGCAGTGGCCTCGGTGGGCTGAGGGATGTTAGTTTTCCTGTAGGCACTTCGGGGTGAGCTGGTAGGAAATGGCTCACCCCGAGAAAATCCCTTCCCGGCAGCTCCACACCCTCTTGGCTTTCGGGAAGGGCTGGTGCCCTGACCTTTTGGCCAGCACACGAGAAGCCCAGCAAGACTCCAGCTGATCGCCACGGGACTTTCACTGGACTTTTAGCACTTTGCTTTTAGCACTTGAGTGGCCTCCGAAGGCATGAGGTTGGCTCCTTGCTGTGGGCTGTGTCTGTGTCAGGCAGGTCAGGATCCGCACAGCTTCTGTCGGCTGCTGCCATCTCGTGTTGCTCCATAAATCAGCCTCCAGATGGGGCCAGCCATCGGCCTTGCCAGGGGCTTTCCTGCCCGCTTGGAGCTGAACGTGTTGGGATTTGGAGCGAGGGGCTGGGAGACAAGTGCTGATCCCTTCCCTACTCACTCACCTCTTCAAGCTGGGGGCAAACCTATGTGAACTACAACCTGAGACCTGACGAAGCCCTTGGAGAAATTCCTTTCCCACGTGGTCACCTTGGTGGGTGCAAAGACCTCAGCTGAAATACAGGGTAGAGTGGGAGAAAAGGTCCTGGGTCTTTCCTGGGCTTTGTCATCTGTCTCCCTGGGGCGCAGAGCTGCAGTTCAGCATCTCGATGGGGGGTTCTGCTCATCACCCTTGGACTGCAATATCCCCTGTGCAACCCAGTCCTGGAGCATCCCTCTTGCCTTTCCCCCAGCAGCCAGGGAAGGGGCTGGCCGTTTGGGGGACACCGGGTGGAACAGTTGGCAGTCCTCTGAGCGCTCCTGACTCCACTTTCTCCCCTGCCCAGGTCTCTCCCGCAGCGCCAGCCTCTCGGAGAAGGAGCTGAAGGAGGCAAAGGCACGGAGCCAGAGGATCGCAGCGCAGCTCACCACGGCACCAGGCCCCAGCTCCAAGGGGGTCCTGCTCTTCAACCGCCGCAAGCAGCGCGTCGACGGGCTCACGGGGGCTGCCCATGGCGGGGGGCAGCTGCTGAGCCCCGCGCCGAGGCCTCCGCCAGCAGCCATGGAGGAGAGCGAGAGGCAGGGCATGAAGCCAGGGCCTGACCATCCCAGCACCCCAAGAGAGGGGCTACAGGTGGACACCTCCCCTTGCCAGGAGCTGCCTGCAGAAGCCCAACAAGTCCCACTTAGCGTCTACCTGAAGGAGAACATGGCATTGGCTGCCACCAACGGTGTGCAGGAGAGGGCAACCAGCTTGATGGAGAGTGGGGTGGGGAGGTTTGAGGATGCAGCAGCCCCTGCTGGGTCGAGCACGACAACTCTTGTCCTGACACAAGGCCCCAAGGAGGGAAAGAACAGTGAAGTGCCTGGAGATGTGCCCAGTGAGGTACCCAATGCACCAGCGGGGACGGTCACAGGGACGGCACCGCCAGCCAGCCAGCAACAGAATGGGGCACAGAGCCGGCAGTACTATGAGGTCCATCTCACTCTGGCCAAGCCCAAGCCTGTGAAGAACCGGACAGCCAGACCCTTTGGCACCCAGACATCCCCTGCCAGCGGCCAGCCTGCGGAGGGACCCCCTGCCACTGAGCTGCCCCCACCACCCACCTATGCGGAGACTCTGAGTAGCCCCCCACCACTCACCCGCGTCCGCTCACCCCCTGCCTACTCAGCCTTGTACCCTCCCTGGGAACAGAAGGTGCCACCAGGTGCCCCCCTGGGCTACGGAGTGAGTGGGCCAAACCCCCTGCCCAAAACAGGGATCCTGGAAGAGTCAGCTGCTCGGAGAGCCAGCAAAAAGCCCATGTTCACCTTCGTTGAGAAGCCGAAGCTGGGCCCCAACCCTGATCTGCTGGACCTGGTACAGAGTGCAGACAGCAGGAAGAAGCAGAAGGAGCAGGGGGAGCCCAATGTTGAGGATGAGCCCTTTGCCCTTGGGGCTGAAGCCGCCAACTTTGTCCCCAACAGCGTGGCCAGGAGTGGGCAGCATCTTCCAGTGGCTGATGATGCTCCAGCTTGGTCCTCCTGCCTCAAGTCTCCCACCATCAAGCCCAAACCAAAGCCACAGCCCAGCCACAACCTCACTGAAGCGAGAGGGAAGGGAGCTGAGCTCTTTGCCCGCAGGCAGTCCAGGATGGAGAAGTTCATTATCGAAGGTCCCTCTCAGCCTGAGCTGCTGCGGTCCCCATCACCCACAATGTCCTTGCCTCCCTCCTGGAAGTACGATGTCAATGCTTGCCTGTCACCCATGGTCTCCAGACACCCCTCTAAAAGTCCCTCTAGGCCCTTCAAAACCCCCCCAGCATCTCTGTATGGTGGCAACCTGATGGAGAATGAAGTGTCACAGAAGGAGCTGGAGATCTCCAAGCACCAGCCCTACCAGCTCCAGTCTTCACTCTTCATCCTCTCCCCATCCAAGAGGCCAGCTAGATCCATGCCCCAGGAGGTGCCTCCACCCAGACCCTCTCTTCCTGATGCCTACCCCTACACCCAGCAAATCTCCTGTCCGACCTCTCCATTACCTCCTTCCCCAGTTTGGCAGCCCCCCACTATGCCCAGTGCTGGCCAGACCACCTCAGAGGCTCTGCCCCTGAATCACAGCAGCCCTGCCAATCCAGGAGCCCCGACCGAGGTGCTGCTGGCCTCCCCGTGCCGCCTGCTGCCACCCCGAGGCAAAGCAGGCTTCCAGGCGCCCCGGCCCTCCTACTCCACCAGGAACGCCGGCATCGAGCCACAGGTGTGGAAACCTTCCTTTTACTACAAGTAGTGATGGCAGAGAGAAAAACAGGGAGGCTTCAGGCTTTCCTCCACTGGCCAAGTCCTCCCTAACTGCTCACGGGTGTGCTAAAAGGTCAACCAACCAGAAAAGAAGGGGGAAAAAAACTAAAGGAAACAGAAAAAAAAGAGTAGCTGGGGGACTGCAGTGCTGGGACAGTGGGTGAGAGGCCAAGCCCCTGGTACAATGGGAACCAAGGGGTACCAGGGAGGTGGCAGGAGTTGTGCAGATCCCATGGGATCCCAAAGATCCGCTCTGAGCCTGTCCCATGGGCCCATCAGTGCTCTCTCTCTTCTCTCACCTGGAAGCTCTGTGGAGCATCTCATCTCTGGCTCCACCCTTTCCTTGGCCCCTGCCTTTCCAACTCTCATAGCCAGCGACTACCAGCTCTGCCTGCTCACCTGCAGCCTCTCTGTCCTGCTGGCTCCTACTGGTCTCCTACCAAAGCAAACCCAGAGGGCATCCCCGATTCTGCCTCACTGTGCCTGCTCCTGACTCCTTTGCTGCTTCTTTGGGATCTGTCTTTGCCTGCTTCCACACTACAGAGAAAGAACCACAACCCTGGGTGACAGCAGAGCCCCACAGTGCTGGGACTGAGGACACTAAAGGGCCCTCTCTCTTGCCACACTGGGAGCCAGAGCTGGAGCTGGAGCTCAGCGTGGCTGGGAGCAAGGGATGTGCTGGGCAGAGAAGGGCTGCTGGGTGATGTGAAGCCCTGCCTCTGCCCAGCCCTTGCTCCCCATAGGTGCAAGCTGCCTTTCGACTGTGCTTTCATTTTTCCTGCCTCTTTCTGGTTCCCCCCTCTCTTTCTGAATACACTCTCTGCACCGCCGGACCTGGCTGTTCTCTTTCCTGCTGGCTGCCGGGCAATGGGCCCCCGGGGGGAGTGCAGGTGGGATCTCTGTGCATCCCCCACAGCAAGGCTTTAGGAAGCAGTAGGCCATGAGAAGTCCTGGGTCGTATTTTTGGGCACGGATGGCTAACTGGAGGATCAGTCTTCCCCTGTCCCTCCGCTTTGTCCCCTTCATCCCCTGGCACTAACCGGCTCTCTGTCCTCCTCCAGGAAAGGCGGCCGTCCCTCCCCGCCTCGCCCACCTGGACGCCCCGGCTGGCACAACGCCCGGGCAGCCTGGACGGCTGGGCCAGCCCAGCCTCCGTGCCCGAGCTGGACGAGGGACCCCCCATGTCCCCTCCGTGGAGCGAGAGGTCCCTGTCCCCACTGCGGCAGGACGCGGACCCCCGGGCCAGCCGGCAGCTGCAGGCGCGGCTCGCCAGGAACATCATCAACGCTGCCCGAAGGAAGAGCTGCGAGCCCGGCGCCGCGGGGCCGGAGGGCTCCCGGCCCTTCATCCCCATCCTCTCCGGGTCCGCAAGCCTGCCCCAGTTCCCCCGGCCAGCACGGCTGGAGGGCTCCAGAGCCTTGGCACTGCAGGCTGGCAGCAGCGTGCCCGAGAGCCTGGGCACACCCTCGGCCATACACAAAAGCCCCCTGCGATCCCCCCGGGCAGACGGCTCCCAGTTTTGTACCTCCCCTGGGATGCCTCGAGCTGCCTGGGCAGAGGGTCGCCGACTCCTGGTGCAACCTAGCGCGTCCCCCTGCCCCGTGCCCAGGCTGTCCCCCAGTCCCAAGAGTCCTCTGCCATCCCCCGTGGTGGGCGGGCGGTCCCTGGCCAAGCGCTGCACCTCCCGGTCCCCGACGGACTCGGACGTCTCCCTCGACTCCGAAGACTCGGGGACCAAGAGCCCCGGAATACACAGCTTCAACCTCTGCCCCCGGGGCTGGACCGGCAGCCTGCGCCTGAAGCCGGGGGGTTTGCCCTCGGGGGCCCCCTGCACCTCCTAGACCGGCCAGTCCCAGCCAGGTCATCCCCTTCCCGGTGACGCCACCTGCTGATCCCGCACCGGGAACACCCACCCTTTGGGGCTGAGGTCCCCACAAAAAACTGGCGTCCGCACTCCTCGCTGGAGCTGTCACAGCCCCTCGGCGTGCCAGCGGTGTCAGATGCCTCCTGCCTGCCCTCCATCCCATGGCCTACTCTATTTTTACCGCCCTAACCTTTTGGGGCAGGACTGCGTGGTCAGCAGGCAGGGCAGGCAGTGGGCTATGCCCAGCCCCCATCACGACTCCTCCCTCTGCAGCTCTTGCCCACCAGCTGGCCCCCTGCCCTATCCCTCATGGCCAGGATGGGGCTGGGCTCGGGGGCGCCCTGTGATGGTCCTGTCCCCAGCGGCAAGGTGTCAAGCCCAGGATTCCACCACAGTTCTGCTTTCCTGGGTGGCACAACCAGTGCCACTGCCCATGGGGTCACAGGATGGGCAGCATGGCCAGACACCCTCTCCCAGCCTCCAAGTCTGACTGGCTTCAGTTTAAAGCAGCCTGGGAAAAGGGGAAAAGATCTTTTTTTTATTCCTGTCCCTCCCACAGTTNACCCTTTCTCAAAGGAATTCCCCCACAACCTTCCCTGGTGACCAAGAAGAGTTATTTATTGCCATGTCAAGGGGACCATTCACAGGTGTCCTCCCACCCTGGCCCGGGCAAAGAGTGACAGCCTCATCATGTACCCTGTCACTGTCTCCATCCCCGGACTCACCCCACCCCTGTCCCCACTCCTGCGGGACGGAAGGACAGGAAGCACATCAGGTGCTGTGGCAGCCAGGGCAGGGGGGCCGAAGGAAATGTCACAGGTTGCAGAGGGTCTGAAGGATGTGTTGGTGCAGATGACAATGCTGAGAGTCTTGGGGACGAGCTGGTGTCCCCACAAGAAGCCCTGCAAGGGAGCGGAGGGACAGGCAGAGGCCACCTGAGGGTAGCGATGCCAGAGGGAGGTTTGGGAGCGGTGTTAGGGAGAGGGGTCAGAATGGACACAGCTACGTGGCAGAGCCTGGGAGAGCAAAGAGAACCAAGGGTCCTGAAGCGCTGGGTCCTCTCACCCGGGGATGAGCAGAAGCCAGCTGGGGTGCCAGGAGATGCTGATGCAGTGGCTGCAGCCATCCCACCCAGAGGACACAGCCTTAGTACCAGCAAGACCAGGACTGAGAAAAGAGGATGTGTTTGGGCTGCCAGGGCTCGGGCACGTTTCCCGTTCAAGGAGCCCTTGCCACTCCTTTCCTTTCCCGAGGGCGTGTTGTCAGGGCCAGCCCATCTCTGTTCCCTCCCTACAGCTGCCCTTCCCAGGGCACAGGCCCCCCCACCCCTGCCCACCAGCCACCACAACCCTGCACCACACAGCTGTACACCAGAAATAAACTGCCGTTATCCTACCTGCCTGGCTCCGACCCATCCCTGAGGTGGCACACGGTCAGCTCCTGCCGCTGCTGCACAGTCACCATCCCAGTCCCCAAGTGTCAGCCCTGCTCCATGCCAGAATGCAGCATCCTAACCCCCAAGTGTCAGCCCTGCTCCATGCCAGAATGCAGCATCCTAACCCCCAAGTGTCAGCCCTGCTCCATGCCAGAGTGCAGCATCCTAACCCCCAAGTGTCAGCCTGCTCCCTGTTGGGATGATGACACCCTGGTCCCCCGAGATCATCCCTGTTTGATGCTGGGGCGACAAGTCCCCAAGGGTCAGCCCTGCTCCAAGACAGGGTGACAGCATCCCAAGTCCTGAAGTGCCAGCCTCATTCTGTGCCAGGGTGATAACATCCTGGTCCCCAAGGGCCAGCCCCGCTCCGTGCTGAGGTGACAGCATCCCAGTCCCCAAGTGTCAGTGCCACTCCGTGCCGGGGTGACGACAGCTCGGTCCCCAAGGGTCAGCCCTGCTCCACCCCCTTTCTCAGCCAGAAATAACTGCTGTCCCTCACCAGGACTTTGACATCTGGGCTGGAGCTCAGCACGGGTCAGGGCGAGCAGCAGGGAGCCCGGGGGTGCCACAGAGGGCCAGCTGGGGCCACCAAGCACTGGTGGCCACAGCTTGGCTTCAGCCTCATCCCTGGCACAGCGGGAGAGCATCTTTGGTGCCCAGCAGCTGGGGAGTCCACTGGCCAGGTAGGGGAGATGAGATCCCACACTGGGTCAGAGGGTGGGTGGGTGCACGGGGCTTGAAAACATCACCATTGTGGGGGTCAAGGTCTGGTCTACTCAGTGGGGGGGTCAAAGGGGGGACAGGACATGGACTCACTGTGTGGATGAGCTCAGAGCTGCCAGGGAAGTGTATGCCAGGGCACCACAGCCCTGAGGGACCTTCTGCTCTCCAGGGCTCTGAGGGGAAGGTGCACAGCATCAGCCCAAGCTGAGGGATGTGAGATGTGCCAAACTTTGTACTTGCTGAACTGAACGGGAGAGTGCTGCTGTGGGTGGCTGCTGAAGGGGCTTAGACCAGAGCTGGTCCCCAGCTGCCTCTTCATGACGAAGCTGGAAGCTAAGGAGCAACCCAGACTGACAAGTGGGGATGGGGACCCCACATCCCATCTCACTGCTGTCTGAGCTTGCCAGCTCCCCAGCAGGTCAGGGTTGCAGTCCCTGCACCCTTGGGGCCAGCAGCTGAAAATAGCTTTGTTGAGGCGGAGG
Organism: Eubucco bourcierii; assembly: GCA_013396675.1. NCBI lineage: Eukaryota > Metazoa > Chordata > Aves > Piciformes > Ramphastidae > Eubucco > Eubucco bourcierii. Next base: position 881,803 of record VWZE01018683.1, read on the forward strand.
TGCTGCCTGGGGGGGCAGTAGAGCCTCTGCTCGCCTGGCAGCCTGTGAGCAGAGGGTGGTGCTGTGAGGGGCCTGTGGACATGAGGACATTGGCTCACTGCAGGCACGGACAGAACTGAGGTGAGTTTCTGCCCTACAGTAAGGCAGAGGAAAGACAATGAGCAGGGGCTGAGGGGTGGCAGGCGCTGGACCTTTCCCTACACCTGTTGAAGGGAATGGAGAGTGGCACTGGGAGTGATGCTGACCAGGGGAGGTGTTCAGAGGTAGTGCTGTCTGGAGGAGATGCTCAGTCAAAGCCTGGCCTCTGCACACGGCACACCTAGGATTGACAAGTCCTCATGCTTGCTGTTACCCAGGGCTACTTCTCTCTTCCAGCAGGGCAGGATCTGTTCCTCTCCCACAGAACTGCCCCAGGAGTGCAGCAGCAAGTGATGGCCATCATGAAACCGGGTCCTGAAGATGGTAAGGAGGTCTGGGGTGCCACTGGTCCCAGGGCAGTGCTGCCCACCCTGCCTAGGGGCCAGACTCTGCTCTGGTCAAGGTCGCTGGGCTGACTTCCCAGGGGCTCTGTGTCTGTGTTCTTAGTCCCCTTTTGCACCACAGCCCCAAGAGGCAGCACTTGCACCTTGAAGGCTGTAGAGGTCCATGCATGGGGGGCAGGAGAGACTGCTTGAGCCTCTGGAGCCGAGATACTTCCCCAACCATTGAGGAAACACTGGTCCTTAGTGCAGCTCTTGGTGCGGGCACACAGCCCACCCACGTGACAAAGACCTTGTCAGGGAGACACAAAGCCCTTGTGCTGGGCACGGGGATGTCCAGCACTGCAGCAGCCTCAGGGGTGGCTGTGCTCTCCCCTGGCCTTCCCAGTGCCCCGGTTGGATCTGGGCAAGAAGATGAGCGTCCCGCAGGACCTGATGATTGAGGAGCTCTCCCTGCGCGACAACCGCGGCTCCCAGCTCTTCCAGCAGCGCCAGAGGCGGATGCAGCGCTTCATCTTTGAGCACCCCAGAGGGTACAAGCAGGTGGGTGTGTGGCACATCCCCTGGCTCTGAGCAGGGCAGCCCTTCCCTGGCTCTCGGAACCTTTGCAAGGAAGCAATTCTCGGCATAGCTCAGGGTCTCTCGGCACAGCGGTCACACTCAGCTGCTCGTCGTGGCAAGATGACGGGAGAGGAGAGATGGTTTGGTGGGCTGGGCATGGAGATGGGCAAGCATCAGCTTCAGCAACCACTGAAGAGCCAAGAGATGGCACCAGCCTCCCTCTGCACCCACTAACCCCTCTCCTCACTTCCTGCAGCTGCCAGGAGCAAGCAGCTCACAACACGGTGGGAAAGGCGACCCAACAGCAAATGAGTGGCAGGTGAGTAGGTGTAGGAAGCTATGAGGTGTTCTGAACAGCCTCCCAGCTCACAGGAGCTGCCAGTGCCCACTGACTCTCCCCTCCACAGGCAGGGGAGGACCAGTCAAGTTTCCACTCCGAGCTCCACGTGGCAGCATCACCCCAGGGAGGCCCTCCTGCAGTGCCCAAGAAGACAGAGAAAGTCTTGCAGATGAGCAAAATCCTCAACCCTGATGCTCTGGCACCAGGTAAAATCCTCCTACACCCCAGCGCTGGCAACGTCCGTGATGTGGGACTGGGGGCAGCAAGCTGCTGCCTGCTGAGGTGTCCTCTCCACCCCCTGCCCTCAGGTTTCTGTATATATGAACACCTAACACGTTTATGGTATATACTCACAGTCCTGCCGCAGCAGCAGGGCCTCCATGACACATGAAGCAGGGTTGTTCCCAGCCCCCTGTCCTCTGCTGGCCACATTGCCCCTGCCCAGCTGAGGCCACAGCAGCCCATGCCATCTCTCTCTCCCTCCCACAGGGTACTCGAGCCCGCTCAAAGAGATCCCCCCGGAGAAGTTCAACGTCACTGCCATCCCTAAGGGCTACCACTCCCCTTGGCAGGGGCTCCTTGGGGGCATGGCCAACACTGTGCACTTTGAGAACCAGACACTCATGAGACCCTATCCATGGGACTTCAGGAGCTTCAACAGGTAATGCTGCCCAAAGAGCAGGCACTGTCCATCCCTTGGCCAAGCCCTTCAACCTCAAGCAGTACCCATCATCTTGCCAGGGCAACACAATGGCCCATGGCCTGCTTACACTCCTCAGGAGCTTCTCTGCAAAGGTCCCTTCCTCCAGCAGCAACCCAGAATTCCTCTTAGCTCCAGCACCCAGGCTGTGCACCCTTAAGCAGCTTGATCTTACTGAGTAGCCTGAGGGATGATATTTGGGAGGACTAATTCTCATGTCCACGGTCCGGTCCAAAGGACCTGCTGGTGCTGCCAGCCTAGCTCAGCTCTGGGCTGGGTGAAGGCATGCCACAGACACTGCCAAGTCTCTCTCCTAAACTTCTTTAAGGTATCTGCTGGAACTGGTGGGAGTGCAAGGTTAATCTTTCCACAAGGTGCTAAGAGGTCACCAGATTCCTTCCAAACACCTGTTTGAGATTGATGTCTCCAGGCCAGGGACTTTCTGGTAGCTCAGCCTGGCGAGTTCTAAGCCCTGTGGCTGCTTCTAATAAGGCACAGCTGCTGTGCCTCCTCACACCTTCAGATTATCCTGAGGTCAAGGTTGGGAACAGAGACTACTGAGGAAATTTGCCTTTCTGGAAAGGTGCTTGGTGGGGATCCAGAAGACGAAGAGTTGGTAGCAGTGAAGCGGCAGTGGCCCAAGGTAAATTAACAACTGACCACCACCTGCAGACCAGGGTCCTGGCTCTTCTCCTCACTGAAAGCCTCTTTCATGAAGGCACATCACCCTTTGTGACCCAGGCCCAGTTCAGTAAGAGAGCTCCTAGCAGAACTCCCTGCCTGGAGACCGCATTGCTCCCCATCAGCCCATTTGCCGTGGTGCTGACGCCTCTCCAAACAGCAGCTTTCCTGAACCTGTGCAAGGGTCTGATCTGAGCCATGGGGAACAGGATCCCTACGACCCCTCCATATGGGAATGGCACTCAGAAGGGCAGAGACCACCCTGACCACCAGCAGATGTTACTGTCACTGTCTTCTTGCTGCTCTCCTCTCTCAGTCCTGGAGCTTTGCCATGGGGCCTGGCAAGGTGCACAGCAAAAGGCTGCTGCATACTGAGGTCCCCACTCTGTGTTTCCCCTCCCACACCAGCGAAAATGTAACAGCACACTGGTCTGCACTGGAGTGGGGCTGAGAGGAAGCACTAGGCTGAACAGAAGGGACAAGAACCCACAGGCTACTTCCTCAGGGTCTCCTTCCCCATTACTCACCCATTATGAGCTGTCCTGGAGCAGTGAGAGCAGAGGAGGTGCTATAGCAGGAGAACAAGTTGCTGCTGCAGGCACTTGGCTCTTTTCTTCCACCATTTAGCCATGTTCCTGCCTCAGTTTCTATTTATGGCCAGGGACTGAAGCAAGGGCATGTTTCTGAATAATGCTCTACTCTGTACCACTTCTCCCCTCTCACAGGCTGCCTTTCTATTTAAAGTCCTGAACTGTTATTTAATACAGACGGATGCTAATTTAACACCAAGCCTCTTGCCACCTCCTCTAATTCTTCACTGAGGCATGGAGATTCAGAGACTCAATCTGCTTTTCACTGGGCTTTTCATGTTCTTCCAAGCTGCTGGCTTTTAAATTGCTTCTCAGTTCATGCAATACTGCAGAAAAAGAAGCTTTTGGGAACAAACTGGCTAGCAAACAGCCAGTGGCCTTGCCTAAAGCTAGGTGAACCCCAGCACAGCTCACGTGGGGCACAGGGCAAGTTCACCATCCCAACAGCAGCTGTGTTGGGAGCAAATCAATGTGCAGGCTGCAGTACAAAGTCTTGACCACCATGCTAAGGTGAGCTGCCTTAAGGGAGTGAAATCCCAGCTTTGGAAAGGATTCTTTTCCCAGAAAGGAGACAGCTTCTAGAACAAGCCTCTGTCCTTCACCTTTCCCCCCTGCCACATTTCTCCCTGTTGCAAAACGGTGCCACGTTTCTTGTGTTTGAGCAGCGTTTCCCAACGCACATTCCCAGCTACGCCTCATTGAGACCTCAGCCTCCACATGCTGCTCCAAAACCAACATTCTTGGCTTTTTGGGGGCTGGCACTCTTCTTTTCCACATTTCTCCAGGAAGGGATGACAGCTCTTGCCCCTACACTGCTCCTCTTGTTAGTCATAGCTCCAGAAAAGCTGTCCCAGGGGGCTGACTGGAGCCAGGGCTGAAAGACTTTTGCTTGCACATGTGCTGGAGCCATCAGCAGGCAGCACCATCAGCTCCAGCCCTCTGCAGAACACATTAGCCATGAACAAGTCGCTTTCTAAAGACCAGGGAGTTTGTCACTACCACCTACTCTCTCAATCTAACCCCCTCCATGCCCAGCACATCCCTGCTGCTATGGGCAAAGCCCATCAGAACAGACTATGGGAAGTGGAACATTCCCTGCCTCCCCTGCACAGCCACTGACACTCAGGCACCAAAGCCCAACTCTGCATGCAGGCTTGCCGGAGCTTGAGTAAAGAGTTGCTCTATTCAAGAACCTCAGTGGGCTTGCCAAGGCCCTGATGGCATCCTGGTGAGGATGAGGAGGGTTGTAATTTCCTACAGGCATTGCTGGATGGCTGCTGGGCTCAGAGTTAGTAAACCCAGGCCTTTCCCCATCACCTTCATAACACACACAACCTCTCTTTGTGCTAAACCTGCCTCTCCTGCTGCAGGACTGCTGCCCCCTTTGACAGTGCGCTGGTCAGTGACCTGTTCTCCATGCCTACCGTGGAGCTGGATAACCTGAGTGCTCTGGAGGTGATTTCCCACAGACCCAACTTCAACAGAGTGGCACAGGGCTGGGTGCGGATCCTGCCGGAGAGCGAGGAGCTGTAGCGCTCAGGCTCCCTGCCCTGGCAGCTGCTTCTCTCGCTAGACTCCAGCACGTTGCAGATGGGAGGGGAGAGGGGAGGAAGTGTTCATCATGAAAGCTAAGCTGGTGGTCTCAAGTCATCATCCTCTTCAATGGGATTTGAACAAGCTCTGGGACCATTCTGAACTCCCCTCATACCAGCAGTTGTCCCAAGGGCACTTAGTGCTAAGCTGTCCAGCCAGGTTCTCGCTGTTAACGCGAGCAGATCCCATTAAGCTCCGTCCAGCCTGTCCTTTTCCCTGCCTCATGGAAAATGGCAGCACCAGCAGCTGCAACACACTGAGGTGTCCTGCTGCTTCTTCACTGACACACAAGCCCTGCTCCGACAGCTGGTGTCTCTGCAGAGAAATTCCATCTTCAGGACAACTCTGCATTCCGGTCCGGACAGCGGGAGGAGGTGATAATTGAAGAGCAGCCACAGAACAAGTACTGGAGGCACTGGCACGTTCAAAGCAGTTAACTTGGGCTTGGCTGGACAACAGAAACAGAAGGAACTGGGAATCTGCCTGTTTACCAACACAGCACAACCAGGATATAGGGGAATGCTAGGAGTTGTAAACTTGTGCCCCATTTCCCACAGGTTACTGGCAGTTGGCAGCTGCCACGTCCCCTTCCTGCTGCTCCTGCATGCCTTGCTTAAACACCTCAGCTCTAATACTGCCTTATGCCAGGCTGTTTCAGCCAGCTGGTCAGCAAGGACCAGGCCCTGCTCAGACCTGCTGCACTCTGGGAATTCTAGTAGCCTCAGCATCAGGAGAAAGGAGCAGCAGTGCAGATGTGACTCCAGAGCAAGCACAGGCTGCTCCACCAGTGAGGATTCAACTGCACCAACACTTCCAGCAGTGCCACCATGGGACACAGTTGGAGGACAGACACCAGAACATCTGCTAACTGCTAGCAAAAATCTCCAGCTTCACCTGGGCTTTCTGCAATGGCTTTTGTCAGATTCTTAATGTTACTCTTACTTAACCTTGCAAAAGCAGGAGAGTTAGGAGAAAAGTTTCCTTTTCCACTGCTGTGGTTACATTGGAGAAGTAAACTGTGTGGTTAAAAAGGTAGTTAAGGGTAGCCTGGCTTGTGAAGTGATGGTCTGCAGACATGCACAGAGCAAAGTTCACAGAGGGATTCTGCTGCCACACTGCTGAGGCAGAGAACTTTCATTGCTCTCTTCTTCTCACTGATGTAGGAGAAGACAAGGAAATGGAAAAAAATCTGTTCCTTAAACGTTAACATTTTATGATTGCTGCCCTGTTCCAAACCCATCTCTCCCCTCTTTGTCTGTCAGAAGAACCTGTGTACTCCTGGAGCCTGGCTGGGAAAAATAAATAAATTGCAACCATGTAAAGTCTGCTTGCACTTGAAATTGGTCTGCAAAGCACTCTCAGGCTCCAAGGGCACAGACTGGGAGGGCAAGAGCAGTAGCAAATGCTGCAGCCTTCCCCCATGCACCAGGAGGCTTCTGCCCAACCTTCAGCATGGCTCTTACTTGACAAAAGCTAACCTAAGTGCCTATGCCTACAGCTCAGCTCCTTCTCCAAAGGCAGCCTGGCAGGCATACCCTGGTGCTATGTGTGCTGTGCCACCTCCAGCAGTCTGGCAGGGCCAGCAGTGCCTGTGGGATTCAGCAGCATTGTACAGGTTAGCACATAAAAGTGAACCTGCTGTAATTGCCTAAAGTCACCTTGGTTTTGGCAGTAGCCCAATAAAATCAAAGTCCTTGGTTGCTGTGCTCCAGGAAGTAGCAGGGTCTAAGCAAAACGTTGAAAAAGTCAAGACATTTTAATGTGTATTTTTTAACACAAGCAAAAGAAGCTTCAGAACAGGTCCCCATCACGTTTTGCTTTACAGAAAGATTATCCACAGATCTGCTGCATGAAAGGAGCTGACACACAGATAAAGTTAAACCCCCCCAGCCACATGTACACACACCTTGCCCAGGCAAGGCACCAGGGCAAACACTACAGATGGAGCACAGAGTTTCATGTCTTAACCTAAGCAGGATGAAATGGGATCCAACTCTGTATGCACAGGCCTCTAAAGTCCTAATCATGGTCCAAATACAACCTAGACAAGCTTGCACCTGTCCCCTGTTCTCCCCCATGCACTCCCATGGGCACCAGCCGCTGCTACAACAGGCAACTGCTGACCTGTCCCTCAATGTCACAGCTGTACTACCTGGGGGCTGCTCACCTCTCCTAACACTTACCTTGCTAAGGACATGCAGGATTACAAGTGAAAGCATCCAAAAAGCTTCTGTGTTTTTGAAGTCAGGGAAAAAGAGGAAAGAAAATTCTGTGGCAAGAGTAAGGCAAAGCCATGGGGTTGGCACATCTGCTGAGGTGTTTTTCCAGCTCTGATTCAGTCTTGGTTTAATACTTCATGAGAATAAAAAGTCATGAGTTACCTGACAGTCTCTGGAAACATTTAAATAGTCACAGCATCATAGAATGGTTTGGGTTGGAAGGGCCCTCTAAAGGTCATCTATCCAACCCCCTCTGCAGTAAGCAGGGACATCCTCAACTAGATCAGGTTGCCCAGAGCCCTGTCAACGGTGCTCAGACTGAGGGTACCAAATGGGCTTGAAAAGGGTTTTTGGTTTTTTTTTCCAATAGTTTATTTCAAAAGTGTGCAAACAGGTTACAGGGACAGCTCTGTAATCCTGGTACACTATTCACAATTCCCCCTGCCCCAGCCCTTCTGTCTTGTCCCCTACCCCCCAAACCCAAGTCTAAACAAAAGATCTGGGATGTATCCACTACGGGATCAGCCAGCGGAGACATGGAGCTGGGCTGGCCCAGCCTCTGCAAGCAGGGAATAAGGCTTCTCTAGCTCAACATATGGTGCTACCATGGCAACTAGAAAATAACATTTACTTTCAGGAGGAGGAGGAGAAGGAGACAGGAGGTGCTAGGGGCTGCTGTGCTTCCCCGCGTGGGCACCCATCCGCTGGGGATCTTGAGATGGGTAGTGGATGGGCCCCGGGGCTCTCATGAAGGGAGGAGGGGGCCCCATGGCGTGGAACATGTGCGGCCCAAAACCTGCAGGAACAAAGTTGGCAGCTTCAGACAGTGCAACAGCACCACTAGTGCAGATGAGCTGCAGCTCAAACCTTACCCACAAAGAGCAGCTGGCTCACAGCTGTGTACAGCTCCTGTGGTTCTTCAAGTGCCCCAACCTTCTTCCCCTCATTCCAGCACAGCTGGGAGCATTCCTTACCCAATACACAATCACAGAATGGGTTGGGTTGTAAGGGACCTTACAGACCATCTAGTTCCTTACAGACCATCTAGTTCCTTACAGACCACCTAGTTTCCACCCTCGTTTCATGGGCAGGGACATCTCCCACTGGACCAGCTTGCTCAAGGCCTCATCTAACCTTGCCTTGAACACCTCCAGGCTGGAGACATCCATGACCTCCCTGGGCAACCTGTTCCAGTGTCTCACCACCCACACTTTGTAACATCCAGTCTAAATCTGCCTTCCCCAGCTTCACTCTATTCCCTCTCATCCTGTCAAAACAAGCTCTTGTGAAAAGTCATTTCCCAGCTTTCTTGTAGGTCCCCTTCAGGTACTGGAAGGTTGCTACAAGATCTCCTTGGAGTCCTCTTTTCTCCAGACTGAACAGCCCTTACACCCTTAAAAACTGGTGTGGAGGCTGGACAGATGTCTGTAAGGCCAATCTAACTGCTTTCTACTCAACTGGGGAGAAAAGCAAAACACCCACAAGATGTCTGTCATCCCATTAAAAAAAAGTCTCTGGGTGGATATAACAGACACAGCCAAACACAGGCTGGTGCTCAACCAGCAGCACTTCCACAGCCAACAAAAGCACCAAGTGAATCTCAGTACCAGGGACCTCTGACATGCCTGAGGATTTGCAAGTGAATACACAGCACAAAAGGCAGCCCTGCAGAACTGTGCTGACAGCTCAGCCAAGGGAGGACTACATCATTCTAAGACACCCCCAGCTGAAGGGGAAGCACATACCTGGAGGTGGTGGTGGAGCAATGCCAGGAGGAGGTGGCAAGGCAATGTTAACCACGGCTGGAGGGCCACTCGGAGGTAGATTGAAGTAATTTGCAGAAGCCTCCTCTTCTGCAGCAGGAGGAGGGGGGAGAGCTGCAGGCACAGCACACGGTGGTTATGGAATATCACTCCATTAAGGTATGCAGAGGTATCTCCCCACCTTTCACAAGGGCAAAGTGCTGCCACTACTGCACATAATGAACCAAAGTGAGAAGCAGGACTGCACTGAAACTCCAGAACTGTTGGATTTTTCTTCATCCAAACCCAGCTTTGCTCTGTCCATTACACAACACTCAGCAGACGATGAAAACATCAACCAAGCTTTGCAAAGCGTGGGGTGGCAGTAATCTCAGATTCCTGTAACTAATTCAGCTTCACTCACCACATAAAGAGCTCTCTTCTCATCAAGAATCTGCTTCTAGACTAAGCCTGCCTCCCATTCCAGCTGGCTCTGCTGCAAACCTTCTGGAAGTGACTGCTCTGGGCTCACCAGTGCCTCCAGCCTCCTGACAGCTGTCACTGCTCTGAGGTTTAACACCAGCCTTTCTCGTGGAAGCTGGTCAACATTAAGTGTGTGACAAGTGAAAAAAACTCCCTTACCTCCAGGAAGTCCTGGAACTGGCTCCAGCTTTATCCCTGATTCTGTAGTCCCTTCCTTGTCCTTTTCTTTTCCTCTTGCTGCTTGGGACCTGAAAACCGGAGAGCTGTTTGAGACATTCACACCGCAACAATTTCACATTACCTAATCCAGAACCACTGCTTCAGGCCAAAGATAAAAAAACTCACAGAACATCAGAGGCAGCCGGCACAAAATGTGCAAAAGGTGCTTACAGAAGATGGATTAGAAACAAAATTTCATAACCCCTTATATAATCTGTGCCATGTCCAATCCAGATCACAGAATGGTTTAGGTTGGAAGGGACCTCAAAGGGTTCCAAATCCCCACCATAGGCAGGGACACCTCCCACTAGAACAGGTCACTCAAGGCCTCATCCAACCTGGCTTTGAACACCTCCAGGGAGGTTCTGGATCACAGAATCGCCAAATGTGATCTTTGATGAAAAGCCTGTCAGCTCCAGAAAAGTATGTATCTAGGTTAACAAATATTTATGCAGCTACATAATTTTTTAGGTCACTCTTGAGCTTGGAAATGTAGAATCACAGAATTAACCAGGTTGGAAAAGACCTTTGAGATTACTAAACATTAAGGTGAAGTTGTATTTATGATACGAGTCCAGAGGAGGCCACGAAGATGCTCAGAGGGCTAGAGCACCTCTCCTACGAGGACAGGCTGCAAGAATTGGGGCTCTGCAGCCTGGAGAAGAGAAGGCTTCAAGAAGACCTCAGAGTAGCCTTCCAGTATCTCATGAAGGGGGCCTACAGGAAGGCTGGGGAGGGACTATTGACAAGGTCTTGTAACGACAGGACGAGGGGCAATGGGTTTGAACTGGCAGAGGGGAGATTGAAACTGGATGTTAGAAGGAAGTTCTTTGCAATGAGGGTGGTGAGGCACTGGCACAGGTTGCCCAGGAAGGTTGTGGCTGCTCCCTCCCTGGAGGTGTTCAAGGCCAGGTTGGACGAGGCCTTGAGTGACGGAGGGGGCTGGAACTAGATGATCTTTGAGGTCCCTTCCAACCTTACCATTCTATGATTCTATGAACTGAGTGGAGAACCTCAGGGCAGTGCCCCAAAGGCTTCCTCTTCCTGCACTCACCTTCCCCATTTGACATTGAGCCTGCGGCCGTTGACGATGAGCTTGTTGAAGGATTTCTCGGCAGCCACCTCCGCCGCCTGCCGCGTGGCGAACTGGATGAAGGCACACTGCTGCCTCTGCACCACCGTGATCGTCCGGATCTCCCCAAACTGGTAGAAGTGATTTCTGGGCAGGAGGAAAAAACATTACAATGAAACCTCACTCCTAGGCACAGGGTGCATGGCAGAGAAGGATCTCACCGTGCACAGGAACAAAGACGCTCGCATGCTTTGTTTGCTCCATTGTCGGCTCAGACTGACCGTTCCCAGTCAAGCCTCTTGCCCTCTGTGCTGTCACAGAGCAATCGAAGCTCTGCAGCAGTGTGATGGAGAGAAGCTACAGCACTTTCTTGCACAAATCATAGGATGGTCTGGATTGGAAGGGACCTCTGAAGGTCATCTGGTCCAACCCCCTCTGCAGTCAACAGAGGCACCCTCAGCTGGATCAGGTTGCCCAGAGCCCTGTCAAGCCTCATGTTGAGCATCTCTAGGGATGGGGCCTCAAACACCTCCTTGAGCAATCTGTTTCAGTGTTCCACCACCCTCCTGGTAAAGAATTTGTTTCTAATATCCAATCTAAATCTGCTCCTCTGTAGTCTGAAGCCATTGCTCCTCATCCCATCACTGCAGATCTTTGTAAACAGTCCCTTTGCAGCATTCTTGTAGGCCCCCTATGGGTACTGGAAGATTGCTATTAAGCCTCCCCGGAGCCTCCTCATTTCCAGACTGAACAACCCAACTCCTTCAGCTTGTCCTCTGTCTTGGTAGCAGAGGTGTTCCAACCCTCTGATCATTTTCATGGCCCTAACAGTATCCTGAACAGCTCAGGAAGATGACTGAACTTTAAAAAAAAGCATTTTAATCAAAGCCTTTGAAATGTGCTTGTTTATCTGTTCTCTAACAACCTGGCACTCCTCTGCACTTGCCCACCAACCTGTTCCCCATTAAGAAAACCAAAAAACAGATTTGCTTTTCTTTTTCCTTGCAAGAGAGATTTCCTCACTTGAAGATGAGCAGCGATCACAGTGTTAAAGGCAGGGGCAACACAAATTCACCAACCCACCTGAGATCCGACTCAGTGATGGTATCCCCAAGCCCTCCAACATAGAGTGTGGTGATAGTCTTGTCATCAGGGGGGTCTAGACGAGGCATGGTTGATGCTCTTTTCAGAAGCTTATCAGCCACAGGATCATTAATGCCATAGTAACGATCTTTGATGTTCTGATCAGCCAGAGGATCATCAGGGTCCGTAGGTTTCTCGTGTCTAAAGTTCAGCAAACAAAGTGTTTTGTGCCATTAGTCACAACTGCAGAAGGTTAAGTGACACGATCTGCTGCCTCTGGCCACTTATGTGCTTAATCCTGCTCACACAAACATGCCAAAATAGGACAAAAAGCCTGGAGAACTTTAATAGCAGCCAGGACTGCCTCAAGTTCTGAATGAATGGCACTTCTGACAGCTCAGCACTACAAATGACAAGAGCTGCATTTCAAAGGCCTCTTGTTCAAACACAAAGATCTCTGACAGAGAGAACTGACACCACAAAGGGTAAAAATGAACTATGCAAGAGAAGAGCTGCAGCCACTGCTTCAGCAAAACACTCCAAGACCATGCAGTGGATCCATCCCAGAAGAATTTGCCCCAACAAAGATGCATTCACCAGCACTGCCACATTGACCTCAGTCACAGGGTTGTGGGCAGTAGGGTAGCATTTCCTGCCCTTCAAAGCCCAAGGGAAGATGTCTCTGAGCATGGTGAGCAGATGAACTAAGCTCTGTACCTGTAGGGACACTCTTCTCCTCTCTTGCACTCTCCTTTCACCCAGAAGGAACAGATGTGAGGACGGTTACGTTTATAGTAAGGAGTGGTCCGAGCCAGCTTCAGCAGCATGTCACTGGTAGAAGTAGCTTTTCCTAGTGCCCCAACTGGTCTGGTGCCATCAGAGTTGGATATCTAAGCAGCATTTTAAACATAAATAATAAATATTACCACTGTAAATTAGTGCACAGAACCAAAGCTAGCAAAATATTTTACACAGAATCACAGAATGTTAGTGGCTGGAAGGGACCTCAAAAGCTCATCCAGTTCAACCCCCTGCCAGAGGAGGGTCACCTATACCAGATTACACAGGAACATATCCAGGAGGGTTTTGAATATCTCCAGAGAAGGAGACTCCACAACACCCCTGGGCAGCCTGTTCCAGGGTTCTGGCACCCTCACAGGGAAAAAAATTTTCCTCATGTTTCCATGAAACCTCCTATGGCTCAATCTCCATCACTGCCCCTTGTCCCGTCACTGGGCATCATCAAGCAGAGCCTGGCCCAGCCTCTTGGCACTCACCCTACACACATTTACAAACACAAATGAGGTCATCTCTCAGTCTCCTCCAAGCTAAAGAGTGTCGGTCCCTCAGCCTCTTAAAGAAGACATTCCACTCCCTTCAACACCTTTGTGGCTCTGTGCTTCTTTCAAGTAGTTGCCTGAGGTCCTTCTTGAACTGAGAGGCTCAGAAATGCACACAATATTCCAGATACAGCCTCACCAGGGCAAAGTAGAGGGGAAGGTGAAACTCTCTTGACTTACGAACCACAGCCCTTCTGATACACCCCAGAATGGCATTGGCCTTTTTGCTCTTAAAATAAGCTAGGTCATTCTTCCCTACTCCACAGCCACACATGGACAACGTGACTGATCTCACCTCTCGTTCCATGTTCTGGGTGTAGTATTCTTTATTGACATCAGACTTAGGCATCTCATCCTTAAGGGAGAGTCCTGCATCCCGGACTTGAATAGGCAAACCTAAAACGAATCAAAAAGGAGACAAAAACCTAACAAATCTGTATGAAACACAAGCTGGAAGAGCAGAAACAGTTACTGCATTAGCCAGAGTTAGCTGCTCTACTGCTCAGCTACACCCCACTGTCCTGAACCTCAGGAGAGGTGTGATCATGTCCTGTTCTCCTAGAAGTTCAGAGACAACCACGCCAAGCACATCCACACAGGTAAAGACGTTCCACCAACTTCCACTACAGCGGCAAGCAGATCAGCTTCTCTACTTAATTCCCATCTTTTGCTACACACCATACTCCAGGTCAAGCAGACAGGTCTGACAGACATTCTTCAGCTTGCTGCAGGTCTGGCACACTTCTGTCTTCTTGAAGCGCATGCGGACCCCAGGACACCAGCGGAACACGGTGAAAGGCCTGGCACAGATCTGGAAAACACGACCCTGACACTGGTACCACTGCCACACACCACTGCAGTTACCATTCTGGTTCCTGCAAGGAAACTTGGAAGTCCAAACATGTCTAACCTCTTCAAATCATAGAATGGTTTAGGCTGGAAGGGACCTTAAAGATCATCCAGCTCCAAACCCTCACCATAGGCAGGGACACTTCCCACTAGAACAGGTCACTCAAGGACTTAACCAACCTGACCATGAACACTTCCAGGGAGGGAGCAGCCAAAACCTCCCTGGGTACCCTGTGCCAGTGTCTCACCACCCTCACTGTAAAGAACTTCCTCCTAACATCCAGTTTCAATCTCCCCTCTGCCAGTTCAAACCCATTGCCCCTTGTCCTGTCATTGCAAGACCTTGTCAATAGTCCCTCCCCAGCCTTCCTGTAGGCCCCCTTTGTATACTGAAAGGCCACTCCAAGGTCTCCTGGCAGCCTTCTCTTCTCCAGGCTGCAGAGCTCCAACTCTCGCAGCCTGTCCTTGTAGGAGAGCTGCTGCAGTCCTCTGAGCATCTCTGTGGCCTCCTCTGGATTCATATCATAAATACAACTTCTTCACCTTAGTGTTTAGTAATCGCAAAGGTCATTTCCAACCTGATTAATTCTGTGATTCTACATTTCCAAGCTCAAGAGTGACCTAAAAAATTATGTAGCTGCATAAATATTTGTTAACCCAGATACATACTTTTCTGGAGCTGACAGGTTTTTCAATGTTAAAGTGCAATTTTTCCCTAGATGTATGCCAATTTAGATCTTCTTTCTTCAAAAGACACAAACCTACCTTGCATTCTTTGCCATATTTTTCTTTGGTCTGAAACACAGATGAAAAACAATAAGAGAAAATATGAAATATCATCATCAGTTCAACGTCAAACACACAACAAATCACAGTGGGATTTACCTAACTGTGCTGCATTTAGACTCACTCACCCCTGTGTTTTGGGTTTAGGGCTTGGCAAGGTCAGTGGGACAAAAAAAATAATCCTTAAAAGCTTTGGGTTTGGTTTAGAAGCACTCCTTAAAAAGAGAATATTGTAAGTCCTAGACCATGCATGGTGTAAGGTGAGAATTAAATGGAATGTTACAAACTATTTTAAAGCAAAAATGATGTTAAATGAGTGCCTGAAAAGAAATACTATCATCTCTCATCATTTTGTTCTCCTTTTTGACTGATTTATTCTCAAAACATGCACCTAACACCACAATATCACCTACCAATGATGGCTGGAACCAAACCCTGTTGTGCAGAACCAACTAATTAGGAGTTCATGTCCACCTCACCATTCTCTCCTGCAGTCAGGCTTATTTTAGTCCCTGAAACCCAACAGTTCTAGAGCCAACCCTGAGAAAGGTCTGATGGTCAAACAGGCACATACCATTCGAATATATGGGTTTTCTCCGAGGCATGTCTGGCACAGAATAGGGAAGTCCTGAATTCAGTAAAAAACAGAGAACATCAGGAATCTGAAGCACTCAAATCACACTCTGAACTGACACTACTAATAAAATTAACGTTCGAAGAACACAAAAAGACTCATTCAAAAAGAGAGTCAAAGCTCACCTTATGAAAGCACCATGACCTACCAGCTATTCCAGTTTGAAGTAAACCACGGAACAAACAAACAAAATACACATTCTTGGGATCTTAATTCTTCAGCAATCTGACTGCATTAGATTACATCCCTCTTTACATTCTCTCTCACCATCTACTGTTTGCACTGGAACTACCGAGGAAAGGCCTCATCTCTAAAGAACGCGCCCACATGCAGAAGCTGGGCCCAGCTACCAGAAGACCTCTCTAGTCACCGGGAGATCTTCCCAGCTACCAGACACTCCAAGACCCGACGGGGAGACGGCGCTAGGGTAGCTACCTAGAACAGCATCCTCTCTTTTCCAGCCATATGGAGGGCCTCAGTAACCGTGGCAGCCCCTTCCCAGCCGTAAGGATTGCGGGGGCGCAGCTTCCCAGGAGATCCCGGCGCAGCCCCGAAGGCCACCTCATCGCGCACCCTCCGCCCTACGGCCTTGCCCCCCACCCCGCCATGGGCACTAAAGGGCCCCGACGGCCAAGCTCCGCCCGGCCCCGGCCCGAGCTCACCGCGTCCTCCCAGTTCTGCCGGTTATAAGTGTTAGAGCCCAGTGATGTCGACATGGCGGCAGAGGCGTCCGCACCGCTCCCCGCAGCCGCCTCAGAACCCCGCTCCGCCTCGGGCCGGAAGTGACACCACTTCCGCTAGCGACGCGCGGGGACAGCGACAGCGGTGCCGTGACGTTACCGCGCGCCGCGGGCCCAGGGTGCGCTCTGGGCCACGCTAACCATAGAGCGCGTCTGGGGCGGGGCGGGAGAAGCCAAGGGGAGCGGGGGACCTGCGGTGGGTGAAGGCCACTGGCAAAACCGGGACGTGCTGAGGTGTTCGCGCTTCAATCAGCATAAAAAAAACGGGAGCAGAGACGCCGAGAGCCACGTTTGCTTTATTGAAGGTCACTACACCACGTCAAGCAGTAAGGCAACAGTCGGGAAGGGGCGGGCGCCCCAGGGAGCAGGGAGAGAGGACAGAGCAGGGACACGCCGACAACTTTCCTATCGCCTACAAGCACCTAGGGGAGGGGAAGAACAAGTCACCGGGCTAGAGAGACCGCTCAGAACACCGCAAATGTCACTGGCCGCGTTGTTTTCAGTGAGAGACAGCGTGCCCAGAGCAGGGGGCAGCGCGTCCCTGGAAGGCTCTCTGCCATCTTAGCGTGGTGGCTATTTTGGCTACTGAAGAGAAGCCACGACCAGAGGTTAAGTGCTGTGTTATCTGGACAGGTAAAGCTGCAGCAGGCACTAGCACTAGACATTAACTATGAACTACAAGTCTCAAACTCATGCTGTACATCTGTGTGTAACCTACGTGAGGTTGTAAACGTGATGGCTCACCACTTGGAGACCTGCTGCTGGACTAGGCTTAAGGCGTGTGCTCCCTGGGGCACACCACAGCAGGTTTCTCATGGGTTTGGGTGCTGCACCATCACCTACTCCCAAGAACAGAGCAGACAGCCCTATTCCATCTGCTCCTGCAGAGGATTTGCAACTCCAGGATAGCAGAACCATGGCACAAGTGTTTTTGAGCAGCACAGCCATGGCTGACTCTTTCCCAGCACAGCAAAGCCCATCAGAAACGTTTAATAAATGTCATTGTCTGAACTGGGAATGCTCTGCAGGAAGAGTGATCTCATCTGCCTGCACTCAGCTACGTAGTAATTCAGTATCCTAGATACACTGCCTTTAATCACTGCTTTTAGCTTGGACTACAGGCAAATTACACCCTGGATAGACCACCATATGGTACACTGCATGCCAGTTACCATGTAGCTGTCCTTCCACCTTTACAGCCCCATCCCACCCACCCTACCTGGAAAAAGAGTATGAACTCAAACAGTTTCTACAGCTCAATGTATGCCAGACTTAACTTTCCAGGTTTCATACTCTGATCACTATGCCTAATAACATAGGTTAATTGAGCTGGAGACCACAAGGCAGCCTCTCCAGAGCATCCCTGCCCCAGGTAAGAGCTGTAGCAGAGCCTGGATTCCCAGCTGACAGCTCATCATGCAGCTACCTTCTCCTGAAACGTGGTGGGCTCTGCTGCCAGTCAAACCCAGGAACACTACAGTACACTATGTTTGGAGTTTAAAGACAAACTGACCATTTCCTTTGTGAGAACAGACCTGTCATCTCAGCTAAGCAAGCTGCATCTGCCAGAGTGGCAGCGTTGTACATCCTGACTGCCCACAGCTAAGGTATCCCATGAGGAAGCAGAAAACCAAGAGAAAGCATCGTGCTGCTGCCAACAGCCTGCCCACAACGCAGCAGCCACAGCCACCTCCCAGAATTTGCTCTGGAAGGGCACAGCTGTGTGTGAAAAGGAAGCTGTTTGCTACTGAGTGTGTCACATCAGGTTTGTGGGCTGGCACCAAGGAAAACCAGTCTGGACTCTTTCCTGGCGATAAAACCAAATTCAGCCAGGTGTGGTACAGATCTGGAGAAAGGGAGAGACCTTTCTGTGTGCCAGAAGACGTGCTGCAAGTTAAACTAGCCTGTGGCAGAGTGGGGAAGCAGAGCAGTAGTTAGTGGGCACTAGGACAAAGAGAGAGAACAAACCATCCCAAAGCACGGCACCTTCAGCCGCCTCTGGCGGCCTGTGGCATACACCCACACATCACAAAGGAGCTCTGGCAGGACGTTCCAGCAGGTGCTCTCTTCACTGTGCCAGTCCATCCTGCAGCCAGCCCTCGGTGCGCAAGCGTCGGCAGTGTTTATGGGAGCACGGGACCGAGGCTGAGCTCCACGTGATGGGTGAGCCAGATGACCTCAGAGGTGTGATCGCCTTCCTCGCTGGGCCGGATCGGGGCAGCCAGGTTTTTAAACTCATGCTTCATCTTGAAACTCACGGTCACTTCGCCCTCTTCTTTCTGGGGGGTGACCCTGATGAACACTCCTACCTTGTTGGCTTTTCGGAAGGCAACGACACTGCAAAGCACCAAAGAAAGGAAGGCTGGGTCGGCCAAGTTCTCAAACAATAGTTCTGAGAGGTTTAGAATCACAGAATTGTTTGGGTTGGGCAAGGGACCTCCAAGATCATCAAGTCCAACAATTGAGCTATTTGTTCCAACACCACATTAACAGGGATGCTTGGTTTATGGCTGAATACACCCTGCTAGAACAAGCTGCCCTGGTTTGTAGCTTACTCCCTGCTGGCTTTTTTTNCTCACCACCAGAACATGGGCACCACCCTCTACGTTGACAGCTGCTGGCACATCCCTCTAACAGAGTATGCCTGCTATAGCCAAGGGCATTATGTATCCAGCAGTGCAGCAGAGGAGGGCCACAGTTTACAGCTGCAGTTGCTCTGTACAAGGCTGCAGAACATACTCAGTTTTGAAGGCTGGAAGTATAACTCTGTCACACACCTATTGTGTAGCTCTCATCACTACTAGGAGCTTCCTTCGTGCAAAAGAAAGGATTACACAGAATATTCCTGGAGAGAATGAGTGCCACCACCTATAGCTGAGCTGCTGTTAACAGCACACTTGCTTCAGGGGGAACAAGCATCTCCTGAATAGTCCAAACGACAAACAGCAGAGAGATTTGCATTGCTGATCTCTGACTCCCCCAAAAAACACCTCACACACCCTCCCAATGAAACCTAAAAAAACTCCACAACATGGTGAAGGAGAGAGGCGAGTGAGTTACTTGGTTGAAGTGCCAAGATTTTAAAGGACAAGATCCCCACAGGACAGACGAAACTCACTCAGGGTCATCCTGGAAGTCTTGAGGCTCTGCCAGCTCATCGTATTCTGCTGCAGCATCTTTGCCAGCCAGTATAAGCTCCTTAGGAGGAACTGCCACCTGAAGCAGAGCATGAAGAGAAGAAGCCTTTCAGCAGTGATTGTCACCTACACTGGGAGCAGGAGAAAGCCCTCCTGGACTGAAGGGCTGCTTTACTATGGTTTAACAGAGAACTGATTTCTCCTGGGCTTTCCTCCGCTCTGGTAGCAGCTGTTGGACCTGCGTACTTAACCCCTGGATTCTGGGTCTCAATCATTTTTTAATTTCAAGACCCTTTACATCCTGATGTTTATGTTGGTGACAGTTATTTAAGCTCCAAGGAGGGAGATTCAACAATGCCAGCAGGGACTGAAGGACATATGAAAAGTGTGCCATGTGGAAGGATAAAGGGGAATGGGAAGCCTTGGAAGAGACCTGGGCTCACACCACAGGAGGGTACAGCACCTTAGCAGTGCTGTTGATGTTGTCAGGGTCTCCTTCCTCGCACTCCAGCAGTGTGACATGTGTGATGTTCTCCACTGGGTTGGTCAGAGTCAGAAGGACTTGGCTCTCCTGGGGTAGATTCAAGAATCACAGCTCAAGAAGCAATTAATCTAAAATTCATCATTATTGTTAGCAACTCCTGTCACTGTTCAACACCTTCAAAGAGTGCACTACATCCCCTCAAGGGATGGAGAGCAAACACTCCAAGTCCCTAAGGAAGGTGCCAATGCCACGCAGCACTCTTTTTTGAGGCAGGAAATACAAATATTTGGAACCTAGCCAAGATCTCAACTCCACACCTTTTACTGCTAAGATACTGGCATCTGCTTGTGATGCCAGATGTCACACTGCATGGTAATCTCCTCCTACATGCAGTGTTACTCCAACCACGCCCTCAGACCCTGCCCCCTCTCCAAAGGGAGTAAGTGAAGCCCTTAGGGAATAACCATCACAAGAGGTCACCTTCCAAAAAAAGGTCCCACATTCACACCTCCGAGCTGTGCCTCAGCCCAAGATATATCTGGAGGAGAATACTGACCTTCATGTAGCGCAGGTTGGGAATAGACATGATTCTCACTTCAGGGATATAGTTACTACAACCAAAAAAGAAAGCAAATGACCATAATGGATTGTGTTGCTGTATGATCCCCCTCCTGAAGTAAAGGGGTATCTTCACAGACATCCAACTAACTTTCTCAACGCTATTAGAATTCAGCTTACAGGAAAGAGAACAATGAAATGCCCTTTTTCTATAGAAGCCTAATCCTACAAACTTCTGTAGGCCTGGCACAGCATGCAATGTCTTTTCAAACTGCTGAAACCTTCAGCAAGCTTCTTAGAAGATGAGGAAGCAAACCCAGTACAGATAAGCTAAATGTATTAGAAGGGTGATAACACCAGCCTTAGAGAGGACAAGAGATCAGATCAAGAGCACAGAAGAAATTAAAACAAAAGGCATTAGCTAAGCACGAACCAAATCCTCCCCAACCCCATCTCTTACTTACACAGCAACCAGCTGGATCTTGAATTTGATAGATGTTGGATTGAATTCTGGTTTGCTCAGGTTATGCTCACATTTCTAAGGACAAAGAATGTTCTAGTCAGCACCCAAAGACAGTGTGCAGTCACACACTGACGAACCAGAGCTGGAAGCACCCCGCCACTAACCACAGCACTACTGGCCTCTAACAGTGCAGACAAAAATGTAACAGCCAGCACCAGGAACATAACAAAAGCCCTGGGCTACGCCAGCTTACTGGGAAGGAACATCACTGGGGACATCTCGGGCTGGAGGCAACAGCCCAGGACGTCTCTCCCCCCACCCCCTACCAAAGAAGGGCCATGGGGTAGTAACAATCTCTCCTGCTCCCTCCCTTTCTACATTCTCTCTCTCTTTCTCTGTTTTGTTTGCTCTATCCTCTTTCTCTTTAATAAATAGTCCCATCTTGATATGCGACTTTGTTTGTGTCTTAAATTCACTCAAAGGAACGTACAAAAAGAACTGCCCCTCCCTCCCAACTTTCAGACCCAGACAATCATGCTGAACCAGAACAAGAGGACACAGTCTCAGGCTGTGCCAGGGGAAGTTTAGGCTGGAGGTGAGGAGAAGGTTCTTCACTGAGAGAGTCATTGGCTGCTGGAATGGGCTGCCCGGGGAGGTGGTGGAGTCACCGTCCCTGGAGGTGTTCAAGGCGTGTTTGGACCTGGCACTTGGTGCCATGGTCTGGTCTTGAGGTCTGTGGTGACGGGTTGGACTTGATGAGCTTTGAGGTCTCTTCCAACCCTGGTGATACTGTGATCTCTTTTCCAGTTTGCATCCACTGCTCCTCATCCTATCACTGGGCATCAGTGAAAAGAGAATGGCCTCATCTTCCTGACACCCATGTTTGAGGTATATGTCAACACTCATCAGATCCCCTCTCAGCCTTCTCTTCCCCAGGCTGAACAACCCCTAGGTCTCTCACCCTTCCCTCACAAGTGAGCTGTCCTATTCCCTTCATCCTTGCAGCCCCCTGTTGGATTCTCTCCAGTGGTTCCCTGTCTCTCTGGAACTGGGGAGCCCAGAGGTGGACTCACACAACACTGCAGCTCTTCTGCCTTTAATTACCTACCCGGCAGCGCAGGGAGCGTTTGATCAGGAGGTGCTTATGCCGTGGGTAGAGCTGGGAGGCGCAGATGGGCTGGAAGTCAGGCTGCAGCAGGCGCTGGCGCAGCGTCGTCACTGGGCACACAACAGAAAGCCAGACAAAGGGATGTCTCTGGCACTGAAACTCCAGCTAGACTGGAGGATGTGCTGGCCTAAGTGCAGTGCCCACGATCTCTGAGAAACTTCATTCATCTGCATGCAATAATTCAGAAGCCACTGGCAAGTAGGATGGCTTCTGGCAGCGAAGGAACGGAAGGTGGGACCTGTATAAAGGGCTGCCCTGACTGGGCACTCTAACAAGAGAGCAACACCGGTGCCAGCCCTGGAGAAATAAGGGACCTCAATCTCTATTCAAAGCTCAGCTGGGATAGAAACAGAATTTTGCAATCATCTAGAAAATAAGTTCTGCTCCCTCCAAGGGGAAATCAGTTTTCACAGCTTTGTTACTCTCACAGCTGGGTGCTGCACAAGTACAATGTACAGCTTCTCAGCAAGCAGCCTGCAGAACTGAATTAGTGCCTACACAGTTCCCGAGGCAAGGAACTCCAGCAGCCAACTTCCCATGGGCTTCTCCCAAAAAACTGCCTCCTCACTGCTCCCAGTGTCTAAGACGCAGTGAGCCACCTGGCAGCTTTAGCTTCACTGTGGGGAATCAAGAAAGATGTCTTCTTTACCAGCATCACTTTCACACAATGCTGGCAGTCTCTTGAGAAAATGAGACCAAGATGATCTAACCCTTTCCACAAACCATTCATGAATTAATTAGTATCAGCAGGATATCAGCCTGCAGGACTACCTAGAACATCTGTCCTACGTAGAGTCACCTCAGCAGCAAGCCCACGTCACTTCCTGTGCCTGCTGGTTCATCCCATTTGCTCCCAAGCTTCACTGAGCAAATTACAACATTGGCTGATTAAATCATGAGCCAGCTAAGTAACTGGCAAGTGTATGCAAGCTGTTCCAAAGTGATGTCAAACGAATGCACAATCATTACTTAACAGGTCAGTTTTGGTTCAAACTCCCCAGCAGCTCAGCCCCTTCCTTATTTCCTGCTATTATCTGATAAAGGGCTTCAGCTCTTTTCTCCCTTCAAAACTTGACATTTCACATGCAGAGAAATTAAGGTCATCAAGAAAATGAAACACATCTGGCCCTGAGCTTTCCATGTGCAACACGAAGCTGAGGCTGCATTCAAAAAAATCACCATTTAGAAGTCACAAATTTTCCATCATTTCAATCCCATCCTAAAAATTACTCAAGTCTCAGGTCATCAGGTACCCCACAGACAAGCTTCCAGGCACTGCCCAACGTTGTAAAATGTAAGGGCAAAAAGTGACAGAATATGAAGGAGTTACCTTCTGTCAGATTGATTGGTCTTGTGTAGTAATCCTCAGGAAGAGGTTCCACTTCTTCCACTGCATCAGCTGGCTCAATCTTGATCTCCTTCTGGTCCTCTCCTTCTTTCAGGCTGAAACAATGTGAGCATCAACTTGGTTATAAAATACAGCACATGTGCTCTGACAGACAGCAACAGCAGGAACTGCATTACAACACAGAAGAGTTGAGATCACAACAGTAACAGTGCACAAGGACCTGCAGTTTCTATTAGGAGAAAGCAAAACATCTGGAGCTGCTGCACAGAGATGCCCGAGGACCTGACAACTCTCTGAAGCTCCAAAGAAGAAAGCTCCTTTCACTGCTCTCTGCTACTCTGTTCATCATCTTCCTGAAGCTGCTGCTTTTTTCTCTCTTGCCTACATCTCCTACCCTTCCCACAAAGATAATCCCAACCCCAAGACTCACGAGAGTCCGGCAAGGGCACTGATGGGTGCTCCGGGCCTCTGCCGTTGAAGCCTGGTTCCAAGGCCATATTTGTCCTACAAGGGAGAAAAGAACTGTCAGCTTCAGGTCTGCTCCCTGCCAGGACAAAGAGACTTACTGTAAACTCATCCTTTGAGATGCATGACAAGCATAGGGAGACAAGCAAAAGAAAACAAAAAGGGAGAGGCCTTCAGTGCTTCCCAAGATTGCTTTTTTCTGCTCAAACTGTTAGTAAGAAGAAAACAACTATCACTGCACTGCAGATGGGGAGAGACAGATGGATGTGACTACCACTTGTAAAGCTTTTGCTCTTTCCCTAAATCACCAGCCTGCACTACTGACACATGATCTTGATCTTCTCTTCAGAGCAACTGCACATCAAGCAGTGCAGAATGAGAGCGCTCAGCTGCCAAATGAAATGGGTCACTGTGGGGATGAATCCACCTGAAATGCTCTGCAGCTCTGCTCAAAGCAGCTGGAAGCTTCAGTGTCCTACAAGCCTGGCTACCTACAGGTCTGTCTCACCAGGCACCACCAACTGACAGCAACAGATGACCTACACACAGGGTGCTTGGAGGTTGAAATGTTCTTTCTGGGCAGGACTCAATACCTGAATTCTCAGCAAAGGAGCAATCTAAGCATCATTCTTCCCTGGCGATGTTTCAAGGATAGGCAGAGTAATGGTAGTGCCATTTGCTGCAGGAAGACAGATGGCTGTGTCTCAGCTAAGCCTGGTGAAACGAAGTGCTTTTCAAATGCCAAGGCCATTGCCTTGCTTGTAAACTAATAAAACCCAAGTATTTTTTGTAACAAATGTTACCCTCTAACTAGTGAGCTTTCACCTGCGCATCCTAGGCACGTCTGAGTCAGAGACCCTGAGGCAGGGTGGAGAGTAGGATCTGTTACTCCCTTTTTGGTACCATGAGAGCTTTAAACACCAGCAGAAACTGTGAAAAGACTTACCACTACGTGTATAGTGTGTTGCTGTGGAGAGCCCCCAAAATAGCAGCAGGTAGCAACGGAGACAAAAAATGCAGCCATAAGACACAAGCAAGGGCACAGAGCAAGCAGTTAATAGAGAAGTAGCAAGCATGTGCAGAGTCATTCAGCTAAACAGAGTAAGCACTTCCCTGCCAGTGACAAGAAACAAGTCATTCAGGCCACAACCAAGTCCTAAGGTTTGTTTCAGTTGGGATTTCATGCAGGAAAGTGCCAGACAATGCTGATTGAAGTGTTACCGAGCTGTGGGATGCAGCTGTGCTCAGAGATGGCTACCACTGGTATGGTGGTGTCATGGTTTGACACGGCTGCCTGTAAAAGCTGAGGACCTCCAGGGGATCCAGAGTGTCCAGGGGTGGACAGGAAATTGTAATCTTTTGTTATTTCACCCCTGTGCTTCCTGCATCTCCAATATAAACCTGGCTGCACAGCCAGTTTCTTCCCCTTCTCCTCTCCCTGCTCCCTTCCTGACACAGGTCCCTTATCTTCAGTTTGGTACGGGGCAGGTTTTGGCTTTGAGCACCCTGCTAGCAGCCTAGGCAAAGCAAATTTTCAGTTGCATCATTTCAGGCCTGGTATGGGGGGACAGAGAGGCAGCGGGGATAGGGCATTTGAGGCCTGCATCTCTGGCCTGGTTTGGTGAAGCTTTGGCTTAATGGGCTCCCGTGTTAAGCCCAGACCATGGATTTTGTGTATTTGATATGCTTTGCACTGTAGCATATAGTTTCTCAACAGCACTTCCACTGAAACTTTCCAATTCTATCCAATCCTTGTGAGGAGTGTTCTTCTTGACCTGCTTTGAGAAGAGTTAAGAAAGCCTGTCTTGCTCCTTAAACAAAGACAGGTGAGTGCATCTGCAATGCATTTCACTGCTGGGTAACACCCTCCTTTACATGGCAACTGCAAAGCCTCCTGGCATCATCAGAGAGGCAATACACAGTAATGGGTGTAAAGCTACTTGTCTCTAAAGAAACTCCTGTGCCCTAACACATCATTTTCAATTTAAAACAAAACAAAACAAAACAAAAAAAAACCCCAGCCAAGCAGCCCTATTGTGCTACCAACTGTCTGACATGAGGTTGTTGTGTATCACTGCTCCTGCTCTGAGAGCACAGCACTCCCAGCTCACCGAGAAGGCCAGGGGCATGTAGTTGCGGCGTCGCACCAGCTTCTTCCGGTCCCGCTCGATCTTCTCCTTCTGAGCCAGCTGCTGGTAGTATTCAACCAGTTTGTTGATCTGGAGGGATGAAAAGGGACAGTTACCCAGTGAGTGGGGAACAAATCACAGAATCACAGAAATGTTCAGGTTGGGAAAGACCCTCAGGATTGCTAAGTCTAACCAATAACCCTACTCTACAAGGTTCACCCCTAAACCATATCCCCAAGCACCACATCCAAACACACCCAGGGTTAGTGACTCAACCACCTCCCTGGGCAGCCCATTCCAATGCCTGACCACTCTTCCATGAAAAAATTTTCCCTGGTGTCCAATCTAAACCTACCCTGTGGCAGTTTGAGGCTGTTCCCTCTTGTTCTATCACTAATCACCTGTAAGAAGAGACCAGCATCAACTCCTCCACAACATCCTTTCAGGTAGTTGTAGAGTGATGAGGTCTCCCCTTAGCCTCCTCTTTTTCAAACTAAATGCCAGGCCTGCTGCAGTATTGGTCTGTGAACAAGCTGCAGCTCCTGCTACTTGTTTCCCTCTGTCCTAGCACTAGCTGTAGTTTGAAGGACGTAAAGAATCCTGTGGGTTTTAACCCACACTGTGGGTGACAAACCACTCCTCTTTTGGGAACAATGTCTATCAGAGAGCAAGGCTCAATTCTCACCTTGCAGTCAGACCATTGAGACCTTTTTCATCCCTCTGCTGTGACTGGACAGACTGTGTCAAATGGCCAAACCTAATCAATTTAGATTAGTGGAGCAAACAGCATCTTTCCCCCAACTCTTAGGCTTGGTCATTTAGTGTAGAGCCCTAATTGGTGATGGGGAAGGGTAGTGGAGGTGCAGTTCTGTTTTCCAGATCCTAGACACACTCTTGGTTGGAAAACAGTTTTCTGTTCACATACATACACAACATACTCATTGGTGTGGTTTTAAGAGCACCATTAGGTATGATGTTGGCAAATGAGCATCTTCTGAAAAGGAGATTTTATACTGCCACATCCACGAGGCAGCCTCTAAGAGGCCTTCCTTCCACTGAATTCAGTCAAGGTGCAGACTAGGAGCTGGAACTGGTATCTGAAGGATTATATAGACGCAGAAAACGTGACTGAAAGGGCCTGGTGCTTCTAACAGCTCTTTCTAGCTGACATATCTCAGCACAGCCTCCCCCCCTTCACTCACCCTCTGTGTGTGAGGATTCTCTGGCTCCTGCCAGCCACCACTAGCTGCATGAGAAACAGAAAAAACAAAACTCCTCAGCAGAAAATTTCTAGACATGATGCAGAAATCACATCTGACACCCAACTATCTGGGTTTTATTCATGAAATAGAACATTCTCTGTGTTTGCTACATTTAGCATTGCAACCTTGTAAGCTCACAAATAGCTTTTCACAGTCAGATTTGGGCTGCAGGTTGCTTCAGCAGCTTTTAGGTTGTGTTTTTAAACCACTGCTGTTTGAGATACTCAGGACAGCACCTAGGAGTCACTTTAGCAGCTCCCAATCTTCAGTCACACCAACAATGGGAGTCACAGGATCTGCTTGCTTTATTTAGCCCCATTTCTGGAGCCCAGCAGATATTTTCTGCAGGTCTTATGCACCAAGAAACAGAACAAAGCTTTGTTCTAGTGCTGTCACAAAGAGAAAAGCCAAGTACAAACACTGATTAGCAACTCTGGAATAAGCCTAAGTGAACGAAAGCGAAGGAAAATAAATTAGGTACTTCTGCTGTCAAACCCAGGGCCTTCAAAGCTTCTGGAAGTACACAAACAAGATGTCAGCTGTGGGGAGAGCACACCAAACCCCTTGCTTGGCAGCTTTCTCACCAGTCAGGTAACGTGAGCACAGAAGTGGGTCACACTTCCCATTAACTCAGCTCAGCTCTTCAGAGGCCTCAGCAACAAACATGTACGTATGAATTTCCAACATGAATCAAAACCTAGACAGATATTACACAGATTGTGTGGCCAGGAACTGATCTGTTGCTTTCAAGACACAAACTGGGTTCCTGCTGCTCTTTGGTTTTCTGTCTTTGACTGTCACTCACCAACAGACTTATCTGCCATGCCCACATCCCGGGAAGTCCAGCGGCAGAATCCACAGGCCAAGTAATAAGCTTTCTTCATGGTAGTCTTGGCTGGGTCATCAGGGAGTGGAGCAGGAATGCTCGTGGCCCGGGTGGAAAGGGTGTGCATGCAGCAGGGGCAGTCGAAGCAGTTCGCACACCTGCAGAGAGGAAGGTCTGTAAGACAGTGCTCTGACAAGGGTCTCAGGAAAAGGCTCCCAAACAAGCAAACCAAGATTGAATTTAACAGAGCTTCTCATCTTCTGCAACAGCATTCAGGAAAATGGGCGTTCAGTTTTGGGCTCCCCAGTTTAAGAGGGAAAGGGAGCTGCTAGAGAAGGTCCAGTGGAGGGCTATGAGGATGATTAGGGGACTGGAGCACTGCCTGATGAGGAGAGGCTGAGGGACCTGGGGCTGTTTAGTCTGGAGAAGAGAAGACTGAGAGGAGATTTAATAAACGTTTATAAAGATCTGAGGGCCTGGGGTCAGGAGTGGGAGGACAGGCTCTGCTCACTTGCTCCCTGGGATAGGACGAGCAACGGATGTGAGCTGCAGCACAGGAGGTTCCACCTCAACACAAGGGGGGGACTTCTTTACTGTAAGAGGGTCACAGAGCACTGGAACAGGCTCCCCAGAGAGGCTGTGGAGTCTCCTTCTCTGGAGCCTTTCAAGGTCTGTCTGGATGTGTTCCTGTGTGCCCTGAGCTAGATTGTCTGGTCCTGCTCTGGCAGCAGGGGTGGACTCGATGATTTCTTTGGATCCCTTCCAACCTCTGACATCCTGTAAGCCTGTGAAGAGGCATCAACAGGAACAGGAGGGGTTCAGGGTCAACATAAAAATGGCAACAGTGAGAAATACTGGGTGATACTAAACTCTTTGTATTATGAGAACAGGTTGTCACAAAAGCATGAAGAGCACAAGAAAGGTACATCATACACTCACTCTCCAAACCAGACTAAAAGGTAACAAGAAGTGATGTTATTTTCTAAAGAGTTTCAAAAATGCATGGTCAGCTACCTACTGACAAAGGAGCTGTCGATGAACAAAGCCAAAGCAACCTTACCTATTCTTTTTGAGCTTGGCTTCAGCTGAAGGCATGTTTTCCAAGCAGCTGGGGCAGTAGTGAGAGTCCACCTGATGAAGAAGACAGTCACATCACACTTCATGGCACGCCTTTGTCTAGACAGCATGCTGGCAGCAGCCTGAAACTCTGCTGCGCCAACTGACAAGGCTTTGTGTCAGCCAGCAGAGAGGTGAGGTCAGGGAAGATTGGAGACACCTCTGGGTATCTGAAAATTTAGCATATTTCAATGAGATTTTGAATTCTGATAACCTAAGTCAGAAGGTTTCTTTAATCGGGATATATTGAACTACTCTGCCTACTAAACAGAAAAGGGCAGCTTTTGTAGCCATCAGAATTTAATTTTTTCAGCTTGAACAGCAGGAAATGGTTTCAAGCTGCACCAGCAGAGGTTTGAGCTGGATGTTAGCAAATATTTCTTCACTGGAAGGGTTCTCTGGCTTCGAAACGGCCTGCCCAAGGCAGTGCTGGAGTCACCATCCCTGGAGGTGTTTCAGTAGGGTGTGGACCTGGTGCTTAGGGACATGGTTGTGTTGACCCTTCAGTGCTGGGTGGAAGGTTGGACTGGATGGTGTTTGAGGTCTCTTCCCATCAGATGTATTCTGTGATTTGTGTTTACATGTGTTCTGCCCTTGTAGCTATGCTGGTTAGATACACGTTTCAGAAAACGTTTTGCATCTGTCTGCTGTCGCAAACTAACTTTGACAATTAAAACAACAGATGCAGGAGCAGCCTCGGGGACCAAGGCTTGCCCATGTTCTCCTCTGCACTGAAGCAGCATTCCTGGAAAGCCCACACACACCAGCAGATGATGGCTTCAGACTGATGTCAATCTACAGCTTGGGGCTCCAGCTCACTCAAGTGGAAATAAACTCAAATGCTCTCAGCCCAGATGCTTTCCTCAACAGAACAACGCTCTCAAGCCTCGCCAGGACACGAGGGCTTTGTCACTTTGCTGCGACCGCCACCGCGTCCAGCAAACCTCGGCAAGCCCCGGGGGGGGGCATCCAAGAGCAGCTCTCACACCGTGAGACAGCACCAGCCCAAGCCTGGGAACGATGAGGGAGCTCCCGACCCTGCTCAGCCTTAGCCCGAGGCCAGACCCCACGGATGGCAGAGGCTCGGTAGGTGTTCCTGCCCCTCCCCGGCCGGGTCCGATCGGGAAGTTGCTGTGAGGGTGCTTCTTGCTCGCCCCGGTCACGCCCCACAGAGCAGCGAGACTGGCCCTGCTGCTCCGGCCGGGCCCAACGGAAGGATAACAAGGGGTCTTGTCTCTTCTCGGGTGGGGGCCCGATGGACGGGTTGGGGGCCCCATGGAAAGACCGCTCCCCTCCAGCCGGGCCCTAGGAAGGTAGGAGGGGCAGATCGCAACGAAGAGAAGCCGCCGGTCCCCGCCACAGTACAGACGCCTCAGCCAATCATGCCCGACCTCCGCCGACGGACAGCCAGGTACGGCCAATCCAAGACAAGGCACCGCCCCTTTTCTCATGCACTGTCAATCACCATGCTCATGGACGCACCACTGTACCCACCCCTTAGCCAGGTCATCAACCAATAGCAAGGCAGAGAGCGAGTGAGAGGCACAAGAGCCATCCAATCGCTGCTCGCAGAGAGGACAACGTCCCGCCCCATCCTCCCGATCTGCGGGCGCGGCGCGGCTGGGCCGCCGTTACCTCGTGTGAGACGCACTCCAGGGAGCGGAGCTCGCTGCAGTAGCGGCAGAAGTACAGCTGCGACAGCGGAGCCCGCATCTCCTTCTCGCCGCGCACCAGGTACAGCACTCGCTCCGACTGCAGCAGCGACGCCATCTTGGGAGGGGGACGGCCGCTGCCGGGCGGCCGACGTCAGACGTCACGATCAAACGTCACCGCGCCGCGTCGCCCACGTGGCCGCTGTGGATCGGGGAGGCTGTCGCTGTGGCTCTTCCAGCCTTCGCTAGCGTGCAATGGCGGCGGTGGCCTCGGACGGCGCGGGGAGCGTTCTGCCTGTGCGAGCAGCAGAGCTCTCTTCTCGCATTGCTGGGGCCGCTGCTGGCCGTGCTTTATGCGCTCCGCGGAGCTTGCGCTGGGCTGCTTCCAGAACGTGCCCTGCTCATGGTGGCGGGGAATCGGAGACTAGCTTGCGTAGGTCATCCAGGCCAACTCCCCGCACTGAGCAGTGAGGAAGTTGCTCAGAGCCCCGTCCAACCTGACCTGAGGTGCTTGTAGGTATGGCGCATCTTGCCATCTCTCTGGGCAGCCTCTGCCAGTATCTCACCACCCTCAGTGTGGGTGAAGGAACAGCTTTTATGTCCCAGCCTAGCCCACGGTGGGGTCTTGGCTGTCTGCTCACTGTTGTGGGCCTATGGGCTGGGAGGGGAAACAGGGCTTGAACCATCAGCCTGGCTGCTTTACACAACTCAGAGCTGTTAGAGACATCGTGGCAGTTGGAATCTCTTGAGATCTAGTCCAAACCGCTGCAGCAGGTTGCCCAGGGGTCATGTTCAAGCAGGTTTGGAATCTCCAGAGGGAAGTTCTACCAGATTCATAATAAAGATTTTTTTTTTTTCCCCTCATACTTGGTGACACCAGTGAAAATAGTCTAACCTCATCCTCTTGACACCTGCCCTTTAGATGCTCATAAACATTGAGAAGATCCCCTCTCAGTCTGCTCCAGGCTAAAGAGCCCCAGGATTCTCAGCCTTGTAAAAAAGATGCTCTCAGCATTTTCTTAGACTCCACAGACTCTCTCCAGTAGTTCCTTGTTTCTCTTGAACTGGGAAGCCCAGAACCAGGCCCAGTACTGCAGCCTTCCATTATCTGAAGGGGGCTACAGGAAGTCTGGGGAGGGACTGTTGACAAGGTCTTGCAATGACAGGACTAGGGGCAATGGGTTTGAACTGGCAGAGGGGAGATTTAGACTGGATGTTAGGAAGAAGTTCTTTACACTAAGGGTGGTGAGACACTGGCACAGGTTGCCCAGGGAGTTTGTGGCTGCTCCCTCCCTGGAGGTGTTCAAGACCAGGTTGGATGGGGTCTTGAGTGACCTGTTCTAGTGGGAGGTGTCCCTGCCTATGGCAGGGGGTTGGAACTAGATGATCCTTGAGGTCCCTTCCAACCTAAACCATTCTATGATACTATGGTTCTATGTGGTCTCACTAAGGCAGAATAGAGGGGAGAGAAGAACCGAATAGCCCCACACTCTTAATGCATCCCAATATAGCACTGGCCATAAGCACAAAAGCACACTGCTGGCTCATGGTTAACTTACTGCCCACCAGACTGCCAGGTTCTTCTCTACAGAGCAGCTTTCCATCTTTTCCTCTGCTTGTCTCATTTTATTTCCCTGAGCCTCTGTTCATGCTTGCTTTGCTGCCCACATCGCCTTCTGAACCCCCAAGCTGCCAGACTTCTTCATACCCCACAGGTGGTTTCTTTTTAGTCTTAACCATCACTGAGATGGGATCATGATAAAAGCAAACTTCTCTATCTTGTAGGATCAGCAGAAGAGAGTGAGGTCAGTGGATGTTGTGCTGCTGTGTATGTCCAGAGGGCAGAGCTTGCGTCAGCAAAACACCTCCGGTTTGCTTGTGGGCACATCACCAGTCATGGTCATGGCCTGGCCTGTGATGTCACTCCCCTGTCCTCACGCCTGTCCCTGTGCAATGTCAGGTGTCAGCCCCTGGCCTCTTCCCGCTGCTTGCCTGTGAGGCTGCAGAGGAAACCTCTGCCCACAGATCTGCCAACCGCTCAGGATGAAACCCCACGTGTGTTTTGTATCCAACAGCAGCAGGTGGAGGAGAATGCACCGCTGAGATGTCTCTGCAGGAGTGGGGAGCTATGTGCCTGGGAAGTACCTGGAAGCCAGGAGGGCCTGAGAGCAGATGGTAGTGGCTTCCACCACTGGGAATGCAGCAGGTTTTCCCAGGAAAGGCGGAGGTGAAGGTTGTAGTGCATGGGTCCCAATACAGGTGACACTGAGTTTATGTCCCCGCAGGAACATCAGAGCCTCTCACGTTGCTTCCCAGGGCCAGCCAGGAATTGTGGCTGCTGGTTTTGCCCTTCAGCACCACCAGCAGAGTGGAATATTCCACTGGACAGCAGAAACATCATTCCCAGCCGGCAGGCTGAGGTCTGCCACCTCTCCAAGGGATGATCTCTGCCCCTGGGTCTGTAAATCAGCCCTACCAAAGACCCTGGGGAATGCTGCCCGGTGCGTCGCTGCTGGCAGGCTCTGCCTGGGTTTGCTTTTCCCTCTTGCCCGGGGCCTCGTGGGCAAGTGGGTGCGTGTGAGGCAGGAGGCAGTCGGGGCAGAGGAAAACCCCTTTATGAAGCTATTTAGCTGTGAAACAAAGTGGCTCCTCCCTGGCTCTTGAGACCGTCGTGTTTGGCTCCAGGTGGTCTCCCGCGGTGAGATCCCATCGCGGGATGGGAGGGATGAGCCGGGGCACGCTTTCGCTTTATGGTACAGAACAAAGGTCCTGCCCTACCCTGCCTCGCCTCCCTCTCCCAGCCTCCCTCCCTTTCTTTCTCTGCGCTGTCCTCCACTCCCCTCTTTTCCGTTCTCCCTCCCCTGCCGCCCCCCGCGGGACAGGACGGGGCGGGCGGGGCCGGGCGGAGGTTCCCTCCCCCAGCGGGGATGCTGCCGCTGCCTTTCGCCGAGCCGGAGCTGGAGCTGGACAGCACCGCAGGTAGGAGGAGGGCACGGGAAGACAGGGCGGGCAGGCAGGTTGCTGCAGGCTCTTCTCCCCCGCAGCAGAGGCTTCTGTTTGTGTCCCTCCTGCCCTGGGGCTGCAGGAGCCTGGGGTGGCTGCGGACGGGACGGGGAAACTCAATCCGGTGCTCTCTCGTGACCCGGCTGCCCCAACCCGACGGAGGGCAGCTGAGAAGCTATTGGGATGATGATGGTGTCGCCGCAGCTCCGAGCCCAGCTGCTAATGAAGCCGTTAACACCGTGACTCAGCACCACGGGGCGGGGGTGTAGGAAGTACGAGGGTCCCCCGAAACGATGTGGGCTCCGGCTGCCCTGGTCCCGCCGTTTCTCCACCGGATGACTTGTTCGAGAGCGACCGGCGGGGCTACCGATCGTGGCTTGGCTTTACCAGCCGCTTTTACGACGGTAGCAGTTACCGGGGAAGTTTTACCTTGGGCTTTCGTCCAGCTCTATCAAAGCTGCGTTGTAAAACCTGGGCCATCTCAGAGGAGCCTTTACCAAAACCCTTTGCTCTCAAAGGAACTGTAGGTCAAGGCTGGACGTGACTGCAGGGTTCTCCCTGGACAGGGCAGCTGAGTGCTTGGAGCTTCTGACTATGGGAGAGATGGAGGGGGCTGCTCCATCACCATTCTGCCTTTCCCTTGCAGGATGGACCTCCCTGACCGTGCAGGTCCTGCCGCCCTCCCCAAGCACATCCTGGATGTCTGGGTCATTGTCTTGATCATCCTGGCCACCATCCTTATCATGACAGCCCTGGTGCTGTGCCCAGCCACTGCTGTCATCATCTACCGGGTACGGACTCATCCCACTCGCAATGGCATTGTGTGAGGCTTTGAAGGACAGATGGCTTGCTGGGCAGGGTGCCACAGCCCAGACCCAGGGGCTGCCCACAGCCCGATGGGGCAGCCTGAGAGCTGGGAGGAGATGGGCAGGAGCCGAGGTGGGCCAGCACCCAGACACCTGCCCCTGGCACCCGTCTCTCACTGCGTGAACCT
This sequence comes from Eubucco bourcierii, assembly GCA_013396675.1. Classification (NCBI taxonomy): domain Eukaryota; kingdom Metazoa; phylum Chordata; class Aves; order Piciformes; family Ramphastidae; genus Eubucco; species Eubucco bourcierii. Next base: position 916,519 of record VWZE01018683.1, read on the forward strand.
GCTGCCTTCTCTTGACCCACTGAGCTCACAGGGATGGCTAGGGGGATGGTGACCTGCATGCCAGCAGGGACATGTGTGACTTTGAGGATGTGCCCAGCCAGGAACAACTTGCTGGTCTTGTCTTCTCTGGTGACCCTGCCTCCTGCCTGGCAAGCAGCACAGAGTGGAAATGCCTGGCGAAGTTATTTCTTCTTTGGCGCTGCAGCTGTTGGGGTGGTTGGGAAGGAAGGGTCAGCGCAAGATGGATGCGACTTCTGGCTGTGCATTTAGAGACTTAGCTGAAAACATTGGTGACAGAGCCCATCTCGGCTGCATGGCAGCTATGCAGCTGGCACTGGCTTCTCTACCAGATACCTGCTGAAATTGTAGAAAAACCTTACAGGGTGCTTGGTTCCTCTGGGTCTTACAGGGCAGACGGGCATGGGCAGCTCCTGAGAGTCTGCCTGCCCACACGGTGGCTTTGCTCAGTGCTCCTGCTGATGGCCAGGGCTCCTGACACACCTGCTCCATTGCAGCAGGGGGATCTGTGTACCCCTTGCCTGGGCAGGCAAAGCAGAAGGATTAGAGTTTCATGCCCAAGGGACCATGTAAGCTCTCACTTTGCTCCTTGCTATGAAATAAATTGACTTTGATCTACATGTGGGTGTGTTGTGCATCTCTGTTCACACTACAGATAGCGCACAGGTGCCCATGTGCAGGATCTGAGATACTTTGCAGCCTTTCCTGAAACCCTCCCCATGCTGACCTGCACCACGTTGGCTCAGTGTCCCCAAGGTTCTTGCCTACCCACTGAGCCTGGTTGCCACAGCCTTACAGGAGGCACACTGCCAGCCTGGCTCTGTGCTCCAGGGGTGCAAACCCAAATCTGGCAGCAATAGCAGCAGTGACCATCAGGAAGTGAGCAGGAAGGATCCCCTGGGACTTCCTGACAGCAGTGACTGCTGCTTTTCTCCTGCTTGGGCAACCGTCTTCACCCTCCCTGCCAACTTTGTGCTGGGCTCCGGCATATGGCGGGAGTCCTGTGGCCAAAACGGTGTCCCAGTGACGGTGAGCAAGATCATGAATAATGAGATGAATCAGGCTGGGATGTGGGGAAAGGCTACGGTGACGCTGGTGGGAATTGTTTAAATCCCGATTTCCCCACTGGAAAGAGCAAACGGCTTCATGCTGTTGGAAAACTTGTGTCACCTTGGTCTGACACAGTCGGCGAGGAGTTTCCAACGAGGCTGGAGGGGCAGGCAATTCCCAGGAAAAGGAGGACCTTGGGTGAATGTTTTTGTCCCCGGCGAAGGAGCAGAGCACGGGGCCGCAGGCCCTGGGGAGCGGAAACGCCTGTGCCGGAGCTGCGGGCTGCGGTTGTGGCGGCGAGGGAGCAGACACGTACTCCTCGCCTGGGCCAGAAACAGAGCCGTTTCGAGTTCTTCCCTCTCCCTCTCATTCTCTTCCCTCTCAGGTTTCAGAATTTGAGGCAAATAACCAGAGCTGTTTTCTTTTTGTTCCCCCTTTCTCCCTCCCTCCCTGGCACGACGTGGCGGCAGCTGGAGGAGATTACGACTTGTGCTGGGCGGGAGCAGCCCCAGCGCTGCCTCAACCTCCGTGCTCCACCCGTGCTTTACTGGGGGACTCTTGGATGCGGAGACGGTCGAAAAGGTTTTGGCACGGGGGAGGGGAGCTGAGTAGCTTTGCTGTGAGAGGAATAGGGACGAACCAACAAAATTTGGAGTAGTTTTAAGTTCGCACCTCCCCATGCCCCGGTCAGGAAGGCATGCTAGAGGTTTCCTTTCATGGTAGGAGTTTCCTGGGAAGTTTCAAGCCCAAGGCAAACAATTCCAGGAAACGCATTGCAAAGCCCTTGGAAAGCCAGGTTTGCTCATGACAACAACAAAGTGCACGGAGCAAAATGGCAGTGAGGGAAGAGCTGGGAGAAGCCAGGACATTTCTAAAACATGAAAACGAAGGGAATTAATTCAGGCTGATGCACACTGTTGGAGTCAGAAATTCCTTCTCCAGGGCCGAGCAAGATAAGCAAATCCCTTCCCCCACCAGCTTCGGTGCTTAGCCGTGCTGGAGCTCGGAAGCAGTGTTTGCTGAGACCAAACTGCCTTTTCCTGCCCGCCGGGGCTGACGCTGCGGCATGCAGGCGTGATGTGGGTGCCGAGGTGATTCAGCATCCTCCGGGAGCTTTCCTTGTCAGTGCTGGTGGGTACTGGAGCACAGTGGGAGCCGGCTGCAGGGCTGCATGGAGGATGCAGGCTCTCAGCTTGCCTCTGGGCAGCGTTGAGAGCCGATCGGGGCTGCAAGCACCCAGCTCGGCTGCCTTATCCCTGGGGCTCATCAGGTAAGTTGTGGGGAGCCCCAGCAGCAATTCTGCAGCAGGAGCTGACCCTCAGCATCTTGGGCACTCCAATGGAAGACAGCTTCACCTGGAGCAACTGCTGATACAGGACCCAAACACAAGCCCCATGGGCCAGGAGAGAAGTTTTTGGGGTCCCAAACCCAGCTGCAGTGAAGTCTCCAGGTGTACATCACAGACATCATGGCTGGTGGGCTCGTCCTTCCCCAACCTGAGAGGAGAGCAAATTCCCACAGGGCCAGAGCACTCAGGAAGCTCCTCTGGTCAGAGGAGAGCACTGGCAACAACCAGCAGCCACCCATGTCCCATCCCTTGCTCAGCAGCAGTGGGCACTGTGTGCCCCTGTCCCCTTCACGTGGGAGGCAATGGGGCATTTCTGCAGAGGGCAAATCTTTGCCTGGGGCAAGAAGGGATGTGGATGTTGGAGGGGGCAGCACCCGCAGCAGTAGCCCAGGAGGTGCAAGGGCACTTGGGAAGGAGCTGTCCCCTCTTCAGAGGGCACTAGGCACCACACCCAGTGGGGAGGCTGCCAAGGCAGTGCCTGAGGGAGCACATGGACTGCAGTGAGTGCTGGGGTGGATGTGGAGGCAGCCATGGGGGCAAGCCTTGTGTTGGAGGAGCTGAAGCCCAGCAGAGCGTTTTGCTTTTGCCTCCCATGGCACACCTAGCACAGATGTTCGGAGGCTGCCCCAGGATTGATGTGGTGCCAGGCTGCCAGAGGGAAAGCAGCTGCCAACCGAGGCAATGCTGCCTGCCACTGCCCAAGCCCTTCACTGCTGCCCCTGGCACACTAGTGGCACTGTCTCCAGCACTCTGCAGGCAAGAAGCTCCTCACTTGTCTCTGGGACAAGCCCAGCCAGCAGCAGTAGATAGTCTCCAAGGCTGGTTTCATGTTCCCTGGGTTAACCGTGGCCCTGTGGTGTGGGTGAGGCCTCTGCAGCCCCTGGCCTGTGGCTTGAGGACAGCTGAGGAGGCTGATGGCAGTGGCGGTGTGGTGGCCAAGGATCTGGAAGTGCCTGGCCTCCTGCCTCCAAACTCTTGCCAAACATCTGCAGCAGGCAGGGGCCAGCTTCAGCCCAGCTCTGGTGTATAAACAACATGCAAGGTTCGTGTGAGGGTCAGCCCATGCAGCACGCCTGCCATTTGGGGTGGGGGACCCTGATCTGGCAGAGGGTGTGGCAGCATTTTCTTGCTGGAGCCCCCAGCACCTTTAGCTGTCCCATGCAGCCTCTGGCATGGCACAGCATGGCAGGGACACCAAGTGCCATGCCCAGGGTCCCCTGGAAGCTCAGTGGCAGAGGTGGGATTTGTCAGCTGTGGTTCGTTAAATCTTTCCCTGTCCACCACTTCCACTGAGACTGATTTGGCACCAAGGCCCAAGAGGGAAACTTGGACAAACAAGTCCTTCATTTCTGTTTTGGTTCTAGGAAAACACAGTTCAGCAGTGGGTCAGCCTTTCCCTGGGCATGGCAGGGATCAGGGACATGTGGAAGGGGCACAACAACTCTGTGCCACCACTGTACATGATGTATTGCTCCTCCTGGTCCCCAAGCCTCTGTTGACCACATGAAACCCACCAAAGCTCCACAAAAGCAATTAGGAGATATAATTAGAAATGGGTGGGAATTAGTGGGGCAGGGAGCACAGCCTCAAGCAGCTCCCGGGCTCTGTTCCAGGATGTGGCTCAAACCCTGGCTGGGGTCAGCAACATGAGCTGGGCAGGGGGCACAGCACTGTGCTGGGGAGCATGGCCCTGTGCTGGGCACATACCAGCCCCTTTCAGCTGCAGGATGCAATGAGGTGCAAGCAGTGTGCTGTCCAGAAGCTGCAGCCCCATGGTTCCAAATCTCTCCAGAGCCTATGAAGCAGGTAGGAAGAGCTGAGTCCCTAGTTTTGACTGCCACAGGCTCTCCAGTTTTTGCAAGGAGCCTCCTTGTTGCACTTTGACCACATCAGTGAAGGGTGACAAGAGCATCCCTGCTGCCAGCACAGCTGCTGGCATGTTGCATTGGACTCTGGGCAGTCCTCAAGCAGCAGCTGTCATCTCTGGGGAGCTTGCCTGGACCTGGAGGTGCACCCCACACTGTTTGGTGACCCATGCAAGGGCAAGGGCAAGAGCAAGCCACTTCTCCAGACCTGGTGCAGTTTGAAAGCTTTGGGAAATGCTGCCTGGGATAGAGAGACCTACAGCTCTGCTCCATAGGTCCTCCAGGTGCCTGGGGGACACACCTGACCCCCAGCCCTCCTAGTCTAGCCGAGGCTGCACTGGGAAACTGACATCAGCCTTTCCCAGGACATGGTGTTCCTGCTGCAACGGACACGAGATGGGAGATTGCTCCCAGCCTCCCCCAAGCCCACAGCTACGTTCTCCTTCCTTGGCAACATCTCCAGCAGCAGCTCGGTGACAGCTCCTGGCAGGGCTGGTCCTGCTTTCTAGCAAAGCCAAACCTCATGGTCCCCCCGGGGGTCACCCATTGGCACCCTGTCCTGCCCTCTGTCTTCAGCCAGCCCCCAGCCTAAACCGCAGTCCTCTCCACCTCCCCTCCAGCCAGTGAATTCCCCCATCCTATATTTTTTTGCGGGATTTCAGGGAATTTACACCTCACCAGGGATATTTCCCTTGGAGCCAGCCCAGGGTAAATATTTGCATTCCCGGGGTATGCAAACAGGGCCCTGGAAACTCCTGCCCCCGGGGACACCAAGGGCTAATGCTGTGCTCTGTTCTTGGCCACAGTAGGGTCACCAGGTGGCTGAAGCTTCCAGGCTGCTCCAGGGCTGCTTCTAGGAGAACCCTCAGTTTTGGGGTTGCCAAGGGGAGAAGCTACATCGATCTTTCCCCCATCCCCGAGCAGCTCAGCCATGGAAGGGAGGACACCGGAGCCCGGGAATGCCGCAGGGGTGTGGGTGTCACTTCAGCTGGGTGGCCCGAGCAGGGTGGGGGACACTGCCTGACTCTTCTGCCCTGCGGATTTCAGTCCCCAGTTCCGTGTCTCGTGTAACGCGTTGCATAAACCCCCCTGGCACACGCGGCTGCCCCGTGTGTCCGCGGGTGTCCCACGCTGCCGCCAGGACAAGGTGTCAGGGTAGTTCTGCCAACCCTCTCCTCCCCTGGCCACCCCCCTCCCGGGCTACCGAGTCCGCCCCAGGGCACAGATGGTTAACGCAGCCCTCGGCCCGTCCTCCCCCCGGCCATTGGCTCCCCCCAGCTCAGCCCAGCAGCTATTTCTCGGCTCCCGGGCTCGGAGGTGACAGAAGGCGACAGGGAGAGGGGGGGTTGTGTGTGCCCGCCACCGCTGTCTCCCGGGGGTGTGAGGAGGGTGCCCGCACCCCACATCCCATCCCGACCATGGGGGGCTGGTCCGGCAGCGCCTGGATTTTGCCCCTTTTCTTGGCTGGGCTCGTCCAGCCGGGGCAGAGCCAGGAGAGGGAGAAGGTAAGAGCAGGGGGGAGACACCCCCAAGGGGGCTGCGGGGAGGGGGGGAAGGGGCTATGTGGCACCCTGCTGACCTGCCTGTCCCCAGGGCTTGCTGCAGAGCGTCCAGGTGCAGGAGCTGGGCACTGTGGCCTTGTGACCTCCCCCACCCTCCCCAGTCCTGGTGCCCGAATCGGGCGGATTTTGCTGAGGTAGTTTTTCCAAAGGGGGCATTGATGTCCTGGGGTTCGGGACGTAGGGGGACAAAGTCTTGTCCACCCCCCGCCCAGTGACCCCCATAGGGGGCTTATGTTCCATGCTCGGTGTCCGGGGCGGGGTGTGTGTGTGTGTGGGGGGTGTGCGCCCATGTTCGGAGGGTGCGGGACCGCTGTGTCCCCACACACCAGCAGGCTGAGGGCAGGGGGCGGCTGTCACCCCCGGCCAGCCTCCTTCTCTCGGAAGGGGACGAAGCAGAGCCTTGTGCGAGGATTCGGCCAGCTCCATGGAGTCTCAGCTCCCCAGGCAGAGCCTCTGGGACTTTATCTCCTGCCAGCTCCCAAAATAGTCCCTCAGTAGCACTTGGATGAGCTCGGATCCCTTGACTGGAGTGGGAGGTGGGGTCCCCGGATTTAACCCCTGCGGTACTGCAAGCAGAAGGTGCTCTACTCCAGCCTGGCCCTCCCCTGTTCGGTTTTGATCCAGCCCTCATCCTTCCCTTGCCCTGGTTTTGGCAGCTCCAGGGTGCTCCGTCTGTCCCTGTCCCAGAAGGGTGCATGCAGGGCTGGTGGGCTCCCGCGCCCCCATAGCCCCAGGCAGGCTCCGGCTGGTCTCCCCCCTGCACTGTCACGTCAGCTCAGGCTGTTTTCCAGCCTTTCCCTGCCTTCCTGCCTGACCCTGGCCGGGTAAACACCCCCGCAGTGGCCGCCAGCCTCGCTGGCCGGGCGTGCACACACCAGCCTGTCCCACCACCGCGACCTTGGCATGCTGGAGCCTGGCTGCTGCCAGCAGCATTCAGCGCTGGCAGCTGCCACCTCAACCAGCGCCAGGCTTGGACTCGCTGCTTCAGTGGGCACGGGTGGCCACGGGGTGGCTGCCAGCCCCAAGCAGCTCCCATGAGATGCTCCTTGCCCCACAGGTGAAATGCTACGACTCAGTGCAGGGCACTATCTACGACTACGGGGCCCTGACCCTCGATGGAGATGAGTACATCCCCTTCAGAAGGTACGAGGGGAAGATGGTACTCTTTGTCAACGTGGCCACATACTGAGGCCTCACCCTGCAGTATGTTGGTAAGTGTTCCCTGCGGCACAGGCACCCCAGTGACAAGACAGGCAGCTGAGAGACTGCTCACCCAGACATGCAGCCTCTGGCAGGTCCCCACGGTCCATCCTGTTCCAGGCAGCTGGACGAAAGGGTGGTTATGCCTGCTCCCCAGGACCTGGTATGGTCAGATACACTGAGAGCGTGGGTGCAGGGATGGGGATAAGCCTGGTCCTGTGCTAACCTGCTAACCAAGGCTCTGCTTGCCTGCAGAACTGAATGCACTACAAACTGAGCTGGGGCCCTATGGGCTCGTTGTCCTGGGCTTCCCTTCCAACCAATTTGGGAAGCAGGAACCTGGCCAGAACTCAGAGATCCTCCCTGCGCTGAAGTGAGTACTGTGGCAGGGCTGAACGCACCTGTGGGCACCAGGCAGGCAGTGGGTGCATAGGCTGCTGCTGCCTGTGACCACTCTTTCGGCCTGAGGCTGTGGTCCCCATAAGCACATGGGGTTCCCCACTCATGCTGCTCTTTGTTACACCCTGCTCATGCTGCCCGTTATGACACCCTGCTTACCCTCCCTTGCAGGTACGTCCGCCCAGGAGGTGGCTTTGTCCCCAACTTCCAGCTTTTCCAGAAAGGGGACGTGAATGGGGCCAAAGAACAGAAGGTCTTCACCTTCCTGAAGGTATGTGCCACAGCAAGGAGGGATGAAAGGGCAGCACCCAGCTTGTTTTTCTTGGGGTGCAAGGCAATGACGCATTATTTCCCCGCAGAATGCCTGTCCCCCAGTGGCAGAGGATTTTGGGCACCCCAAGAATCTCTTCTGGGAGCCTCTGCGGAACCACGACATCAAGTGGAACTTCGAGAAGTTCCTGGTAGGCCCTGATGGCGTGCCTGTCATGCGCTGGTACCACCGTGCCAACGTTGCTGTTGTGAAGAACGACATCATCGCCTACATGAGGCAGCAGCAACACCACCATCTGCTGCCACCACCGCTGCAGCAGGAGGAGGAGGAGGGCCAGTAGAGGCTGGGGCTGTCTGGCTTCTCCCCGCTGCTGGCATTCCGCCCACCCTGTCCTCTCCCTGCGTTCTCCCCAGCTGGCACACCGCTCCTTCATTGCTTCTATCTCTGCCACACTCCAGCCAGGATGCTGGGCTGGGCAGCCCGGTGGCAGAGACCTCAGCAATGACAGGAGGGTGTTTCCCAGTAACACCATGTCCCACCTCCACCCCCTGTCAGTGACATCTCCTCCTGGCCCTCAGCTCATCCCCCTGCTCTGCCATTCCACCTTGCCAGGCAGTGGGAGGATGCAGGGGCCGGCTGCCCCCGGAGCAGAAGCCCACGTCTTCATGAAGGCTTGGCCTGAAAGCCCCTGGCATAGGGCGGGCCTGGCCTGATCCTGCTGGCCACGGACCAGCTCTTCAGTGCATTCAAGCTGCCCGTGGTACTGGCACAGAGACGTGCTCCTCTCCTGGCTGGGGGCAGCTGGCTCCTCACCCCCCCACCACAGAAACACCAAATAAAGGCTCTGCAACTGTGCAGCCCTGCTTCTTGGCCAGGAGTGGGGGGGGGGGGGNAGTACCAGCAGGAAGGAATGGCTGCACCCCAGGTCAGGGAATTTCAAACTGCAAACATGTTTACCCTCACAGCCCAGCATTCAGGGAGAGGATAGGGAGTCAAAATGGGTTGGGAACGGAGAGCAGGGACTAGCCCCCAGTGAGGAGCACGCTGGGCACTGTGCCTCCTGCTGTTGTCACGCATGTGACAGTCACATTCACAGCAACAGAGCTGCTTTGTTGGTTGAGGTTGGGTCTTTTTCTATTTTTTCCCCCTCCAGACTTGTTTTGCTGGAGCGAGATTTTCTCTGTGCAATTTGAAAGAACTGTCTCCAAGGCCATTGCTACAGGGAAAGGCAGAAGGAGGAATGGGGCAGCAGGAGTTTCCCTGCCCTGGCAAAGGGGGCAGAAGAGGGGAGGACAATGGGCTAGGACCAGCATCCACGGGGAGAGATGGGGGGCATGCAAGTGAGGGAATAGATCCTGGACTCCCCCGGTGCTAGCTGTGGCCCTGCAGCTACATCTGAGCACACTGAGACCAGCAGCCCTGGCAGCCCTCCCAGATCCCCACACAGAGGCTGCCCCAGGGGAAGCAGCGTTCAGGATAAAACCAGAGAGACTCAGCTACACTTCAGTCCTTAAATAAATACAAAGACACCAACCCCCCTCAGCCCGGGCCATGGCTGTGGCAGACACCTGCCTGTGAGCACAGGATCTCCCACTGCTGGGAGAGTCTCCACTGTCACCAGCACCTCCAGGAGCTCAACTGCAGCCCCTGGACCGGGCAGCTCCTGGCATGCTCCTGGGAAGCACCAGCTTCTCTTCCCTGAAGACTGGGCTCAGCTCTACAGCAATGCCAGGCCTGATGCCTCATGGGGAAGGGGATGGTCACAGAGACTCATCCTGCATCGGTTGCCACCACAATGGCACCCTCAGTCCCTCCTTCACACTTTCCTCATGGGGATGCACTGCTGAGCTGCTCCAGGCCATGGGTGTGGCCACATCCACCGCAGGTCCACGGACAGGCAGCCAGAGGAAGCTCCTAGATACATACACAGGGGCACACACACACACCCTACTGCTCCTCTGCTGGGATCGCAGCGCAGCCGGTCCTTGGCGTTAGGGCAATCCCGGACCTGCCTGTTCTGAGACACAAAAAGGGTAGCATATGGTAAGCATGGCTCTGTGTGCCCAAACCCCACAGGAGAGATGCCAGCCATCCTTGAGCACTGACTGCTGTAACCCTGCGGGCTCTTGGAGCTCAGGCTCACGTCTGTCTTCAGATGCTGCAGGGATGGTGGTGGAGGGACCAACCCCATGGCAGAATCATCCCCTTGGTTGAGCAGAGGTAGGGCCTGAGGGGAACTGGTTGCTGCCTGGCAAGCTGTGCCCCCATCCCTCCCTGAAGTGGTCAGCCCAGGGTTTCAGGGTGAAGGACAGGGGCACACCCTTCACTGAGGGTCTGATCCTTACCCAAGTCCTTGGGGACCGGCTTCACCCCGGGCACTGCCTGGGCATTCTGGCTGCGAGCCATGGCACAGGGTGGGCGCCAGGGATACTCGGGCTGCAGGAGATGGAACAGAAATGGCAAATTACCAGGGATGTGATTCATGAGGCTGTGCTCTGCCTGAGATTGCCAGGGGACGAGGGGGAGGAGAGGGAGGACAAGGGCTGAGCACTCATGTGACATCAGGACATGTGTGCTCGGCTCCCTGCAGCGACTCGGTGGCTCTGGAGGAGCTGCTGGCTCAGCAGCAAGCCCCACTCACCGGGGGGAAATGGTGGAAGTTCTGTCCTGGCTGGTGCTCGCCTGGCATCGCTGGCGGGTACCGGATCTGCTGCCACTCGTCAAAGCCATGGTACATGGGGTGAGCAACGGGGGGACTGTACTGGTACTGGTACACGGGACAGGCAGGGCCCAATGGCCCTGGCAGCGGCTCAGGGTGCAGCCTCTCTCCAGAAGCCTGTGAGGAGCCAAGGGAGATGCTGGAGAGATGCCTAAGGGCAGCCCACCACCAGCATCACTCTCCACCTGGCCTGGAGCTGCCCCTCTAATGGGATGAGGGACCGGGGCCAGGTCTGCGGCCCCCAGCCTCTCCACCCAAAAAGGGTTTCTTTCACATTCCCACCTGTTTGTGCTGTTTCAGCAGCTTCTTCAGCTTCTCCTTCTCTTCCTTCTCCCTCTGGCAGTCATCCTTAGAGGCTCGCAGCTGGGAGCAAGGGGGTTAGTGCAGAGCCCACCCTGCCACCCTCTTGCCTGTGAGAAAAGGGCTGCTGCAATGTTCTGCAGGAATGCCTGAGTCATCCCCCTCCATCAGATCCCCAGGAGAGGGATGGAAGGAAGAGACAAGTGGATGCCCTGGCAGGGACAAGTAGCAGTAAAACCACCTCTGCTCTCTCTGTTCCCTCAGGGCCTCTGCTCTGAGACGGGCATGGGGGCTGTGACACACTGGGGACAAACACTTCTGACACACTTGGAAGGGACATGGGGCTCCCAGAGGCACCCAGCACTCCTCACCTGGTTGTTGGAGAGGACCAACTGCTTCTGCAGCTTTTCCAGCTGCTGTTTCAGCTCTTCCTTCTCTTCATTCATCCTTTCCCTGTCACTCCGTTCACGCTGGAAGTCCTCCTCAAAAATTTTTACCTGGCAGAAGGGAAAGATGTGGATAAGCCTGGCTCTGGACTGACACCTCCCCCAGGCACCTCCCATCACTGTGTTGTCATTCTTGACCCCACCAGCCACGCCAAGCCCCAGGCCCATGGGTTTGCATGACATGCCCAGGGCTGTGGTCCTTCCAGCTGAAGGCTGAGAGGATGCTGAGCCTCCACTCCCCACCACCACAGTACTGGCACCCCCTATCAAGGTGCTGGGCTGCTTCTGGTCACACTGAGCTCTTTGCTGGAGAGGTTCAGTACATGTAGCTCCCTCCTTGCCTCCAGTGGCTCCGTGTCCTGTCCTACCTGCTGCTTGAGTAACTCATTCTGGGTTAGCAGCTCCTGCTGCGGCATCTTCCCCACTGGCTCCATGGCGCTGGCAAAGATGGGTGGTGGAGAGGCCTGGACATTCAGGGCCTCCTCTAGTGCCTAGAGAGGAAAAGGAGGAGCAGAGAAGAGGTCAGAGCAAAGTACTGTGCCCAGCATGGAAAGCCATTACAACTGGGCAAGAGCAAGAGGGACTACAGGGCCCTCCTTCTCTTGGGAGCCTGGAGGNGGTACTGTGCCCATGACATCTCTGAAGGACCATGGCTATGTTCCCAGCATGGAAAGCCATTACAACTGGGCAAGAGCAAGAGGGACTACAGGGCCCTCCTTCTCTTGGGAGCCTGGAGGTGTCTCATTGACACCACCAGGGCAGGAAGCTGGGCAAGAGGGGCTCGATCAGGGTTAGTTTTGGATTTAAGAGAGGAGAAGAGGCTGAACAGCAGAAAAGACATTTTCAGGGGGGAGCTATGTCCTGGCCCTCACCTTGTTCAGCCTCTGGATCTCTTTTTCCTGGTATTCCCGTTGCCTGGTGACTGGAGCCAGCTGCTCCTGCAGGAACCGCATCCTCTGCTGCAGGTCCCTCACCTCCATGGCCAGCCTCTCCTTCTCTGCCTGCAGAACCCAGAGGGGAGATCAGGCAGGGCAGGGCGACAGGGCCAGCAGCTCCCCAGCAGCCTTCCTAAGGGACTCACCTCCTCTGTCTCAATCCGGGACTTGGCCAGGAGCAGCTTGTGGTCAAAATCTCGCTGCTTCTGCTCCCGCTCTGTCTCCAGCTCGCTCAGCGCCCTGCGGGCCTCTGCCAGCTCCTGGTGCAGGTCTGTGAGCTGCAGAGGGGGAGCAGGGATGTTGGCTGCCCCGAAGAACATGCACTGGAGAGCAAGGAGGCACAGGCAGCCCCAAAACCCTGCCCTGCACCCGGGTCTCCTGCAAGTCCCCGCAGTCAGCACCCAGTAGAGATGTGTCTCCCAAGCCCCCAGCTGTGAGCACCCAGCCCTACCTTCTGCTCATACTTCTGCTTCATGGCTCGGAAGTGCTGATCCCACTGCTTATTCACCTCCAGCAGCTGTGAAGAGAGGGATGGCTGAATGGGAGCCCAAGCCCTGCCCCAAGCCAGCTGTGGCAGTCCCCAACAGCCTCCCATCACGAAAGCACCTTGAGAACCAGCTGGATGGAGATCCTGGCTCCAGCAGTGCTTCCCTGCAGCTCTGCAGCCCTGTTCCAGTCTCCCCGTACCCCTGCTGCCCACTCCCCACCTCCTTGGAAGTGCCTCCCTCCCAGCCTGGTCCTCACCTCCCTGCGCTGGTGCTCCAGGATCTTCACCTTCTTCTCCTTGGCCTCCAGCTCTCCTCTGCCCGGCGCCTTCTCCACCGTGGCCCCGCTCTGCTGGACGCGCACGGGGGGGACCCTCAGGGCTTTTGTGGAGGCTGTGCCCAAGGCTGGCTAAACTCGAGCCAGTTGCCCCTCCCACGGCCTCCCCCATCCCCTCAAGACCCTGAGACATCCTGCTGGTCACACTGGGACAAACTGGGGGTTTGATTAAAATGAGGCCACCTTTGCTGATGTGTCAGCGGGCTCCCTGCCTCCTTCCCAGCCTTCTCCAAGGGTGATGCTGCCTCCTCACCTGCTGCTGCTCTGCCGCTTCCCTCTTCCCATTGTCCTGGGTGCTCAGTGTCACCATCCTCCGGAGCTCCTGGTTCTCACACCTGCAGGCAGGGAGGGAGGGACAAGTCAGTGGGAGGAAACACCCAGGGCAGCCCCATCCCCATCCACAATGCCCACACTCACCTGAGCTTCTCCAGTGCCTGGTTCCTCTGCTCCAAGTCTCGCTCTAGCTTAGTTCTCAGTTCCTTGTTCTCACTGTGCAGTGTCTCACACAGTGTCTGAGGGGCAAACACAGGCAGCATGAGGACCATGGTCAGGCCTTGGAGCCTGCCTGGCCACTCACATCCCACCAAGCCCTGGCATGAAGGTGGGTGCCCACACTGGGTTAGAAAGGAGTGGCTTAGTGGAAACAAAAGCAAAAGAGAAAACCCTCAGGAAGAGCCCAGGCAGCCCTTGCTCACCTGCAGGAATGATGTCCTCTGCTCGTTCTTGTGCACCTTGGAGGCCAGGCGCTTGAGCTCAGAGGCCATGTAGCCCATACGCACGAAGACCTGGTCCTTGCTGGCCTCCTTGGCGCAGCCGCTCAGCGTATTCTCCAGCTGCTGCAGCTGGGGTAGCAAGTTGGCATCCTCGTTTGATGGCTGCTCCAAGTCCTGGGGAAGAGAGAGGAGATGAAGTGTGGTCAGAACAGTTCAAGGAGCACTGTGAAGTTCCCTCCTGGGGCAAGTCGGCCTCATCTCTCCTGTGGGGCTGTGGTGGGGAGCTGGCCCAGCACCGAGACACTGTGCAACAGCCCTCAGTATGCTTAAAACAGCTGTCAGCTTTCTAGGAGTATGATCCTCAGCTGCCAGACACGAGACACCAAGTCCCCAGGTGGAGACATTACCTCAGCTCTCCCAGCACACGGATCCCCTGTGTCCCTCAGCAGCCTCAGCAGACCACACTGCTAGCAACAGAGGCATCTCTACCCCTGGTCCCTTCTTCCTGAGCTCTCCCCATCAGCACTAGTATTAGAAATTCCAGCTCCCGAGTCTGACCTTTCTGTGGTCTGCGTCAGGAGTTGAGACCTGCCTCATGATGAGTGACCCTATCCCAGTCCCCATCTTCTTTATCCTGTTCCTTTGCAGCTCCTCTGCCTCTCCAGCACGCCAGGCACTGGGAACTCAGGCTCTTTGGCATGTGGCAGCCAAGAGGGTGATGCACAGGATTTAAACAGAGTCCAGGAGAGCCTGGGTCAAGGTGTACCCACCAGTGTCAGGGTGTACCATCCAGGCATGAGGACTATCCCCAACAGGCTTTTCCCCAGGAAGCTTGGAGACCTAGTCCCTGTACCCAGTGTGCGCGTCGGGAGGTGACCATCAGAGCACCACTGGCAGCTCCATGGGTTGTCACAGCCCTTCTCATCACTGTTACGTGGCATTTGGAGGCACCAGTGACCCTATCTGACCCCATCTGTCTGGAGCTCTTTCTGGTCCTGGAAGGAGTCCTTGTACTTGGGAGCCCACATCCTTGGAGGGCAGCCCACACATAGTCCCCTTTCCCCACCTTGGCCAGGTGACAGCAGCAGTCCATGCTGGGGCACTTGTGCCACCACTCCAAGCCCTCCAGCCCCAGGGAGGCAAGCAGAGGAGCAGCCACGGGGCCGTGTGGTTCCCTCCTGCCTGCAGCCAGGCCAGGTTAGGTCCTTTCACCAGTGGCAGAGGCTCTGCTGCATGAGCACTGTCCTGAGGACCATAGGTGGGGCTGGCTGGGAACACTTGGGTGTGGTTTATCCCCTGTACTGTCAGCTACCCTGACACAGATCCCCTAGCCCTGTCTGTGCCTGCCACCGGGCACACCCCGGCCTGTCTCCACACTCTTTCATGTCCCCAGTGCCACCACCGCCATACCAAGAGCTTGACTTTCCACCCACCACACCCCACAGGCACAGGGGCCACTCACCACTCTCCCGCTCTCTTGGGGAAACCCCTGAGCTTCCACAGCCACGATCTCGAACTCCGAGGAGGATCCCTGCAAGGGGAGGCAGACAGGTCAGGTCTCCCTGGGGAATGGCAGCCCAGGATGCTCACCACATGGGACAGGGACTACTGGGACAGTAGCAGGCAGAGAAGCTGACTCCTCCTTGCAGATTTATCCCGTTTCTAGAGGCTAAAGGCTGCCTCCTTTTGCTTTCACTAGATGGAGGGTCTCTCCCCCCAGCCACACCAGCACCAGCTCTCATGTTCACCAGACTCACACTTGGAGGAGATTTCCGTGCTTCTGTGTCTGGCTGGGTGCTGCCCGGGGCAGTCCGTGTGGAGCTGGGATCAGGGCCAACAGCTGCAGAGAGGGGAGAGGACACTGCCATGAGCCTTTTGCAGAGAGGGACCTCTGGCTGCATGGCACAGGGGTGCAGAGAGCAGACCCTCGGCAAAGTTGGGGACTGATGGATCATTTCTGTCTCCTCTGGGGAGGGGACAAGAACTTTGCTTCAGGAAACAGGAGGATGGCAGTGGGTTGATACACTTCAGAGATCACAGTGCTGCAAGAAACCCTCATGAATGTCTCCTTCACATCTTCTCCCTTCCCCTGAGCTCAGGAACCTGAGCCATGAGGTTACCTCTCCCCAGTGGGCCTCACATCACATCTCCTACCTCCAGTTTCCACCAGGTCCTCCAAAGATGATGCTATCAACATTCTGTTGTCCTTCACGAGATCTTCTGCCTTCTGCCGCAGCTTGGATGCCTCCACTTGGGATTCCTCTAGCAGCTCCCCTGTTGTGGGCAACAGAAGGATGCTCACTCTCCTTCCCAAGTGCCTGTCCTGCAGCAGCCTTCCAGTATCTGAAGGGGGCCTACAGGAAGGCTGGGGAAGGATTATTTACAAGGTCCTGCAACGACAGGACAAGGGGCAATGGGTTTAAACTGGCAGAGGGGAGATTTAGACTGGATGTCAGGAGGAAGTTCTTTACAGTGAGGGTGGTGAGACACTGGAACAGGTTGCCCAGGGAGGTTGTGGCTGCTCCCTCGCTGGAGGTGTTCAAGGTCAGATTGGATGAGGCCTTGAGTGAGCTGTGCTAGTGGGAGGTGTCCCTGCCTATGGCAGGGGGTTGGAACTGGATGATCCTTGAGGTCCCTTCCAACCTTACCATTCTATGATTCTATGATTCACATCAACATCAAGCCTCCTTGCTTGGGTGATGTGCCCAGCACGACCTTTCTTCATGCAGGGACAACTTTTCTTGGCCAAATCCAACATCAGAGCTGTACCAGTGGCTCACTGGGTGCAGAGTGCCCCAGGCTGAGACACGGGTGGCTGGTTACCGTGAGACAGAAGGGCAGTACTGCTTCTCTCGGAGTTCTCCTCTGCTGCCCAGAGGAGACGAATTCAAGCCTAGCTGATGGACCTGGTGGTCCAGCCTGCCTGCTCTGGCATCTGGCAATGTAATTTTGTCCCCACCCTGAGTGGCTTCTATCACACCAGTGGGTTTTGGCTGTGAGTAGGGGCATGAAGACATGATGGGAATCACAAGACAGGTGGAAATTCGGCTGCAGAAGCAGGACTTGAAAGTGGAAGCTGGGCCACGAGACCAAAAGCAAAACCAGGGGTGGGTGGTGAAGGCAGCCAAGGAGGAGAAAGGGGGTGGCACGACTCAGCTGGAGCATTTCAGAGCTGGCACAGCCCTGCTGCTGCAGCGAGCACTCAACACTGAGGTCTTTGAGAAGCACCTGGGAAAAGCTCCTGATCTGATAGGGGTTGCGGGAGGGCTTTCTTCTAAAGTAGGACAGATCCTTGCACCTACAATGTGCCAGCGCAGGACTCTTGTTCAATCACTTGCTTTGTTTTGTTTTTTTCTCTCTTTTGTGCAGCCATTTACCTCACATAAAGCACCCCAGAAGCTCAGCCAAAGCTTTGCTTCCCCTTTGCTCCCATGTGAGAAAGCCCAGACATCCTGTCTGACCTTCCAGGACAGGGAGACCTTTACTGCCACCCCAGTGCCAGGGCATTCAGCTTCTCCTATCTCCCCTCCTAAACAGAGCAAGAGACACCCAAGGTCGGCAGGCACAGTCTGAGCAGTCCCAAGGGCAGCCCTTGTCCGTCTCCCAGCCACACAGCAGTTACCAATAGACTTGATCCCCTGCATCTTCTCCTTCAGCCGGGTGTTCTCCTCCACCAGGCGCTCGAAGGCTGTGGGGCCATTCTCCCCTGACCCCCCGCCGGGGTCATAGATGCGGTAAGGTCCTCCCCCTTCCATGCTCGAGGTTCAGTCGCCTACCTCACAGCCAGGCATCCCTGTAAGGCAACGGAGCACAGTGTCACTTTCCTCTGGCTGCTGTGGTCCCCTGGTCTCCGACGTGTCGGGTTCCAGCAGAAACAGCACCGCCTTGCTGCTCACCAGTTGGCAAAGAAGTGTCCCAGGTGAAGGCACTTCCCCCTCCAGCCCTGTCTGGAGTGAACGTGCTGCAGTGACTCATGGCCATGAGAAGTGTCATGCGAGGAAGCATCACCATTAGCGCCACTTGGGGCTGGCTCTCACCCCTGTGGGGTGGGGGAGCCCTCCAGGAGGCTGCAGCCACCTGCTGCTGCATCCCACTCGGGATGGAGACCCATCCTAGGAGCATTCACCCACATCAGGACAGACATGGGCATTGTTGCCGGGGGAACCCAGGAGATTTTGTGGGGAGAGGTAGAGTTGTGGGGGGCTTTGGAGGAAGGGCTGTGTTTGCAGCTCTAAAATTTTTAAGCTGCTGCTGGTGAGTGCTCTGGACAGCACCAAGGGGAACAAGCCCCAGCAGCCAGGCTGGGACCTGCTCTGCCCTCTGACTCAGCCACAGAAACCAGCTGCCAACAGCGTGGCTTCCCAAAGCATGCTGGCACAGCCAGGCACATGCCAGGCCAGGAGCAAAGTACAAGGGGAAGAAGCACCTGCACACGGTGTGCTGCTGAGTTTCTAATTCCCTGCACTTGTGGGTAGCTTAAAGTCTCCTCCTCCACAAGGTCAGGCCTGGGGAGGGTTGGGCAGGATCCTGACTCCAGGTCTCACCATCTCCTGCGGGTGATAAACCAGTTGCTGGCAATTACAGCACAGCTTATCAACAATATCCTCCCCAGTGCCAGTGCCACATAAAGTGGAACAGCACAGCAACTAAGACAGCCCCAAGGGCTGATGCCAGCTGGAGCTGAGGTGCTGCCTGAGGGCACCACAGCAGCACTCCTGGTCCTCATGTGTTCCTCCTGCCAGCCAAGGCAGATGGTGTGCTCACGAGCAGGAGGGGGCTGAAGTGGGGCATTTCTGAAAGGGGAAAGGGGGTGGCCCATAGCTGAAACTGTCTCAACCTCAGCCTAATGCTCAGGGCAGGAGTGAGCTGGGCTGATCACCAGTTTAGGTGACCTGCCTGGCAGGGAGCGGCGGGGACTTTCCAGATGACAACTGCCACCTGGCAGCATCCTGCAACCCCAGCAGCAATTAGCGCCTGCCGCGGCAGCAGGTAATTACGCACCGCCTCGGCAGCAGTTTGCTTTTGGCAGATGCATCTGTTAGTAGGTCTCCCTGCACTCCTGCTCTGCAGGTGCCCTCAAGCCTCTCGTTGCCTGTGGCAATCCTGTCCCTAGTAGTTGGAGATGGTGATGGCCAGGATCTGTCCAGCAGGAGCGTGGGGTGGGCTGAGCAGCAGCTATTTCTGGAGCCATAGCAGCTGGCAGGAAGCTGCAGAAGAACCAGGACAGTTTCTGTGCCATGGGGCTCAATGCCAGGCAGCAGCATCACAGTCAGTACAAAAATCCACTCCAGCCACAGGATGGAGACAACTTTCTGAAGCAGATGTGCTGGTGGGCAGGATGGAGCCCAGCACGGCCTGGGGACTCAATGGCAGTTTCACTGCAGGGAAGTGGATGGGGACTGGCAGATGGGGACAGTGCCATTAGCAGGCTGGGGACCTGAGACTGGTGTCCAGTCACCACATGCTGCTCCAGATCTGGAGCTGGAGGAACTGGATAGCAAAGTCATCTTGCAGTGAGCACCTTGTGGGGCATCCAGATCCTCCACTGACACAAACCTAGGTGTGGGCTGAGGAACACTGGGGCAAGCTGCCCTCACATGTGACATCCTTTCTCCAGGTGTCTTTGCAGCAGCCTGAAGTACCAGCCTCCACTTTCCTGCACTTCAGATCCCAATCCGGGAGGTTTTCATGTTGACCCACAGCATACGTGGGAGGTCCCCCTGCCCTCTGAACCCCAGTCAGCTGCCCTGACCAGCTTGATGGCCAGAAGAGCTCACTCACAGTAACCACATATTATTCCAGCTGGATGGAGCCACAAAAAGCCTCAAGCTGTTCCTTGTTCTCAAGGTTTTATCAAGCATTTTTCTACCCAAGGTCAGCACCCCCCAGGGAGATGGCTGCAGAGAGGCCACAGAAGCTTTCAAACAGCAGCAGGGGAGAGGAACTGAACTGTGCCAGATGATGGAAGCACAGAGCAGCTATGAATTCACCAGCAAACAAGACCCAGCAACAGGGGAGGGTTTCTGCAGCATCCAAGCCAGTCGCTGGGGTAAGAGTGGGTTTACCTGGGGTGAGGGAACAGACCCATTTCTGCAAGAAGCCACTGGGACTGAGCTGTCACCTTGGTGACAAGACCCTGGAGCAGGCAACTCTTTGGTCCTGGTTTAATCTTTTTTTTTTTTTTTTTTTCTTAAGAATTCTGAAAGGTGAAATTTGCAGTGAAAAATAATTTCATGTTTCAATAAAAACACCGTGGGAGAAGAGAGAGAACACTGCAGACCAGCACCTAACGATGCTTGGGAACACAACCAAAACCCAGCTACCACAAACTCCAGAAGAAACCACTGTACCACCAGAAAACACTTCTCCTTTTGCCAGTCAACAGCTCTTGAGCTAATCTGACAGTATTTCACAGCCCTGAGGGTGGAGGAGCAGCCATGGACTGTGGCTGTAGCTCACCAGCTCCATGCCCAGCCACGGCGGCTGTCAGCCACTGTGGTTGTCCGTGGCTGTTGGGGGTCATCAAGATATTCAGGTGGTAAATTTTTATGACAACTCAGCAAAAGGAAAGAATGAGAGAGTGAGAATATCCCAGGCAAAGACAATAGCAGGGCGGTATTTAAACAGCTGTGCTGAAGCTTGGGAGACACCTAGCACTGCGCAGCCATGGCCAAGCTGTTTCTTGCTGTCACCTAGGAAGACACGCATCACTGCCACAGCCACCAGCACCACAGCCAGGGCTGCACTGGCCACAGGAAACAATTTCTGCTTTAAAATCATCAAAGAGCTGAAGACATGAAGGCAGGAGATGTGAATCCTGCAGAGGAAGTGGGCTGGCACCGCTGGAGGTTTGCTCTGGGCAGCAAACCCCAGGGTGGAGACCAGCCTTTTGAAGCTGTGGGCTTGGCAACCCAGCAATTCCCACCCTGTGATCCATGGAGGCCCAGCCCTTAGGAAAATGGGGTTTTCCTTACCCTGGCATGCAATATTCCCAGAAACTCTCCTCCCTGCCAGAATCACACAAGGCAAAAGCAAATCCCTGTGGACTGCCAACATCATTTTCTCATGAGTGGGGCTGCCAGGCCCCAGCATCCCTCAGTGGAACTGCAGAAGCTACTCAGATAGAAACTATGGAGGGAATTCTTGTTTGATCATTTTACTGGAAATCAGCAAAATGCCACAGCCCCCAGCCCAGTTTCTTTTCCTCTCCAAAGCTCCCTCAGTGCCTCAGACCAGGGTCAACCATTGGACTGTTGGACTGGTCTCATTTTCAGAGAAGCAGAAGGACTGGCTTTAGGAGGAAGAAACAATAAGAAGACTTTCTGGGCACCGCATTCCATTGGGCTAGGAACAATAAAAGAAGGGGAAAGCAGGTATGGTAAGGCTTGGGTCTCAAAGGGAAAAGTCTGAACCTCCACTCAAAGCATTTTTCTTCCCAGCTTGGCTAGCTGCAAAAAGAGAGTAGGGAAGGCAAGAGCCCAATCTGAAGCACAACAGATGTTACAGATGCCCTCTGGCTAGAAAACCCACCCTTGCCTGAGAAACCCACCCCCTGCAGAGGCTTCACAAAGCAAGTTGCTTCCCAGGACATAGCTCACAAGGAAAACAAAGAACTTCCCTATTCTGAAGCTGGTTTACAAACACAGGTAATGCCACATGCAGCTGCAGAGCTCCTCAGCACAGGTCCAAGCTCCAGTGCAGGCAGGACAGGCAGCTAGACTCGGTGGTGTTTTACAAAAGACCCAGTCTTCTACTGCAAAAACATCTTGCTTCATGCTGCCTGCTCTTTTTCTGCTCAGCAGCATCATGGCTGCTCATCACAGCACTCAAAAGCAGAGCAAGGCAGAGCCATCCCTTTCTCTTCAGCTCCAACACAACCTGGGCTACTCCTGTCCAATCTGGTGCACCTCACCTGTGAAACAACCGAGCAGCAGAAGGCAGTGGCACTGCAGAACTATACCAGCAAAGCTACCTGACACCCAAAGCCTGACACTTGTTTTAAAACAAAATCTCTGCTGCCACAAGAGTAGATGGTTCAGCTTCCTCCACCCACGGGTGTTTTGTACCAGCTGCTGGCAAGCCCTGTGCTAAATATGCTTTGGCGTAGGTCAGGCCGAAAGGGCATCGTAGGATTTCTTGCAGAGCCAGGAATGATGCCAAAGGCTGCAAAAAGCCTCTCCTCTTGTTTACCTCACCTCACCACAGTGACAGCTCTCAAGGGCACGCCTAGCTGGAGCCTTCCTGCCTCCAGAACTTGCCCCAGTGCCCAGAGCCCAGTCTCTTGTCTCCTGCATGCGTTGTTCCAGTGCTCTCAATGAAATCTGCACCCCAGAAGAGCTTGTGGCAGTAGAACAGCTCTTACTCATCCAAAGCTGATGGAGACAACAAGCTGAAAATGAAAGGCTGCATCTGATTCCCTTATCCAGGGAGCAACCAGTGCCCAAGGGAACAGGACAGCTGGATCTGAAAAAGGCTGCAGGCCCCCACCAAGTCTCCTCTGCAGCTATTCTCACTCAACAGCAGGGTTAACATGCAGCAGTTTTGGTGGTTTTTTTTTCCCTCACTGCTCTCAGTGGGGTCCTTAGCCTGGAATTGAGAGGGGAGACAAGCTGTGCGCCACCTCCCCAAACGCTGCCATCCCTGCTCTGACTATCCCAGCCCCTGGATCCGCATCTGCTACGGTCGTGCACCGCTGGACCAGCAGCGGAACGGGGAGGGAAAACTCGGAGGAGCGAACCAAGCATCGACTGGAAGCCCCTAGGAGCGCAGTCCTCAGGGTGGGATCCACTACCCAACCCTGCCCGAGGGGAACCGCAAGCCCCGAAACCGTGCACAGGCTGTTGCGTGGGCTTGGGGAAACGCCAGGGTTGTGTAAGGCTGAAGGAGCGGAGGAGGAAGCCCGGGGGCTCGGCCCGGGTTATGGCAGTGCTACGGAACTGCCCAAGGGACGCCCGAGGGCGAAGAGGAGACCCCCCACCATCAGCTTTCTGCTCTTCTCCCTGAGCATCGGCCCCGGGCAGCACAGGTTCCCCCGCCACCAGCTGCCCCTTCGGAAGCGGCAAGGGGAGGCGGCAGCCCCTGTTCTTCCCCAGGAGAGGGGAACGGCGGCACCGTGACTATCGCGACCCGCCCGCGACACACGGGCCGGCCACAGGGCAGATTCCTTCTGGGCAGCGCAGCTCCCACCCCTCACCAGCTTTTCGTTCCCTGAAAGCGGTCAGATACCGCCACTCAGCCCCGAGCCCCCACCAGCCCCTCCCCGCCACCGGGACCTCGCTCTGGGGCGGCGCGACACGGTGCGCGGTGCGAGCCCGGAGCCCCTGCAGGACCCTTCTCCTAAGGGCAGCAGAGCCCCCTACCACTCCGAGCTCACCTGCAAGCAGCCCCCAGCTGGGTCAAATACCGATCCCGATCCTGATCCCGATCCCGGTACCGCTCCACCGCCAGCACGGGAGGAAGCGGGGCGAGGAGTGGTTCCGCCCCCGGGAAATTCCCAGGGTGACAGACAGACGTCGCAGCCAATCGGCGCGGTGCAGGGGCTATAAAGCGGGAGGGCGTGTGGGGCGGGTGGTGTTTGTGATGGCGGAGTGGAGGGTTTGCTGGTTGGTGTTTCCTGAGGGCTCCGTGGGGCAGCATGAAGCCCCGGCGTGGCGGAGCCCTGCGGGGCGGAAGGAGCCGGCCTGCCTCCCGCCTTACCGAGTGTTTCTGCTCGCTGCCGAGCTGCCGGCGGCGGCTTCTCGAGAGACAAAATGGCGGGGCCAAGGGCAGGGCAGGGCAGGGCAGGGCCTGGCCGCGGCTCCTCGCTGCCGTGCGGCGGAGGAGTCCACTTGCAGCCCCGTGCTGATGGGGGGCAGCCGGTGTGGGGTGTGCAGGAGTGCCTGAGGGGGAGCTCTGCTCGGGCTACCCTTGCTGCTGGTAGTGGCAAACTCTTCCCTTTGCCCTCGGTGCCCAGGGAAGGAGACTGGAGAGCGCCCACGGGCCTGCTGAGGCTCACTGGATTCTTCCTCCTCAGGAGCTCGGCCAGGGACATTTCCCTGCTTGAGTCTGTTTCTCCTGATGTTACGCAAGGAAATTTCCCTCCCTCTTCCCAGCAGAAGCGTTTATTATCGGGAATCTTTTTCCTCTGCGTTGCTACTCTGGTCATTGTGCGTTGGTGAACAACAGAAATTGGCCAGAGAGGTGAGAAACACTAGAATCATCTGGTTTCACTTAGCTCCAGAGCTTCTTGGTGTTCATTCTTGCCTTAGCTTTGCCACGAGGAGGTGGTTTCGTTTGTATATACAACTAACAGGCCAGAAGCAAAGAGCCTGCTGTAAGCAGATCTGCTGTTTGCTCCATGCCTGTACTCCGGACACTTCAGGTGGCTGCTGCTGGGCTCTTGGAGGTGTCCTTCAGCGGCCATTGTGCTGTTTCCAGCTGTCCCAGTCCTGGCTTTCTGCTTATCTTTGTTCAGGCAGCTTCACAGCTCTTCAGAGATTTGATGTTTTAGGGTTGTAAAAATGAAACATCACCACCCCCCAACTCCTTTTCCTGACTGCCCGTTGCTGCAACTCAGACATCCCCCTGACAGCCTGGCTGGTCTATGAGCACTGGGCAGCTGCTGGGACCCCAGCATGCTCTTTGGCTGTGCTTGTGTCCAAGGTCTCAGCTGGAGCCAAGGCAGCAGGACCCCATCCATGCACAGGCAGCAAACTCCCTTTCGTTCCCCACCCCGGAGGCTCTTCTGTAAACCCTTGGAAAACCTGGCTTCAGAGCTGAATGCAGTCCCGCGGAAGCAGCAGGCACCTTGTGTCTCAGCCTGCAAAAGAACTAGCCAAACCCTGCTCTGTTTCTGTGAGGAGAGGAGGGGGCTGGCGTGGTCCTGCTTCGCAGAGCTCTGAAAAGCTGCCTGCCTTGTCCTCACTCCGTCCTGGGCACTGCAAAAAGCATTGCACTACTCACCTGGCTGGCTCCTGGAGGGGCTTGGGGAGGGCGTGAGAGCTCTTTGAGCCAGGCGCTCTCCGGCTGTGATCCTCAAATGCAGGAAGGGTGGCCCAGCTGAGCTTTTAGGCATGGAGAAGGGGAATTCCCCATGATGGAGGCCCCAGACAGCCTCTATGTGGTTTTGATAAGGAGCCAGGCGCTACTTAAAGGGCTCTCCTGTGCCGTTCCTTCCAGGGGCTGCCCTGTCAGGTATTAGTCAGCAGAGGAGAGGGGCCTATCGTAAAGGTTGTGACTCACTTTTGGACAACTGGAGAGCCTGGTTACATCATTCTCCTTGCCTGGCTTCTGAACAACTTTCCTAGGTTTGCAAACATGTCAAGCTTCTCCCCAGGGAAGCTGCTGCGTCTTGTGAGAGGCACTGTCCTTGTCCCCCAGGTGTTTCCACCCCATTTTCAGTCGTCTCTGGAGTCAGAATAGGATGCATCTTCCTCAGAGAGCAGGGAAGAGCTGGCTCTGCTGGTGGAGTTGGACAGGGTTGCAGGTAATCCCTGGAAACCATCCACTAAGGCTAGTGATGTTCAGAACCAGGGCTGGAGTAAACCCTGAGGATTTCAATGTTTCTGTTTTACAGAGACTGACTCTAGCAGCCACAAAGAAGGGTTTGTGGACCTGGCAAGATGTTTGGTCTGCACTCACCAGGTGTGAACTGCGCAACCTGAAAAGCACCTTGCTGTGGTCCTGC
Organism: Eubucco bourcierii; assembly: GCA_013396675.1. Lineage (NCBI taxonomy): Eukaryota > Metazoa > Chordata > Aves > Piciformes > Ramphastidae > Eubucco > Eubucco bourcierii. Next base: position 941,832 of record VWZE01018683.1, read on the forward strand.
TGTTTCAGGCAGTGTGAGCAGGGATACTTGGCAAGAGGGCTGAAGAGCCATGGGGCCTGGAGCTTGTCTGCAGCTTAGGTACCCATGGAGGTGGTCAGTCGGTGATGTGCTCTCACCCAGTACCTCTCCACCTCTCTAGCCATGTGCTGCTTGTGTTTCTGCCTGAGGTCACCAGCTTGAGCTGGCCCAAATGCCAGGAGAAAATTCACTATGAAAACCAAAGGCTTTTGGTCCTGTTGTTCCTTCTTCATTCCTTCAGTCCCACCATGTTCCCAGGGAGAAGACTCTCCTCTTGGCAGCTGTGATTCATGAGCAGGCCTACGTGGCTGTGAGGATGTAGTCATAGCTGACACCGTTACACACTAGGGCTCTGGGGTTTTTTGGCATGTTGGGTTAGGTTCAGCACCTTCAGCAGAGGCTTGTTCACGTGAAGGCAGCCTGATTGCTTCTGTGTTTGTGGCCATGCTGTGGTAAATGGGGCAAGGAGCCCAGGGTAGGGGTGGCAGAACTCTCCTGCCCTCTGCTCCTGCTTCTTGGTTCAGGACTGCCTTCCTTTTGGTTGACCCTACTCAGGGGTGAGCAGGGTGGGCATTGTGTGTCCCCAGTGGTGTGAATCCTGAGTGGAAGTGGCCCAGCATCCCAAAGCACCCAGTAAATCCAGCTGCCCTCGATGCTGCTTTTAGACCTTATCCAGGTGGTGATGGGGTTGTCACAGGTCACCACGCTGGGGACCTGGCAGCAGAGGGGCAGCTGCCAAGCAGAAGGCAGATGCAGTCAGTTTGGCACAGCTCACCAGTGCCACTTGTGGGCCCAGCTCTCCAGCTGGGTGCTGGTGGGTTCCTCTTGGCATCAGCAGTATTACTGCATGTTGGTAGTGCTGGGGGCTGCTGCTTGTGCCACGCCGATCAGATGGGTCGTGGTGCTTCAGCAGCAAAGGGAAGCTGAAGACCGACAATGACGCTGTGAGAGCCGGGAGGAAGCTCTGGCCACAGCAGGGGATTTCCAGAACATTGTGATCTGCTGCCTATGCAAATCAGGAACTCGAATTAACCTGGCAGGGTGGGAGGGCTCTGGGATGGAGGGCAGGAAAGGGATCCTGGAGAGTGGGCTGCTGGGAGAGGGAAGAAGGGAGTGTGGAAGGGATTGGGGTAGGAGATGGGTCAGTGAGGAGGAAGGAACTGGGGAGCAATCTTGCTCCCCCAGACCTCCAGCAGCACCCTGCCTTTGCAGGGGGTTAGCCTCACTGTGGCTTTCCAGGGATGCTGCATGTGCTTTGCTGGGTTAGCTTCACTGAGGGAGAACTCCCTTCTCTCTCTGCTTCTGGCCTGAGGCAAGGTTCAGCATCGTGCACTTTGCAGGAGAATACCACCTCCTGCTTTCCTCCACAGCCTCACCATCCTTCTCTTCCTTCCTCCACAGCCAGGACTGGAAGGGTCGTGGTGGGACCTGATGGAGAAGTTATGCCAAGAGCTGTGGGAGGTGGGGCCATGAGTGCTCAAAGAATTTCCTTTTGTGCTTACACACAGAACCCAAATTTGCAAGATCCACTACAGACACAGAGGGGATTTTCCCCTCTTCCTCTCTTGCTGAGCCATGTCTCATCCTGTTGCAATGCCTATCAAAAGGGCTTCTCAGCAGTCATCATATCCTGGAAAGCCAGCTCCAGGGACTGTAGGAACAGCATCCACACAAGCTCAGCCATTTCCCTGGCCTCAGCTCACCATGGAGAAGAGGCTGCCCAGTGAGTTCCATATGGATGTGAGGGTAAGGCTGCTTTTTCCTTCTTTGGTTTGGGAAGAGGAAGAGCTGAAGAATCACAGAATACATCTGGTTGGAAGTGACCTCCACAATCAGCCCACTGCCAGCTCCCAGGACTCAAGGCTGTGTGTTTCACCTTTCCCTGGAGAGCAAGGGTGTTGGAAGGGGCTCTCTGACACTTCAGCACTGGGTCAAGGACAGAACCAACATCCCGTGTGTCCCTGTACCAGATGTGGCTTCTCCCAGAAGACCTGCAGCGGCCCCCAGAGCTGACTCAGAGGGAGAGGTCTGACCCTCTGCACAACAGCTGAGGGCTCCTGGGGTTTTCTGGATGTCGCAACCTGTGAAATCTGGTGGTGGCTTTGCCTGGAAGCCAGACCTTGCCTGCAGAGCTGCTGTCAGTATGCAGAACATCTATGTGCCAGGTGCTGGTGTGTAAATCCCAGAACCCAGCAGCAGCTCCAAAGACTGAAGCATGAGCAGCTGGCGCAGACCTGCCTCCAACCCTTATCATACTCACAGCTTTCCTTATTATTATTTTTTTTAAATGCCCATTGTTTTATCCTCCCATTTCCTTTCCTAGCCTTGAACCACTGGTTGAAGGCAAAACATGAGATTTGACACCGATTGCCTTCAGAGGGAGCTGCCTGGACCCAGCAGATGGAGAGGAGGTGTTCCTGGAGAGCAGAGCTACAAAGTGCATTTTCTCTAGAGACGAGGATGCTACAGGCATAAAGCTGCTTTGTCTGAAGGGGCTGCAAGCTGCCCACATAGAGAGAGTTTCATGAGCAAAACAAGTCCCCGCTCAGGGAATTTTTATTTCATCTGTTGTCAGTTAGCACAAATTGCTACTCAGGGATTTGGGCATTAAACAAAGCGAGTGTTCTTCCTTCCCCAGCCTTGGCTTGGGCCAGACGTATTCTTTCTCCTTCCTCGACTCAGTGTTCCTTGTTTCACTGCAGGTTGCACTCACTCTGTCCCAAATCCTTTGGCAGGGTGACAGGTCATGTGTGACCTTCTGGCTGCCACCCCTCTGTACTTCTCATTGGGCTTCTCCTGCTCCTCTGTGCTTCTCCATGTCCTGGGGTCCACAGCCTGTCTTGGTGCTGCTGGTCCCAGATTCTTCCCGGTTCGCTTGGAGTCCTTCTAAAGCAACACCCTTGCCCTGCACTTCCTTCTTCTTCCTCCTGGCTGCTTTTAACCAGAGTATCTCGTTTCTCTGGCTTGGTGCAGAGTGCTCAGGCTCTCCAACACAGGAAGGCAGCAGCAGTTCAATTCCCTTGGCAGTGGGAAATGCATTTCCTGTGATGCATGACACCAAGCGGGAGCAAGTCTCCAGACAGGAGCTGGCTGCAAATTCATCAACCTCTGCAAGAAAGCATCAAGATGAGAAATGGAGAGGTGGTGAGGGGTGGGAAATCAGGCCACACCTGGCATACCATGTTCAGTTTTGGTCTCTGCTGTGCAAAAAAGATTTGGGCATGCTGGAGAGAGTCCAGGCAAGGGCTAGAAAGATGATACAAGGGCTAGGAAGCTGTTGTGTGAGGGAAGGCTGAGAGACCGGAATTTATTCAACCTTGAGAAAAGAAGGGTTAGAGGAGACTTTTTACTATGTTCCAGTATATGAAGGGTGGCTACAAAGAAGACAGAAACTCCCTTTTATAGGGAGTCACGTGGAAAAGAGGGACAATGAGTACAAGTTACTCTTCAGGAGATTCTGGTTGGATACAAGAGGAAAAGTTTTAGCTATGAGAACAATCAGGCATTGAAATAGTGCCCTGGGTGTGCAGTGAGTCCCAGAGGTTATACTCGTACTTCCCAAAATGCCGTCACCCTCCTGGAATTGCCTTCAGTATCTTCTCCTCATTGTAGGAACAGCTGGCAGCAGGTGCCAGAGAAATTCCTGGCCTTGGGACTGGCATGCTGGGTTCATTTGGGCTACCTGCCAGTGGCGTTACCCCGGGCTGGGCTGGGGTCTGACTGGTCTCACCTGCAATCCCATGCTGCTGCAAGGCAGCCAGGCTGTGGGTGGTGAAGTCATGGGTCACAGGTTATAGCAGTCATGGTACAGCCAGAAAATTCCCTGGAGTGTTTATGTCTGTGCCCAGGGAATTCACCCCTCTGTACATACCCCAGAAGCATCTGTTTTGGCAACAAGAGGAGGCAGGATGATGGCTCACATGTGGCCCTTCCTAACCCCAAGCACATTTGCCTGCTGTTCTGGAAGAGCAGAGCTCTGTGCCCCAACTCTGTCTCTCCCTAGTGTGCCAGCTTTGTCTCCTGGGCCCCAAAACTTCAGTGGACATCACAGCCAAGTCCCTGAGGGCTCCATTTCCAGCTGCAGGGCTGTGGCCAGCTCTGCTCCCCACAGTCACTGTGCTGTGCCTGCCTCTCCAGCAGCCTTACTGCAGCAAAGCTGAAAGCTGCAGGAAGGGATGGGCAGATGAAGGCTGGGGTTGTATCCTCCCTTCAAAACATCTGTGTCTGCTCCAAGACTTTGCAGCAGGGCCCTGGCCAAACAGGTGAGCCATTGGCTGCTGCCAGCTGGGGATCAGTTCAACTCCCCAGGTGCTGCCTGCACAAGGATGCTCAGTCCTCCACAGAGGAGCTGATATCTCTACAGGAGAGGGTGAAAAAGCTTCAGCAAGGCTGTTCTCCCCCAAGAAAGGTGATTTTATTAGAAGGGGATGTGTTACAGGAAGGCATCAAGGGAATTTTCAGTGGGATAACACCCAGCTGAGTTGTTCAAGCTTCCCTGGTTTGTCTCTACATGTTTCTGCTTCTCAGCCTCATCTGGTTTGAAATGTTATGATAATATTGCGGTGTTATTCCTAAGGCTGCTTTGATATTTTGAAAGTGAAGCTTTCCTCACCCAGCTGTTTTGAGGAGGACTCAGAGATTCAGGACTTTTTGTTCTGTCTTGGAAACAATTGAAAGTGCTGGAATTTCCCACTTTTGGAAATTCCAGTTCTTTTCTCCTGGGTGCTGGGGGAAGAGGCACAAGCATAAAGTGTTTTTGGGGGAGTGGGGGTGGTGTAGCCTCGATGGCATCTGCCTTTTGACTGTTTTCTTCGGCAGCTTGAAAGCACAGGAAACCACGTGTGAGGACGGATGGATGCCATCAAGTCTGATCTGTATCTCTGGTTTGTAAAAGCATCATCCAAGCACCATCCACACAACGGCACAAACCCCACCGGGACTTTTTGGAGGCATAAAGTGAAGCTCTCTGTGAAATCCCTGCCCTGCTGCCAGCCTCATAAACATTTTCAACTCCTTTCTTTGGGACCCTGCAGTGTTGCTCACAAGGGCTTGGGGTCTCTTTGGAATGTGGCCAGAGAAGGGCCACGAGTATGATCAGAGGGCTGGAGCACCTCTCCTGTGAGGACAGGCTGAGAGAAGGGTCCCAGGAGACCTTATTGTGGCCTTCCAGTATCTGAAGGGGGCTACAAGAAAGGCGCTGAGGGAAAAAAAGAGGAGGATGAGGGGAGTTGCTGTCTACAACTACCTGAAGGGATGTTGTGGAGAGGCTGCTGCTGGTCTCTTCTCACAGGTAATTGGAGACAGAACAAGGGGGAATGGCCTAAGCTGAGGCTGGGCACGTTTAGATTGGACATTAGGAAGAAGTTTTTCAGGGAGAGAGTGGTCAGGGAGTGGAATGAGCTGCCCAGGGAGGTGGTGGAGTCACCCACCCTGGATATGTTTAAGGGTGGTTTGGATGTGGTGCTTGGGACTATGGTTTAAAGTGAATCTTGTAGAGTAGTGCCCTAGGTTGGACTTCGTGCTCCTGAGGGGCTTTGCCAGCCTGGGTGTGGCTGTGATTCGGTGACTTTTTAGGGTGTTGAGTAGTGATAGGATGGGGGGTGGGGGGGGATGTGTGTGGATCACAACTAGAGGACAGGACATTTAGATTAGACCTTAGGAAGAAGCTCTTCACCATGAGGGTAGTGAGACCCTGAAAGGGGTTGCCCAGGGAGGTGGTGGAAACCCCAGCCCCAGATGTTTTTAAGGCCAGGCTGGATGTGGCTCTAAGCAACCTGATCTAGTGAAAGCGTCCCTGCCCATGTTAGGGGGGGATTGGAACTGGATGATCCTTGAGGTCCCTTCCAAACCTGAGAATCCTGTGATTCTGTCTCCAGGGTTCTCCCTGGAGCTGGGGCAGGGCTCCTGCCCACGTTGGCAGGAGGGAGCAAGGAGACACTGAGACTGCTCAGCACAGGCTCAGTCCCACCCAGCTCTGCCCCAGCGCAGTGATCGCTCTGGCCCCAGGGTCAGCAACAATCAGGTTTTATTGATGAGATTCAAAATTGTCTTTTCCATCTGGGTAACCCCCTGGGTTAGTGGCATGTTTGGGTGTGAATCACTTTGCACAATCTCCCTACCCAGATCCCTCTGCTCCCCTCCCCGAGCCTCCCGCGCTTGCAGTGTTGGTGCCGCAAAGTGAGCATCGTCCTCCGCAGGGACCCCAGCGTCCCCCGAAGCCCCCAAGCTGCAGTGACATCAAGGCGGTGGCTGCGTGCGTGCTGGCTCAGACGCGAAGAAGGAGCTCCCGTGGCCACCTAGTCCTCACCCCCGCACAGCGCCAGCAGAGCCTTGCGGTAGTCGCCGGAGGTGTCCTTCTGCAAGACGGAGACCCACGTCAGAGAACCTGCCCTGGGAAAGCTCAGTTCAAGTTGCTAGGCACAGGGAACACCTGGATCCGTGCCTCAGCCACCCCACAGGGGTCTGTGCAGCAGGCACATCCCCTCCGTGGCTGGACCTGCCAACACCGAGGCTGGCTGGGGCAGATTCCCCTTCCCCAGGTGATGCTCAGCCTTTGTCACTTGTGGCTGAGGCTCCCAAAGGGAGCAGGGGGGCTCGGGGCTCAGGGGCAGGGCTCAGCCAGGTGAGGTAGGAAGGATGTGGCTGCCCTGTGTCCCCTCACCTCAATCATGTGGTGCAATGACTTGTCAAACAGGTCCACGAACTCGCCCCGGATGTTCCACAGGTCGATCTCGCTCCGGGAGATCATGATCCGGGTGAGGGTCCTCTCATCTGTGCCAGCACCCTGCAAAGGGGAGCTTGAACAAATAACCCTGGGGGAACCTGGGCCTCAGGGACTCTCCTGGCAACTTCAGCACAGACTGAGCTGAGAATCAGATCCACAGGAGGCCACAAAAGTGACCTGAGGAGTGGAACACCTCTGCTATGAGGAAAGGCTGAGAGAGTTGGGCTTGTTCAGCCTGGCTCCAAGGAGAACCTTATTGCAGCCTTACAGCACCTAAAGAGGCTTATAAGAAAGATGAATAAAATCTTTTTATCAGGGCCTGTTGCAAAAGGATGAGGGCTAATGGCTTTAAACTAAAATAGAGGAAATTTAGACTAGATATAAGGAGAAATATTTTATGATGAGGGTGGTGAAATACTGGCACAAAGTTGCCTCATTACCCAGATTGGTGGTAGATGCCTCAGCCCTGAAAATATTCATGGTCAGGTTGGATGGGACTCTGAGGAACCTGATCTAATTGAAAATCTTCTTGCTCACTGCAGGGGATTGCATTAGATGATCTTTAAATATCCCCTCCAACACAAACCATTCTATGATCTCTCCTAAGGGATGTGCTGGGGTTGCTGCTGGTGAGACACAAGCCTGCCATGTCACCTGCTAACCCCAGAAAGCTGATGGCCTGTTGCTCTGAGCTCTGCCCTGCCCCTGGGGACAGGCAGGGGACAAACCCCATCACTGCTGTGGGGCTAAATCAGGGAATCCCAAAGGGTGCCTGCCCAGCATAGCCCCATCCCACAGCTCAGCCCCAGGAGAGCACGTCTGTACCTTCATGGACTTGTAGAGCTTGTCAGCAAAAAAAGCTGGCTTGTTCTTCACGCTCCGTACTGCAACACACAGAGGGGAGAGAAAGTGGGCACCTGCTTGGTGGCACCCGTGGGACACATTGCAGCAAGGAGGTCAGCTGCAAACTCTCCTTGGTACAAGGGTGCAGGCTTGTCCCCATAGATTGCCCTATAAATGCTCTGATTCCATGCCACACTGGGAGTCTCCGTGGCCCAAAGGCAGCAGGAATTTGCCATCATGAGAGAGGGAGGCAGAGTGGCTGCTTGCCCTCCGGGGAGCCCTGCCTCAGGGAGCACCTGCCGGGCACTGACCGATGGCCAGGAAGGCATCCTTCACATCTCCTGACAGCCGCTTCCTGATGGCATGCTCCACGTCGTGGTTGGTCATTCTGATGAACTCCTGAAACACTGCGGATGGACGAGAGGAAAAGGTCACCACCGAAATGCCCCATCCCAGGAGACTCAAGCCTCAACCATACAATCATAGAATCATAGAATGGTCCAGGACCAAAGGGACCTCTGGAGGTCATCTAGTCCGGCCCCCTGCAGTCAGCAGAGACATCCTCACTAGCCCAGGTCACTCAGGGCCCCATCAAGCCTCACCTGGAATGTCTTGAGGGAAGGGGCCTCAACCACCTCCCTGGGCAACCTGTTTCAGTGCTCCACCACCCTCATGGTAAAGAACTTGTTCCTAACATCCAAGGATGGAGTCTCCAACCATGGACACTTCTGGACCAGAGCAAGCTTGGGCAACCTCAACTACCCACCCCAAATGCAAGGCCATGCCACCTCTTCCCACTGTGCCCCTGAGGGGTCAGCCTCAGCTTTGGGGAGACCCCAATCTCCTGGTGCCCCTCCAGCCCCAGTCAGAGCACTCAGTGTGGCAACTGGGGGCCCAGCAGTGATGGAGGATGTGACCCTACCTCTGCGTAGGTGTGGGTAGCTGCGGGTGCAGAGGATGCTGAGGAAGCGAGTCTCCAGGGAGTCACTGGAGTCGTTGCTGGAGACATCAGCAAGTTTCTGGAAGAGCAACCATGAGTGAAGAGGGAGGCAGGGGGATGGGCATAGCAGAGAGGGACAAAGATGAAAAGGAATTCTTCCTGGGACAGCCATTTTTGAGCACCTTCTCTGGTGGCCTCTGCAGTGCAGAGGCCTCTGATGAGCAAGAAAACAGGTTTTGGGGGATTTTTTTCCCCCCTTCAAAAATGCATCTTCTATGCATGGAGGGAAGATGCACAGCTGCAGACTTAGACATCGCCTCTGAGGAAAGAGATTCTCCAGTCTGTGTGAAAAATAGCTTTGCAATGCTCATGCTTAAGGTTTTTGCTGTCTTTTGGGGAAGAATGTTTTGGGGGTGACCACTACTGAACAGGGAGCTCAGAGCTGCCAGACACGGGAGCCACTCTCCACCTTGGGCCACAGCAGTCTGCCACTCCTGCTGTGGGGTTTGGTGGGAAAGCTGTGCTCATCCCACCCATTAGGTTATGGCAGTCACTCCTTCCCCAGTTCCCACTTTGGAAAGCAGCCCTGAGTCCCATGCTGCCAGGAACACAAGTCCTGCATGCAGGCAGCAGGCAGGACTGGGCCCCGGCCCTCCCCAAAGCAGGAAGGTGGCTCTCTACTGCCTAGCACTGCAGGGAGGTGCTGTCATGCAGGTTCCACCTGTCCCCTTGCTACCCACCCTGATGCAAGGACCCTGGAGCCCTGAGCAAGCAGGGCCCATGTGGCCTCATTGTGGGGCTGCTATAGCCAGCCCAAGGACTACAGCAACCCCTCAAAACGTGCAGAAGGCTGAGGAGTAAAAGCGCAGCCACTCACCAGGGTCTCTGCAACAACCTGGTAGAGAGAAAGAGAGAGACAGGAAGACAACAGGGTCAGAAGGTGCTGACCTTTATCCTTCCCTGATGAAGTGAGGGAAGTCTAACAAAATCCCTTAAAATGACCTGCCCCCAGCTCCCCATCTTAGGACCTGTCTGCTTCTCCAGTTTGGCCTCTACGCCACTACTTGGGGTGGGGAGGTGGCCTTGGCCAAGCAAAGTGAGCCCCCCCAACCCCTGGGGCTTGGGTACCAGCCTGTTGCTCCTCGGGCAGCATCCCTGCCCGGCCCCAGGCTGGCTCACACCAAGCCTGCAGCAGGGGGAGGGGAAGAGCAGCTTTGCTGACAAAATATAGCCAGGCCAGCTGCCACCCGGCCGGCTCCTCCCTGTGCTTGTTGCCCCTGGCTCTCTCTTTCTCTGCAGCAGGTTGAGGTGAGCAGCAGCGCAGGGGCAGGCTGCAGGCAGCGCAGCATCTGCTCCCTCTGCCGGCAGCGGCCCTGCGGCCAAGGGCTCTAGAGCTGGGGCTTGGCCCTGCACCGAGCTCCGCAGCGCCTTTCAGGAAAGGCTGGGCCTGAAGGAGCGGGAAGCCGAAGTGTAAAGCCTGAGGGTCACAGCTCTGCTGGGACCGGGAGCTGAGCCGAGGCATGCGGCCCCAGCAGCTCCCTGCACCATTTCTGGCTGCTAAGGCTTCCCCCTCCAGTCCTGATTCACCACAGCCCAGGAAAGACGAGGCAGTGGTTTGAGGGCTGGCATCCTGGCATGGTGAAAAGCAGCTTAGGCTTCAAGGCTGCCCCACTGACAGCACAAAGAGGTGGGCAGCTCCTGCAGACCAGCCTAAACCAGCCTTTGAAGCTCAAGTGCCAGGCTTCAGCATTATTGTGTTGCTACTGCACCCCAAAGCAGGAGCTCTGCACGATTGGTGCAGTCCCCTGTTGGGAGCTCCCTGGGACTGGGTCCAGGGCTGCTATCATGGTTTGCAGCTCCCCACTGTGTGGAGCAGCAGAGCCCAGGACCCTGGAAATCAGGCTGGGGAGCTCTGCCTCCAAAGGTGTCACTTCTGGCATCTTTCCTTGCCGCTTACAGAGACCCTGCCCCAGCAGCATTTGCACCCCTGAAAGATGGCTCTTTTTTTTTTTTTTTTTTGGATACAGACCCTCCAGCAGCACTGCCAGCATGGTTCTTACCTTGGCATCCTCATGAGCCTGTGTGAGGTTCTCTGGTCCTTCGTCACGGTTGCCCTGTGGTTCAAGACAAAAAAAACCATGGAGCTCAGGAGAGCCAGAAGAGAAAGGGTGGCAGGCAGAGTCCAGCATGCTGCCCAGCCAGGTGGTGATGCTCTCATCTCCATGGACAACTTCCTCACAACCCTTCCCTGCAGCCTGTGGCAGAGAAGGGACAATGCCCAGCAAAGAGCCAACCTTACCAGAGCCAGGGAGACAAGAATCCTCTTGAAATGCCCTGATGTGTCGGAGCTGAGATCATCTTCCAGGCTCTTGTGGTAGGCTGTGGAGAGAGGGGATGGCTGAGCCCTGCACCCTGCCTACAGCTCTGCTTCCCACCCACCAGTGCCTGTTGTGCCCATGATCCCCATGGGGCCTGTGGATGACAGTGACCATCTTCCAGCATTTGCATGGCTGAAGTGGATGCCTTCATCTGCCATTTTGAGGCCTGGGGAGGATGGCACCACCCCAGCAGCTCTAATGCCCTGGGCACAAGCACAGCCTTCTTGCTCCAGGTGCTCCTGAGGAAAAGGGATAACTGTGAAAGAGCTCACAGGGAGATGTTGGCAGAACTGGGGCATGTCACTGTGACAGGGAAAGAGGCAGGGGGTGACCAGCTACAGACCCATCTGCTTAAAACCACAGACTCTCTGGGGCAGAAGAGGCTAGGGATTTAACCTGGAGCTTGCACCTCATTCCCTAGGCAGGAGGAGGCATGGATGGATGAGAAAGAGAAGTGATGGGTCTGGGAGTGTAAGAAATCACAGGACATATTTGAGCACTCTTGCTAGCCCAGGTTCCCACATCTCTTTAGTAAGGTGTTGGACCTGGAGAAGAGCTGCTCTTGCTTAGAAGGGCTGATAGACCTTTGCAGCACCAAGCTATGGGACCTAACTCAGACACAAAAATGTACCCTTGGCTCTGGAAAGGGTTTTGTACAGTGTAAAATGTGGTCTGTACCCAGGACCTGGGTGCTCCCCATGTGCCCCCTTTGCCATACCTTCCTGGTATGCCTCGTTGATAGCCTTGATCTCCTGGTTGTTCCGTGTGGCCATGATTTCAATGAGGACTTTCTCATCTGTGCCAGCCCCCTGGAAGAGAGCGGCATGGTGGGGTGCTGCAGGTGCCAGTGGCAGCATCACCCCTCCAGTGCCAGGCGAGCAGGGGCTACTGTAGCCACAGGGCTGCTACCATGTGTCAAAAGTCTATGTCCAGCAGTGCCCCCAAGGGCTGGTAGGAACCAGCATGAAAGAGTCTAAATATGCTGCTAGCAGGGCTCCAACTGGTGTGACTGGTGGTGCATGCCACAGGTCTGCCACTGCTCTGCCTCTCCTGTGGCTGCCTGTGCCTGGCAGGGCACTGCTTCCACTGGGAAGTGGGAGGTGCTCTGTAAAGCAGTGAGAGGACTCCTGGAGAGGCTTCTTGTACGAGCTGGCTAGAGCAATGCTGGGCTGCAAAAGAGACCAAGCTGGGCTCCCAGCAGGTCTTGAGTGCAAACTGGGTCTTTGTCTTGGTGCCTTCTGCTCTGCTTTCCCTCAGCACAGGAGAGGAGAGCCTGGGCACATGTGAAGCTGAGGTGCACTCACAGGCCCGGGCCACCAGCAGCATGGGTACAACCACAGTGAAAAGCACCTCATCCTCACGTGCTGAAGCCAGTGCCAGCTGCATGGCCATTACCTCCACAGCCTTCCTCAGCTGCTTGGCATCGTACTGCGCCGGTGTCAGCATGAGCCCGAGGATCAGCTTGGCCAGGCTGCCCGACAGCTCGGATTTCAGGTCTGCCATCAGGTCCTGCAAAAGCGTTTGAGGGTTCAGTCCCCAGATCCTTCTGCAGGGATGGACCAGCTGAGGCAACACCAGGGAGAAATCAAGGGAGGAGAGTGTGGAGCAGACACCTGGGAAGACCTTTGATGTGCTTTAAGGTCAGATTTTGTGAGGTGGCTCTGAGGAGATGCTCTGTGCAGGACACCCTCCCCTTGGATGGTGGTACAGATGGTGTCAACAGCAAGAGGCTATTGACAGCTTGGTCTTCCTTGGGGAAGCCATGCCAGAGCAAATTGGGGTGCCCTGGCTGCCTGCTGCTCCCTGGGCAGGATTTCTTTCAGCCAGGGGCAGATCTTTGTGAGGGAAGGGGCGGAAGGAAGGAGCAGGGTGGGAGGAGGGGGCTGGCAGTACCCGGCCATAGTGAGCCTTGTAAGCCTTTAGGATCTGCTGCCTCTGGGCGTTGCTTCTCTGTGTCAGCACCTCGATGATGGCTCCTTCGTCAGTGCCTGCAATGACAGCAGTGTTGCTGGGGGGAGCCAAGGGGGACCAGCAGAGCCACACTGGCTGACCACAGGCACCTTGCCACCCCTGTGAACTGAGGAGGTGGGGAAGGCAGAGCTCAGATAGCCCCAAACCCATTTCTTTATTTTCTTCACGCAGCCCTGTATGGGCCAGGGTGGGTTTCCTGCCCCAGGAGCTGTTGAGGAGCAACAGGAAGGGGTTGGGGTTGGGTGCACAGCCCCTGCTTACCCAGGCCCTTCATTGCCTTCCTCAGCACTTGTGCATCCCCATCATCGTTGAAGCTTCCTGCAGGCTGCACAGTTCCTCGCAGCTGTGGATGCAGAAAGGTTTGGATTCACTCCTGAGCTGGGTGCGGTGGAGAGAAGGTGGAGGGAAGGTGGAGAGAGGGTGGAGAGAGGGTGGAGGTGCCACCTGGGAAGCTGAGGCCAAAGCAGGTCTGTGTTAATGCAAGCACCTGAGGCTCAGTGAGGATGTCCCTGCCACTGTCACCCCTTCCATCAAGGGCAAACCATAGCCAGTCCAACAGAGAGCAAGAAGACAGCAACAGGCAAGAGTCCTTGGAGTCTGAGTGTCCTGCTGGGTGTTACTTCTGCCTCCCTGTGCTCTGGGACAGCTCAGCCAGGGCTGGCTGCATCAGCTAAGAGCCAGAAGAGGAGATGCTGGAAGGGTGCCCACTCCAGCCCTGTAACTCTACCCTCCTGCTCCTTACAGCTCCTTACACATCCCCATCCTCCCCAAGCACGCAGGGCTCAGGGTTTCTTTTCTGCACATCTCAGAGCATCCTTTTGTGGGTTCCTCCAGCTGCATGCAGGGTGGCAGCTCCCCATGGCACAGCTCTGCCCCAGCTTTGGAGTCAGCTGTCCTGGGGAGCAGGAGGTCTCTGGTGGGCACTGGAGCCAGGGCTGCAAGTGATGCATTGCACAAACATGCAGGCTCTGCTGTCTTGAGGGAGTGAGGCTGGGACAGAGCAGGTTAGTGGAGCCCTTTGGGTTATATCCGCCAACTTCATGCCCCAAAACCAGAGAAAGGCATCAAGAGAAGCTGCAGAGCAAGAGGCAGAGCAAAGGTGCAGGACTGGCTGTGCTTGGTGCTTGGGACTCCTACAGCAGAAAAGAGCAGGTGGGGAGTCCCAAGCTGTCAGGCAGCAGAAGGGGGCACACTGGGGGGTGCTGACCTCTACTTTGGCCACCGCACTAAGTTCCCACATCCGATAGGCCACCTGCGCCGCCTCGGGGAAGAACTCACCTGCAGCACTGCAATGGGAGGGCAAGGACAGGGGACAGTGAGCTGGGGCAGCCCCATGCCCCACCAGCAGCCACCCCAACCCCATCCTGCCCCTTCATGAGAGTTTTTTGTACCTGCCAGGTGCTGGACACAGGGGCAGGTGGGCAGGAGTCAGATACTAGTTGTGGGGCTGGGTGGGAATGGGGTGATAAATCCCAACTGCCTCCACCAGAACATCCTCCCTCCAGGTGCTTGTCTCGGCCCTGCTGGGCTGCTACATGCCAAAAAGGGACCATGCCAACACAGTTGGCCATGCAGAGGGACCAGAGAGCCCCCTGTATCAAAGGACTGTCACTGTGGGTGCTGCTAGTCCAGATGATCCACCAGGCTCTGACCCTGAGGTTTGTACCCAACACCAAGGGAATGAAGAGGAACAAACAGGGTGCCAGCTGCTCTTACTCATCGTCCCCTCCACACAGCTTCAACAAAGCCTTCTTGTACTCCCCAGAGGTGTCCTCCTAGAAAGACAGATGGAGACAGAGAACATGGAAGGTCAAGGTAGTAGCATGGGATGGGCATGTGGAGCGGTCTCTCCCTAAGCCTTGTCCTCAGAGATGGACACACAGCAGAGGATGGCTGGGGAAGGGACTCAGCTCTCCCATGGGTGGCATCAGAAGGGAGGCAGCACTAGCAGCTGGGTGGCTGGGGACTCCCAGTGCTCACCTTTATCATGTTGTAGAGAGATTTGTCATACTTGGTCCTGAACACCTCGCGGATGTCCAGCATGTCGATCTCGCTGCGGGACACCATGATGCGGATCAGTGTGTTGTCTCTTGTGCCCAGCCCCTGCAGTGGAGAAGCCCCCACATCAATCCTGGGGTGGCCAAGCAACGACCCTGCTCAGCACATGGCATTTGGAAGCCTCTATCGAGTTTCTACCCAACCCTAAGTCTGAAGGAGTAACTCCTTTGGAGGAAAGAGCAGACTGCCCAGGCCATGTCAGGCATTTCTTCATGGGTATGCATCACCTTGCTCTCCAGCAGCATCCCGTGACAAGAGGACCACTCCTCACAGGAACTCTCTGGAGGAGGAGTGATCTACTCACCTTCATGGCCTTGTAGAGTCTGTCAGCAAAATACTCTGCTGTGCTTCTGATGCACTTCACTGTGGGGAAAATGAAGGTTGGTGAGGGATGCTGGCACTCGGCTTCGCTGGTGCTTCCAGCCTCTGGACACCCACAACCCTTGGCCACCATATTCAGCATGCCCACCCACCCTAAAGGAGCCTCATTAGGCTCCCTGAAACCCAGTAAAGCCACAACCCCAACCCTACTGGTTCTTGCCTTGAGCCCTCCCATTCCAGCAAGGCCAGCTGGGTGTTTTCACAGTACTCCCCATGCGGGAGCTGACTTACCCACAGCCAGCATCAGCTTCTCAAAGTCACCAGAGAGCTCTCCTCGGATGCTCCTCTCAATTGGCTTCCCAGAAATCTTCATGTACTCGTCAAAGACTGTGGGACAAGAGTGAGATGTTGGCTGGAGAAGCTGCCAAGATACTTTCAAGCCCAGCTCTGAGCTTGCAGGAGATGCTCACCGAGGCGGAGGTGCTGCTTGCTTCGCCGGCCAAGGATGTAGATGAATTGGGCCTCGTCTGTGCCCCATTTCAGCTCACCAGCTTCCAGCAGGTCCTTGTGGGATGAAGAAGAGTCAGGGTGCTGCTGATATGGGGCTCTGCCCAAGCACAGGTGCCCATGGCACCCACCCTCCTTTTGCAAGCCTAAGTCTAGTCTGGATGGTTCCAGTGCCACCAGCGTGCCCCTGCCTGGATGCAACCCATCCCAGCGACCTGCAAGCCTCACCTTAGCATCCTGCTCCACCAGGTCCTCGCTCACCACATCATCTTCCTCCCTGCTGCCCTGTGGGACAGAGAGTCACTCAGCCCTGCAGGGTACAGGCTCCCACCACCTAGGGATGCTGGACAGATGGACATACCTGAAGCAGAACAACGAGCATCTTCTTGAAGTGGCCTGATGTGTCTCCAATGATGTCAGCCTCCAGGTCTCTCTCATAGGCTGGTGGAAGAAAGCCAGGTCAGGGCCTGGAGGCTGGCATCTTCTCACCTCTGCCCCCTGTCCTGTCCTAAGGGGGCACAGGGCAGTCCCTGCCCTTCCCTGCCCCTCACCATCTTTGTAAGCAGCCACCAGGTCATGGATCTCCTGGTTGGTGCGAGAGGCGAGGATCTCGATGAGGCACTTCTCATCCGTGCCGATGCCCTGTGGGCAGAGACACAGCCCTGTGAGCAGCAGGACCAGATGAGGTGTCCTCAGAAGGAGCCAATGGGGGCTGCCTCCCCCTTACCGAGATGGCATCTTTGATCTCCTTGGCATCACCATAAGGTGGGGGCCGCATCAGACTCACGATCAGCCGCTCGAACTTCCCCGTCAGCTCGTACTTCAGGTCTGCAATCAGGTCCTGGTGGAGGAGGAGAAAGGGGCTGGGATCCCTTGGCTCCACAGCGTCTTTGAGTGGGTCCAGAGAGCCACTGGGCCCTGCGTGGGCTGGTTGGTGGCAGCCACAACCACCTGCATCTGCAGTGGGGGTATGGACCAGGGAGTGTTTCTGCCATTACCTTTCCATAGAGGGACTTGTAGGCTTGGCAGATCTCCACTCGCTGCTTGTTGCTTCTGGATGTGATGAGGTCGAGGATGGCCTCTTTGTCACTGCCTGAAGGGACAACCACATTTAGCCCCAGGGCTGGGTTTCACCCTCCATGGCAGGACTCATCACAGCCATCCTGCCACGGCCAAAGTTGTTTCTGACTCAGGCCTGGGAGGCCAAGCCAGCTCCAGGGAGGAAAGGAGAAACCAGGAGGAGTCCTGGCATGCTGCTAAAGCACGAGAGGGGAGGAAATGCAGGATGCTCAGCCATGCAAGGGTCAACCAAAGGAACAGGAGACATTAGAGTGGCCCTGTGGTGACAGTCCAGAGGAGCATCCATACCAAATCCCTTCATGGCATTGTACAAAGCCTCTGCATCCTGGCTGGCATCAAAGTCTGGGAAATCCTTCACTGATCCCCTGTAGACCTAGGGAAAGGAGGAGAGAATGTCAAAGGGGAAGGAGCAGTCCCCAGTGAGATGAGGGAAGGAGAAATTGAAGTTGAGCAGGACTGAGGCAAGATCTGCTCCTGCTTGGGCTGCTCAGAGGCAAAACTCAGTGTCAAACATAAACATTTTCGGTTGTTTCCTTTCCTGTTTGCTGTCCCTGCCATGCAGACTGTTTGTGTTCCAGGGCACTGGAGTACACAGCATTCCCTCTTGGATCTCACTGCCAGTGATCTGTTTGCAGCTTGTATAAACTGGATACAACCCTCCTTGTTGTACTAGCAAGAGCTGGTGGTTTGAAGAGAGGTTTCTAGAACACATCGAGGTTCCCAGCTTCATCTGGGGGAGGTTGAAAACGAAAAGGGGAGACCTCATGGGAGGGCTGGACACCGTGAACACAGGGGATAGCATGGAGAGACCAGGATGATCCTCCTGCAATGCAGCCAGGCTGAAGGGAATTGTGAGGAGTGGACTGGGAGTGAGGAAGGAAGTAATTTTCCCGCTGCCTGTTGTGAGCAGGGAAACCCTCCGGATGCTGAGGATGTCCAAGCTCTGCATGGCCTCCAAGCAAGGAGATATTTACAGGCACACCATGGGCTGCTAGGCAGAAAGCATGAGAAGTGCCAGAGCTGCCCACAGCTTGTCTGGCCCCAGCCTGTGCTCCTGCAGGGCCCAGGTTGGTCCAAGGGGTTGGAGCAGAGATCCTGAATACAGGGGAAGACTTTCCTGGGAGCCCAAGAAATCTTGACATTTAGTGTGATCCACTTCTGCCTGCTCCTCTGCACCTGCAAGCTGCACAGCAGGGAGTGCAGGAGCAACACCCCCAAACAGAGACCACAGGAAAAAGCAGAGACCAGGCTTCCCCTGCCCAGGGCAACTCACCCTGCGGCAGCCTGAGGTCAAACTGAGCAAGATCAGCACAAACCCGAGGTGGAAGCAGATGTGAAACCAGCCTGGCCCCACGTTAAGGAACTGGGATGCATTCCTGCCAGAGGCACAGAGTGGGAAGGGCTGAAGGGCAGCAATTCCTTGGCAGCCTTTCTGGGGAGCCAGGCTGAGCTGGGGCTCTCAGCTGTGTCAGCATCCTGGGCAACTCCGAGCTCCCTTAGCTCTGCTGACACCATGTGCCAGGCAAGGGTGTGATCACTCAGGGGCCTGTTTAAGATCCCTGGAAGCTGGACAAAGGCCTGGGGCCGTTGCCAAAGTGGGCATCTAAAGGCAACACGTCATGAGAGATGATGGGCATCAGGCAAGCAGCACCAGCACCCCTGATTCAGCAAGTACCTCTAGGAATGAGCCCATGGGGATGGACATGGGGATGGACACTGCTCCCCTGGGTCCTATCTCAGTGCCATGGTGCACAACAGCTCTGCTGTGCATCTCAGCCAGCAGCTTAAGAAGCCAGCCTCTGTACTCTCATTCTCCAGAAACACACCAGTCCAGCCTTGTCACAGCCCACAGGCCCTCTTGGGAGGAGCTGCTGGCACTGGTGTCCCACGTGGTGGGGACCGGGTCCGGCAAGAGGAGACTCTGCCCTTGGAGGGATGCAGGCGGGCAGAGGGACAGATCGTATTGCAGGTGATTCATCGGGAGCGCTGGATTTAGCCCTGCTTCCCGGCAGCTCCAGACCCTCCTGGCTCAGGACGAGCTGCTGCCCACACACATGCATTGCAGAGATGTAAATAAGAAGCTGCAAGGCAAAGGAGGTGCCCAAAGGTAACAGGAGAGGGCAGGGGATGCCCAAAAAGTGCTGGGATTGAATGGGTGGTGGGCGGATGACCAGAGGGGCCTGGTTAAATAGGGAGGGGGAGAGGGAAACGGAGGCAGGAGCTTAGAGCTGTGCATCACCCTGTGCTCGCTGCACTTTAGTGGGAATAAACCCCAGGGAGGTGCAGAAACATCACTCGGGAGGGAAGCAGCATCCTGCCTGCTGCACCCTCCTCATAACCCTCACGTCCCTTTCCATCCCCCACTTCAGCTGCTGGGCCCTCTGCATCCCCTCCTCCAGCCTCTGAGTCATCCCAGCCCGCCTGGGACCTCCCAGCTAAAAATAAGCCAGGCTGGGGCCAGGAGGGTGGAAGCAAAATTCCTAACGTGGCGTTGCTGTCTCCCACTGCATGGCTGCTCAGGGTCCAGGACGACTGCAGGGATGATGCTCACCTGTGCTGTGCCTCAGTTTCCCCACCCAGAGGCAACCACCTCCTCGTCTGGGCAGGAAGCTGTGGGTAATGGGGCTTGAGGCAACGACTGCTTGATTTGTGTAGGGAATGGAAGGCAGAGCCTGGCTCCAGGCAGTGGAGAAGGGAGGCCTTGGCCTTGGACTCCTCCCCCGCCTGGCACACTACAGGCAGGCTGTACCCACCAGCCACAGCTGCCCTCCCACGCAGATTGCCTGCCCACGCCAGGATGTTTTCCTGGCTGCAGGGGAGCACCTGCTCACCCAGCTGCCACATCACACCAGCCCTGGCTCAGAGCCTGGAGAAATCCACACCAAAGGGGGGCTGCCTGCCTTGCAGCGTGCTCAGGGGGGGATTTCTCTTCAGCCAAGGCACAAATCCCCCCTGCAATGTCTCGTCTCCTCTTCCCACAGCCCTGCTTTTCTCCTCCATCCCAAAGTGGGCCCAAAAGGGTTTTTGCTTCTGGGTACCCCTGCTCTCACAGCTCCCTGCTCAAGCACTTCCCCCATCCAGACAGCACTGGCTGGAGAGGCAGGAATGCAAACAGGCTCCCATGCACTTCACTGCCACCCTCACTGCATGATGCAGATGCTGCTCTGGCCCTGGGGTCTGCCCTGCAGCATCACCAGTACCCATGCCCACCACATGTACGGGTCACCCTTACCTTTCCTTTGGGTGCCATGGCTTCCCAAGCTGCAAATCACCAGGGCGAGGGCAAGGTGGAGCTGCAGGAGTGAATAGAAAAGCTCTTGTGAGCCAAAACTACCTCACTGCAGGCTGCATTAGTCGAGGGTGGTTTTGTTCCCTCCCTTGGGTGCCACTGCCAGTCACCACTGCAGGGACAGGGCAGCTCTGAAGGGGCCCAGGGAGAGAAGCTTTGCCAGCCACCCTGCTGTCACCAAAGTTCTTTGGTATCTGGCACCACCCTGGGGACCCCAGCGGAGATGAGCCCTTGCACAGCTTCCTGCCAGTGCTGAGAGAAACCAGAAGGGGAAGAAAATGCTGAATACTTGGAAATGAGCTGAGCATCCTCTGTAGACCCGACCCCACTTCTGCACCTGCAATGCTCCCTGCAGCCCCCAAGCCCTGGCACCATCCCAGCTCCAGCTTCACAGTGCTGGGGCTGGGCAGTTCCAGTGAAGTTGCACCAGTTTTGATCTGAGTTTCCGTGCCAATACCAGCCCCCACGTACCAGCAGAACTCAGGAAGCCTAGCAGGGTTTCCAGGGTAACTGGCAGGTTGGTTTCTAACACCAGCACCACTTATAGCTGCAGCCCTCCGCAGCCTGGGCTCTCCCCACCCACCCAGAGAAAATCCTCAGACACTGCTGTTAGATCTGAGAAAGCTGGAGGAGGAGGGAGGGAGAGAGAAGAACAGCTGGAAAATGGAGCCTAGCCATGAATGAAACCGCTGAACGTCAGCTGAGCTCCAGCCCTGAGGCCTCCTCTTTGCCAGCTCCCTTGCAGACACGTTGCAGGAAAGCTCAGGACACAGTGGGGCCGTCCTGGGGGGATTTCTATCCCACGGTTTCACACCATGTGGAGCGAGCAGGAGAAATCCCATGAACTTCCTTGGCTTGGCCCTGAATCCCTGTGAGAGCACCCATGGAGGAGGAGACCCAGCCCCCACAGCCATAGGTGTGGCTGGGTCACCCTGCTCGGGTGCAGGAAGCCTTCTGGCACTCGCAGGCAGCCTTGCTGTGGGGAGGAAGTTTTGCAGAACACTAGATCTGCCCTTGCCTCCTCTTCTCTTTTCAGCTAGGGAGGCTGCAAGCTTTGGCCACCCTTCCCTGTGGCTGGCGGAGAGCCCCTGCATGCCCTGTGTGCAGTGGGGCTGCACTGCGGCCGGGTACTGGGTGGGTGCCAGGGGATCCCAGCCCCCAGCCCACACAGCCTTTGAATGCCACTCAGGAGCCTGTACACAAAGCTGTGCACTCTGGGGTAAGAAGAAAGCCCTGCATGGCACAACTCTCCTGCCTCTCTCCTTGCATGCAGCAGCTGGGCTGAGACTTCTCAACTCATCTCAGCAGTGGCCAGCCACACCCAGCACCCACCCTGTCCCTGCAGTGCCCCATCCCTGTCCCCCATTGCTGCTGACACCTCCAAGGAGGCTGGGGGAGCAGCCCTCCCTCTTGCCTTGTCATCAGACAACCCAGGAAGGATGACTGGAGACACTCCACATCTGTGGGGCAAGAGATGAAACCTGGAGGCTGCAGGGGTGTCCACCTGCATGGGGGTGTACCTGCCCCTCCCAAAATGATGGAGAGGTTTGGGTTATGTAGGTCCCTAGACAGAAGGGGCCATCAGAAATCCTAAATTATCTTCACAGTCCACTCCCTCTGCAGAACAACCTGCTTTTGCCAAAAAGTCCCTGTCCCCCCGGCAATGTGCACCCCAACAGCCTCTCCACAGCCTCACCATGGCTTTGGGTTCCAGGCTTCACCTCAGAAACCCAGCAGCTATTTTTTGCAGCCTGCTGCCAGGCTGGGCTCTCCCGGAGACCAAGACACACCCAATGCCCCACCGCTGAATGGAAAGGGAGCTTCGCGAGGTTAAGAAGGGAGATCTCTGCCCTCCCGGTGGCGCAAGGGACTTCGGGGCCATCCCTAGCCCCGAAAAGGAACCCCAGCACCAAAAACTCCCCCTGCTCTTCTAGAGCTCCATGCCTCGAGGCTGTCATACGCTGCATTTGCCTGTGCCAAGCTCAGTGGGTACCAGACCAGAGGGATTCTGTCCAGCACGCCCGGTTGAGATCCCTGCCCGGAGGGGAGGCTGCTTGCGGGGCCTCCGCAGCGCAGGACAAAGCCGCATCCCGACCGGGACACACCCATGAGCCCCGCGGCAGCGCCAGCGCTCACCCCAAAAAGCACCCCCGGGCAGTGCGGCTGCCCAGGCTCCCGGTAAAAAGGGAGCACTGTGCATAAGAGGAAATATTTGCTAGGAAACAAAAAAGAAAAGAAGCAAGCAAGGATCCGCCCTCCCCTCCCCTGCCCCCCGCAGCCACCCCCTTGGAGAGAGCCTCTGCTCGCACAGCTCGCTGCCAGGCCGGGTTCGCATGGCACCGCGGTGGCTTTGCCCACCGGCATCGTCCCCTCGCCCACCAGCACCGTCCCCTTGCCTCCTCCAGCACACACTTACGGCAGCAGCGAGGCCTGTCCGGGGGCGCTCGGGGGGCAGGCGGCCGGCGGCACGCTCGGTGCTGTGCTTGTGGCCGAGCGCTCGTCCTTGGCGTGCAGCTGTTTCCTCCCGCTGAGACGTCACCGCTCCAGCCCTCCAGTCCCCGCCTGCCGCGGCCACGGCCACGTTCCCACCCTCAACACCATGGCACACCTCAGCCCCTCGGGGTTGGGTGCTCGTGGTGAAGGGGCGCCCAATGCCACCCGCGGAAGGCTTTTGGCCCTGTCAGCAGAAACCTCTCCCTGGTGTGTGCCACCAGCAGTGGGGACGCAGTGCAAGGAGGTGACGGTGGTGACACTTCGGCTGGTGAAATTTCGCCTCTTTTTGCAACCCTCGTTTCCTGCTGAGTGCTGGGGTGCAGGGTACCCCACTGGCTCCAGGGATGGCCCTGCCGCCTACCCTGCACCTCTGCCTGCACCGATTCAGCCCCTGCCCTTGCTCACAGTTAGGAAATGCCTGTCCCTGACTCTCTCTGCAAAGCCAAGGAGGGGGTTGGCTCCCTCGGGATCTGCTTGAAGGGGACCTGGGGCTCTGCAAGGAGAAGTTGTGGGGCAGGAGTGGAGCTGGTACACGATGCTGGGGGGCAGCAGCTTGCTCTCTGCTCTCAACCTTCCATCTCATGCTGCAGACAGTGATGAGAAGGCCTTGCAGCACAACCGTGGCTGCAGATGCAGGCTGAGTAGTCTCCAAGATGCTCTTGGCAGGCTGTACCTACCTGCAGTGCCCTGAGGCCGTTTCCTTTCCTGCCTCATCTAGGTTAGCCCTGCTCCTTCTTTACCACCACCCTTTATCCCAGCACAGAAGCTGCAGAAAGGCTGGAGGAGCTGCCAAGTCTCTCCAGGAGCCATGGACAGTGGTGTCTGTGTTCTGGCTGGTAGCAGTGGGAGCAGATAAAACACGTTGAGAATACTGAAGGCTGCTGGAATGTAACCTTTCAGGCATCCAAGCCCCGATGGTATCTACCAGCTTGAGCACCCCTCTAGGGCTGCAAGGCAGCTGAGTTGCTCAGCCTGGCCTCTCCTGAGAGATGACAGTCCTGGACAGCAAGGACCCCAGGCTGGGTGTGACATGCCCACTGGCTGGCATGGAGCCATAAGGCCGTGCCCCCCTCCCAGAGGGACTGGAGGCACTCCAGGAGGCAGTGACCCTTATGGCCAGCCAGCACTGGGTTCTCCTTTGTGCCCTATTGTTCCCTTGGGCTGGCGTTGGTGTCTGGAGACCTTGCTCATGTGAGAGTGTGGGTGACAAGCACAGCTTTGTTCACCCTGTGCTGCAGTGCAGGACAACGGCCCTGCCTTCCTCCTGGCACCTCTGCCTGTGGCTGGGTTGCTGAGCCTCCTACCCCAGAGGTGCCAGCCCAGCAGCTCACGGAGTGCATGTGGGACCTGGGGCTGCCCCATGGAGCCAGGACAGGGTTGTTTTCTGGTTAGAGCATACACCTATGCTTTAGGTGCTGTAGCTTTTCCCTTGGTTCCTTCCTGCGTGGCTGATACCCTCCTCCTCTGCTCCTTAGAAGCTAGAGGCTGCACTGAGCTACAGAGCACCCTAAGAGGTTTTTGTTCCCCAATGCTCTAAACAGACTCAGCCTGAGCATTATCTATAGTGAAATCAGTTAGCTCTTAACGTCAGAGCACTAGGCCCCAGCAGCTCCTCAGAGCCCAGACTCAGTTGCCACCACCTCCTCCTGTAGCACTGGAAACAGCCAAGCCACACTATAGCTTCACCTGAGAGCACCTGCATACCTTGCAGGCCCTGAGCAGCCTCACCTGATGCCCTCCTTGGCCCCTATTTAAGCCCAGCCCTGGGTTCATCCTAGCCCTTTTTTGCATTTAATGGGTTGCTCTCGAGGTGGGAGACAGTGTCAGGGTGTTTTCTAGTGACCATTCCATTCCCTATGGAGGAGCATCTAGGTTTTGTTGTATTATTCTATCCTCCCAGATGAGATAGGAGCTGGGGAGCCTTGGGACTGAGAGCTATAGCCCCAGCCCTGTTCCCAGGTCAGTGATGGATGGTGCTGCTCCCTGCTCTGCTATGAGCTGGGCTTGGGATGATGGAGTGCTTTTCTTCATCTGATGTGGCTGCCTCTGTAGCAAGGCTATGGTAAGGTGTGAGCAGCAGCTGGGATTGTGGTGTTCAAGTACTGGGGAAGTGCAGGCAGCCTTAGGGCTTTGTCTGTTAGAGCTACAGCTGGATGTGCTGATGCAAAAATCCCCATGGAGCTGTGTCTGTGCTCCTTTGCTGCTGCAGTTAGTCCTTGGGCTCCATGAGGGAACAGAGGTGACCCAGGACAGCTCAGCCTGGCTGCAGCCACAGCTGTAGGAACATGCATCCCTGCAGCCTGACCTGGCCATGTTTCTGCTCTTCTCTGTCTGGATTTCCCTCAAAACCCACTCCACAGGGTCCTGGTGTGAGGCTTACCCTTTCCACCTGCATGGACACCTTTGCAATGTGAATCAGACTCCCTCAGTAATGGCTCTGAGCTCATTAGCATGGCAGGCTCGTGTGTATGGCTTGGAAAGTGTTGTGGGAAAAATATTTCTACATAGATTTCCCATTGTGTAGCCCAGAGCAGTGGTCAGCAGGGGGAGGGCTGTGGTGCTCCCAAAAGGGATTTAAGGGGAGACCGTAACTGGGGCTGCCTGGTGCTTGCTCTTCTCTCCAACTCACAGCTGCAGCAGTTTGTCCAAAGGATGGCCCAAGTAAGTAGTTTATTTGCAGAAGGGAAAACCATCAGGGTGAGGTGCCCTGCGTGGGACTGGTGGGGTGCAGGTGCTTGGGCGAGTGTGACCAGGCAGGTGGGAAGGCAGCCCCAGCAGGCTTGGCCTTGGCCAGCAGCTCCCCAGCCCCCAGGAGGCAGAGCAGGGGTCCCAAAGATTTGTGTCACCTTGGTCACAAGGGCTTGCAGCACTCTGCCTTGTGGTTGGGATGCTGGGGACTGCGCCAGGGTGATCCTTCCCTCTGGGCTCCACAGGGACCTCATGGCCCTTGTGATCCACAGAACTGCTGGGTTGTGCTGGTGTGCAGGGTTTCCAGCTGGCTTCCTGGCCTTGCAAGTAGCAGAATATGGGATTTGAAGCATACAGCATGGACTTTGCTTTGCTGTGAGGTAGTCTGGAGGTCCTGGCAGCACCATGCAGATGTTGAGGCATTACAGTCCCCTTTCTTGCAGTCCTGTGGCAGGATGGGGCAATGCATGCAAATCTCAGGCTTGTCATACTAAGCATAAATATCACAGACTCTGAGGGTTCTCCTGGGCTGTCATCCCCATCAGTGACCCAAGTCAGTCACAGCATTGCCATGCATGGTGATGGCCCAGGTGACCCAGCTTGAGTTGTGCCACTGACCCACAATTACAGGTGCTGCGTGAGCACCTTTAGCTGAGCAGATTGGGTCCTTCTTGGTGCACCTCAAGGCCAATGACTGCTCCAGGAGCAGAACACCTCCCATGCCTCTTTCTCTGGCCCAATTTCTGCATTTTAGTGGTGACCTTGGGTGTGCTGGGTTAGTGGTTGGATGAGATGACTTTAAAAGTCTATCCTGACCTGAACGTTTCAGTAGTGTCAGTGTCAAAGCCGGGACAGTGCTGGCTCTGTGACCCTGCTGGGAAGCTGTCTCTGCAGTAGGACCTTCTGAGCTGGCAGAGGGACGTGCAGGTGTCCCTGTCTCCTCTCACCACAGCACAGATAGGAGGCCAGTAAACCCCAGTCATGCATTGCTCCACTTCTCCCTGAGGATGAGGGTGCAATGCAGTCCCTTTAAGCCTCATTTTGCCCCAGTCTGGGTGACTCTAGCAGGCAGCACCTGGGGAGTCTGGAACGCACCCTGCAGACGGCAGGAGCTGCAAGGGAAGGGGCCAGGCTGGATTTGTGTCACAGCCCCAGGGTGGTGCCTGTAGGGCAGCATCCTGCTCAGGGCTGCTCTCTTGTCCCACAGGTGCTGTGCTGGGGCTGCCTACTGCCCGGATTGAAGAGGCTTTCCCGCAGGAAGCGGCTCCCTGCCGGCTCACAGGGCTCCAGCCTCTGTCGCTGCCTCTCCACCGTGGACCTCATCGCTTTGGGAGTGGGCAGCACGCTGGGGGCTGGTGTCTACGTCCTGGCAGGGGAAGTGGCTAAGACCAACTCTGGCCCAAGCATTGTCCTTTCTTTCCTGATTGCAGCTGTGGTGTCTGCTCTGGCAGGGCTGTGCTACGCCGAGCTCGGGGCCCGCGTTCCCCTGGCCGGCTCTGCCTATCTCTACAGCTACGTGGCAGTGGGTGAGCTCTGGGCCTTCAT
The DNA here is from genome assembly GCA_013396675.1 of Eubucco bourcierii. Lineage (NCBI taxonomy): Eukaryota > Metazoa > Chordata > Aves > Piciformes > Ramphastidae > Eubucco > Eubucco bourcierii. Next base: position 968,687 of record VWZE01018683.1, read on the forward strand.
TGCTGGCTGGAACCTGCTGCTGTCCTATGTCATTGGTATAAGGCCCTCTTGGTCCTTTCACCTTTGCTTTGCCTTGGTGGCTCTACTCAGTGTTATTGCCAGACCCCACAGGGCCACCATTAGTGCCACCCCTCTGCAGGTACTGCCAGTGTCGCCCGAGCCTGGAGTGCTACCTTTGACCAGCTCCTTGGCAAGAAGATGGAGATGTTTTTGGGTGCTCACACAGCTATGAGCTCTGTGGGGCTGGCAGGGCATGTGGATACCTTTGCTGCTGGCCTGGTGGTCCTGCTGGCAGGTAGGATGCCTCCCTCATGCCATCCCTCCACCATCGTGTAGGATGAAGTCCCCACCTTGCTGTGGGCCCTTTGGGACATGGTTTCATGGCCGTGGTGTTCTTAGGCTGATGGTTGGGCTTGATGATCTTAGAGGTCTTTTCCAACTGAAACAATTCTATGCTGACCCCTCTGAGGCTTTGCAATTTCCCTGAGCAAAGAATGTGGAATAGAAGGGGAGTCTGTGGAAACCTGCAGATATTCCTGACTGTGCCTCCTGCCTCCCTTTTCCACCTTCCCCACCTAGCCTGAGCCTGGTGTCATCAAGGAGACTCGGCCAGTTCTGCTCTTCTCATCCCCAGGGCTTCTTTCCTTTGGAGTGAAGGAGTCCACCACAGTCAACAAAGCCTTCACAGCTCTCAACATGCTTGTCCTGCTTTTTGTCACAGTAAGTGGCTTCATCAAAGGCGACCTGAGCAACTGGAATCTCAGAGAGGATGACCTGCCACTGGCAGCCACCCATGAGGCTGGGTATGAGGGGCTCTGCTCTTGGCTGTGCTGCCTTCAGAGGGGGTGGGGAAGCTGTGTCCATTCCCCTGATGCTTTATCCTGTTTATCGCTGCCCTGTGGGCAGTGCGTCAGAGCCAAAGTCCAAAGTGCTGCTGGGCTGATCCTGGACGACTGTGCAGGTTAAATGAACTGTTCAGCCTGGGACCCCTTTGCACTGACCTCTGTGCACTGCCTGACTCTTCCTCCTTCTCCCCCTCCTCCTAGGAACCAGTCCATATCCAACAACAGGACCAGTGCCTTTGGGGTGGGAGGCTTCATGCCCTATGGTTTCACTGGGACTTTGACTGGAGCCTCTGCCTGTTTCTATGCCTTTGTTGGGTTTGACTGCATTGCTACCACGGGTAAGGAGGATGGGGAGAGAGGTGGTTGGGAGCCTTCTCTCCACACTGCAGGGCTGTGGCAGTCATTCTTCCTGCAGGGAACTGATGTAAGGCTGGACTGGGAATGGGCACAATACTGATCCCATAACCCTGGTGCCCAGGAGGTCTAGTGGTCCTTGGTAGAATGCCTCTGTGCCCCCTCTTATGGAGGAATATGGAATATTAAATGGGCATCTATTCTTACAGCTCAGCTTGTCCTCCACAGGGGAAGAAGTGAGGGACCCACAGAGGTCCATACCCATAGGCATTGTCCTCTCCCTCCTCATCTGCTTCCTGGCCTATTTTGGGGTGTCTGCAGCTCTCACTCTGATGATGCCCTACTACCTCCTGGACACCACCAGCCCACTCCCAGCAGCTTTTGTATATGTTGGCTGGACCAGTGCAAAGCATGCTGTGGTGGTGGGATCACTGTGTGCCCTCACAACCAGGTGAGAGGAGTCCTCTGATGGCAGCTTTGTGGCTCAGAGCAAGGTTGCACCAGAACCTATCCCCCCTGCTGCTTCTTTCTGACTGCCCTGTTCAGTCAAAACACCTCAGCCCTCCCTTACAAACCCTCTTCCTCCCACCCTGTCCCTTCCTGATCAAAGAGGGCCACCAATTCCCTTGGCATGCTGCTTTTAGCCCAAAGTGGGAGAAGCTGGTCAGGAGTTTGGTGGCACTGTGACTGCAGGAGCAGGCTGGAGTGTCTTGGAGTACCCAGGGCTCCTGGTGGCCTGTGGACATAATTTTCCTAGTACTGTCTCTCATCTGATGGTGAAGGAGGTGATGGCCTTGTCACAGTGATCTTGAGAAGGTCATAGACCATAAAGATGAATAGGAGTTCCCTTGGCACCCAAAGGCAGGATGGCACCTTCTGGATACTTGACTCTCTCTTACTGCCTCTCAGCCTGCTGGGCTCCATGTTCCCCATGCCACGGATCCTGTATGCCATGGCTCAAGATGGACTCCTCTTCAAACCTCTGGCCAAAGTCAGTCGCCGTCAGTGCCCAGTGGTGGCAACACTGGTGTCTGGAGGAGTGGCAGGTGGGTGAGCAATTGGGTTACCCCTTAACCTTGAGCAGGGCTTGGTAGATATCCTCCTTCAGCATGGATGTCCTTCAGCAGGACAACACAGACCTCCTAGTTGTGCAAGCAGTGTGTCCCCATGCAAAGGGAGGTCTCCTTGCTGTGGGCCTCGATGCCCTTCTGGGCACCAGTTCAGCCTCTCTGAGGAGGCAGAAAGCTTTGCAGCAGTAGCTGAAGCATCAACAGCTCGCTGAGCTGCTTGATCCCCAGGCATCAGGGGACCTGAGTGGGCAGAGTGGGACAGCATGGCTGAGATGGACACAGCAGCAGTGTCACTCTACTGGCAGGCTGAAAGGGCTTCTTGTCCCTGCAGCTCTGCTGGCCCTCCTCTTGGACCTGCAAGCCCTGGTTGAGACCATGTCCATCAGCACACTGCTGGCCTATTCGCTGGTGGCTGCCTGTGTGCTGCTGCTCAGGTGAGGCTGCTGGGGGGCAGGGGATGGAGCTCACCCAGCTTCTGGTGCTGGCTGTGCCCAGGCCAAAGCTTTGGCTTTGGTGCATACTTGCATGCCTTGGCATCCAGTATCTGCTTCCAGGTACCAGCCTGCACCCAGCATTCAGGGCACTCCTGCAGGGAAGGTCTCAGCTATGCAGCTCTGGTGGGACCTTCTCATCCATCCTCCCCCGTATCCCACCCTATGTTCCTCTGCTCTGGTGGGCTGGGCTCTGACAGCTGTAGGTACGTAGGGGAGCGGTGGATGGGCTTTGTGGAGAGCTGGTGGGGGAAGCCATGAGGGCATTCCTACTGCAGCCTGGGCTGGCAGGTTCCTGCTCGCTGAAAACCACCCCGCAGAGAGATGCAGGCAGGCACTGCCTGGCTCCCTCCTGCCCTCTCCCGACTGCTGCACGGCTGTGCCCAACCGGACCTCGGCAGACCTCCTGCTCTCTCCACTTCCCAAACTGGAGAGAAAAGCTAACCCCACCGTGACAAGCCACTCAGCCCTGTCCCCTGTTTGTCCCTCCTGTTATGGCAGCTTTGCATGCTGCACCCCAGGAGAGGGACAGGCTCAGCACTGCCCTGACAGGCTGCTGTGGTCCCCTCACAGCTGCTCTGCTCAGTGCCATGAGCTGGGTGAGTGCTGCTGGACTCTCCTGCCTCCAGGCCAGAGGTGCATGGTGCATCACTGCCCTGGCTCTGCCTCTCCTGGGGATCCTGGTGGCAGCTCTGCTCATCTGGAGGCAGCCTCAGAGCCGGGAGAGAGCATCTTTCATGGTGAGCACATGGCTTGGCTCTCGGGGAACATCCCCATGGAGAAAGGACCCTGGAGGATGGAGAGACAGCAAGCTCCACAGCCCCATGAAGATAGAGTTAGGTTGTACTGGGGGATGTTCCCTGTTTGAGACAGGCAGACCTCCAACAAAGCTCTCTTGGAGGCACTGGGCACCTCATGGGGTTTTCTGTAGGTGCTGCCTGGTTCTCCCCACTCCATCTCACAGTCAGAGCACCTTCTGCAGCCCCAGCTGAGTCCAGAGCCTGCTGCACGAATCACAGCTGCTCTTCAGTACAAATACACCTGGTCCTGACAGCCCAGCTTTTGCTAGTGTTTCACTGCCTTCCCCTCAAACCTTACAGAACCTCCAGTGCAGGACCTGTCAGCCAAACCACCCTCCAGAAGCATCCTCTTCTCTGAGCCTGACAACCAGCCTGGGCTCCTTGCCAACAGATAATTAGCCAAAGCAGCAGAGCACCCAATTAGACTGTGAACCCCCTGCCTGTGGGGCAGAGAGTGCCAACAGGCAAAGGCATGACCTGGTTCCCTCGTGCTTGGTCCCTGTAGGTTCCCTGCCTGCCCTTCCTGCCACTCCTCAGCATCACCATCAACAGCATCCTGCTGGCTCGGCTCAGTGCGGCTGCCTGGCTGCGGTACCTGCTCTGGATGGCCTCTGGTAAGCCTGGCAACTCTTGGGGCCCCAAAGCTGGCAGCAGCCTCTTTGGGTGAAGCAGAGGTGGTTTGAGAGCCTGTGGTACTAATGCTGGCTGTGGAGTGGTGGTGGGTGGATGCTGAAATTTAGTGTCAGAAGGTGGTGGAGCCACCCCATCCCCTGATGGGTGGCCCAAAGGAGAGGGAATCTTCTGGCTAGGAGTGGAGAGGAGCTCTTTCTCCTGGTTCTGCCCGTTCCCAGGCTTCCTCATTTACTTTGGCTATGGAATCTGGCACAGTGCTGAGAACCATCACGAAGGAGCAGCCCCTCAGGAGCTGCTGGGAAGTCCAGCCAGGGAGATGGCCCCAGAACCCCCCAGGGCTGTGTGGTGCCTACCTTCTCCAGGGCAATAGAAGGTGACAGGCTGGTCCCCAAGCACTGGACTACCTCCACCTTGTGCCTGGCTAGTAAGGAGGCCTCTTGGGCTGAAGGTCCCATCCCATGGAGGGCCACAGCCCTGCCATGAGCTCCAGGAGCTGTTTTCTCCTGAGCCTGGTGAAGACTTCCTGAGCCACCTGAGTCTGTGAGGCAGACCTCTGCTGAAGGAGTTTTGTTCATATAGGATAAAGCAGACAACTGTTTTTACTGGTGTGAGGGTGTGTTTTTGCCTTTGAAACCTTCCCCTGCAGGCCCCTAACCTCCCTCTGTCTCTTTGTCCACCCTGTCCCTCAGCCACTCATGGCAGAGTGGAGGCTTCTTGTGCTGTTCTGACCCTCCATGCTACCTCAGCACCCTGAGGCAGGCAGGATTGAGCTGCCTGTGCCCCCATGACTGCCAAGGCAGTGCCTGGACTGGGTTTTCCCCCCCCCTTACCATAGACAAGTTCTTTTCTGGAGTAGTTTATTCCTCCTCCTTGCTTCCCATCACTCCCCTTTCCCAGATGGGTCCCACGCACCATGTGCCTGCAGGGTTGTGAGATGCCTGACCCTGCCAGCCTCATCTGCCTTTGCCCAGCCACCCTGACCCCTTCAACCATAGCTAGGCAGGACATGCAGGGGCAGCCACTTGCCCTATTCTCCTTGCTTTGGTGCTACAGTTCCTGGCACATCCCTGAGGTTGCTGTGCAAAGCTGGATGCTGCCACATCAGCTGTCCCCAGAGCTGCGGGGATGCATGGAGCAGTGGGTGCCTTGGAGGGACACTGTCATCAGGCACCCTCATTTCCCTCACTGGCCACACCATGCTGGTGCTTGGGTGAGAGCTGGACTCTGCCTCTGTGGTGCCTTCCTGGCTGCCTGCTTCAGCTGATAGGTTCCTGATTGATAAGGATCGGCACAAAGGACGGAAGTGGCTGCTGCTGTGGCCCTGCCAGCTTGGTGGGGTTGGGAGGATGGGGATCTGCCCTGGGCTGGGAGCACATTGAAGTGAATGAAACAGGGGAAGGAGCAAAGGAAAAAGGCAGTGGCAGCGGGGGCCTCCTCTGGGGCACCCTTCTTGTGGCTTCATGGAGCCTGCTCCCACCCCTCCCTGTCTCCCCACTGGCCCCTCAGGGGAAGGCACATGGCAGGGCTGTGAGGTGTTCCCACACTGCTCCCCAGAATCACTGAGATGAGATTGTTGCTGCTGCTTACAGACGTAATTGTTACAGCCAGTAACACATTGGCCTGGTGCACACACACATACCCCCAGCCCTGGGGAGGGGACATGCTGCTGACAGCCCCCAGAGCAGTGTCCATCACACCATGCTCATGCACTCTGTGAAGCAAAGTGCTTGTGTGCGTCCAGCCCTGGCCTGCAGCTGTGCTGGTAGCATCTTCCCTGATGGGGATGTGACCTGCTGGGAGTCACTGCTGAAGCCTGGTTTTCCTCAGGGGGATGCTCTGCTTCCTGACTCTGCACCTCTGCCCAGCTTTGGGTGGTGGTGGGGGACATGGGGCTGGTGGTAGCACTGCTGATGGGCAGCAGGCACAAGAAGGACTTGTGTGCCTGTGTGGCAGTGAGTGGGGACAGAGCTGGGCTGCACGAGAAATCCCTGGGAGCTGTTGGGTGAAGATGAAGTGGTGGAGAGAGGAAGGCATGGGTGGGATCCCTGCCTGCCCCCTCCACGGGAAGTGAGGCCTGTCCCAGGCAGGGGAGTCTGTGCCTTCACTGGCCATGGCAGGGGTGGGTGGCACTGCTCTGAGCGGGAGGCTAAGCCCTGAAATGGGACAGGTTGCTGTGGTCTGTAGCCAGGGCAGCACTGGAGGTGGCAGAGGTACCCAGCAGCACCCATCTCTCTTGCCCTTTGCTGCTGCTGCTGCCCTGTGAAAGCCTCCATGGCTCAGGACTGGGCTTGGCCACTTGCTTCCCAGGGATGGTCCCCAGGCAGGGAGGGACCTTACACCACCATGTCCCCAGTGTCCTCCCCCCCATTCCTGGTGCTCATCTTTCTCCCAGTGACCACCTTCTCCCCTCACACCCCAGGCAGCACTGCTACTGGTCATGCTCATAACCAAGTGCTGGGTTGAATCCAGCCTAATGCACATCTGCATGTCCTGGTCAACCCCTTTTACTCCTGGAAAGCCCCCCCACAACCTCCCACCAGAGGAAGGGGTGCAGTGATGGCACAGGAGTGTGGCCGAGGTCCCCTTGCAGCCCACATGGGCTGGAGAAGGGCAGGGGCAAGAGTCCTGTGAAATGCTCCATCACCCCGGGTTGGATGGGGCAGCCCCGAGGGCTCAGCCATCTTGGGGGCCTGCTCCGGCAGCGGGGGCACTGGCGAGACCAGTGCCAGGCTCACACACCCGGAGGAAAGCCTCGACAGCCCCCTGGCAGCGTGCGGTGCCCGTCGGCGTGGCGCTACGTGGCGATGAGGGGCACCTCGCCGGCAGCTCCGGAGAAGGGAGCTCCGTCCCCGCCGTTGAGCACTCGGTACAGCAGCTCCTCCTTCTCCCGCTGAGCCTGCTCCCGCAGCTGGGCCTCCTTCTCCAGTGCCCCGCGGGCAGCCAGCAGCTCCTCCGACAGCTGCCTGCAGGAGAACGGCTGGAGCTGCTGGAGCTGCTGGGCAAAGCAGCCCAAAAAAGCACCCAGGGGCACCACAGACTGTGAGGTATTCCCCCACTGCCACTTCTCCCCCCCATCGGAGATGCCACCTGTGGGACCAGCACTTACCTTGCCATAACCAAGTGGTTCTGGATGCGAACTTGCAGATCCTCGTTCTCCTGCTGAAGAGTTTTCACCTTCTCCTCCAGCAGAAGGTTCCTCTCTGCCTGGAAGAGGGGCATGAGGGTGAGGGGGAAGCTGGAAAGCACCTCTGAACCGCTCTACCACCCTTTCCTGGAAGGAACCCTGGCTTGGTAGGAGCATGGTGGCAATACATCCATGGAACAGGGCTCTGTCCACCTCTGCTTCAGCTGCAATTCCTGGACAGGATGCAGGTGGGGAGAAGAGGCCTTAAGTTGCTCCAAAGGAGGTTTACATTGGACATCCTCCACCAAGGAGGTTGTCAAGCAGTGGAACAAGCTGCCCAGGGAAGTGGTGGAGTCACCGTCCCTGGAGGGATTTAAAAGATTTGTAGATGTGGTGCTGAAGGACATGGTTTGGTGGTGGACTTAGCAGTGTTAGGTTTTAACAGTTGGATGTGATGATCCTGAAAGTCTTTTCTAACCTAAAGGATGCTGTGATGAGATGGAGAGAGGAAAGCCTACCTGTGACCTGCTTTCAACTCACCATAGCCTCCAGGTTCAGCAGCTTCTTGTCCAGGCCGTGGATGTGCTCATTTTTCATCTCAATGACAAAGTGCAGGCTCTCCAACTCCTGCTCCCAGAAGGGGCTGGGGCTCCCATGCTCCTGTGGGCCACAAGGGAGGCAGCAGCTGCAGCAGGCTGGGCACTTGGGGCATCTGCCATGCTCTTTGCCCATTGCCTGTGTTCAGGGGACACCAACGGCCCATGCCTTACCCCCAACCAGAGAAAGAGCTTTGCTCCTTGCTTCAGTTGTCCTGTGCTTATCCCCACCCCCTGGCTCCAGGCCCTCTCCAGCTCTCAGAGTCCCTCAGAGAAGCACCCTGGCTCTGAGACAGCCCCCCAGGGGTAGGTCCCCTCCCTGACACCCATCTCTGAACCTGGATGTGCTTCTTGTAGTCTGTGCTCAAAAGCGACTCTTCCACCCTCTTCATCCTCTCCTGGAAGGCCTTCAGCTGGGATTGCAGTGCCTGGATCGTCTCCTAGGACAGCCAAGGAGGAAGCAGGATGGGACATGTCTGGGATTCCTTCCTGAGTAGGGGCACTGCTGAGCTACAGCACCCTCAAAACCCCAGGGATGAGGGAGCCTGTTTGGCCCCCAGTAACAGCAGGGACTGAGCTGGGCACTGAGGAGCTTGGGGCATGATGGTGGAATTGGCAGAGGCTCCTCAAGCTTTCCACAAGCACTCATACCCCAGGGATTTCTCTGCAGGTACCTGTAGGGCTGCCTGGGACCTGTGGTGGGTCTCTGCCAGCAGCTGCTTCTCCTCTTCATGTGCTCTCTGGAGCTCTACAGCGAGGGGCATGAGCTGAGTGTCACTGGTGTGGGGACACCAGGACAACAAAGCCCACCCAAGCCCCACAGTGCAGTGGAGCAGGGTGGCAGCACCCTCATGGCTCCATAATTAGCCAGAGGGCACCAGCAGTTTTGGGGGAATAGGCAGAGGGGCTGCAGGGACTCCTCCTGTCCTGGCACGCACCTTGCAGAGTCTCTGTGTGCTCTCTCCTCAGGGCATCAAACTGCTCCTGCAGCTGCAGGTCTTTTCCCTTTTCCACCTGGGAAGCAGGCAGATGACAAACCCTGCGTGTCTGAACCAGCAAAAGGGATGNAGACCCACACCTCTTTGGGCTTCCTAAGCCCTTCCTCCTTCTGGAGAGCCCAGCCCAGCATGGGGCAGGTTCATGATCACTGCCTGGGAAATCCTGGCTGCAGCACACTCCCAGCAACCCCCTGTTTTGTGACCCACCTGTGCATTAACATCCTGGACAACTCTCCTGGTGCCCTCTCGGCTGGCATCACGCAGCTGCTCCTCCTCCTGGCCTTGAAGGAGTCTCCCACCCTGTGCCAGCTCCTCTCGCTCCTTGCCATGCTCAGGCGGCAGGGTGGCATTGGCTGCAACGCAAACACAGCTGACACCAGGCCGACCACGTCCTGCTCTGCTGTCCTCAGCAAGGGACCTACCAGTGTGGTGCCCTGGGTTCAGCCCCTGTCCTCTTCCTACTGGACACACACCTCCTCCTCCCCTCCCTATCTCACTGGAGCAAATTAGCACTAATTGGGATGCTGCTGGCAGGCTCAGAGAGGACGCAGGCAGCTCGTTAGGTCTCCTGCCCTGGGGACGACCTGTTTGCCTGAGAGGATGGGATGCCCTATCTCTGGGATGCCACCATGTCTGCCTGCCTGCACCAGTGCCACGTGGAGGCTGCAGCCACCATCCTCATCCTGCCCAGCCCCAGCTGGTTACCCTGGGGTCTGTCCTATTGCTTTCTGACTGCCACCCTGAGGAAGCAGAGCGCGGGGCAGATGTGCATGTTCTTCTCACCCTTCTCTGTCTTCAAGGCCGCAAGCTCCTGGGAAGTTGGTCCCCTCTGCTTCTGGGATTTTGGCTGTCTCTGGCAGAGAGAAAGGGGGTTGGAGTAGGTGGACACAAAAGGGGACAGATGGCTGCAGACAGAGGACACCCTGCAGCCAGGCACCCTGCACTGAGCGCACTTCGGCCTTGCTAAAGCAGGGCCCCCTGACCCGCCACCCTGTGCCAGCCTCGAGCACCCACGGGTGCACACACAATGGCAGGCAGCCTTGAGCTCATTTCCCTGTGTCCTGGACACTTCACCACAGGATACTGCCAGCCCTGGAAGACCTGGGCAGTGTTTACAAGCCCCACAACAGGATACTGGTGCGAAAGAGACACCAGCAGCAAAACGTTTGGTGGAGGAGAGCAGGCAGCACTGAGCAGGGTTCTGGGTATGTCCCTTTCATACCACACTCCTCCTGCCCTGTCCCTGGGATGCTCAGAGTCAGCCTGGTCCCTGGCACCTTGCAGCACCCCAAACACACCTCTTGGCTGGTGCTTCCACCCTGCTTGTGCTGGGGCAGGAGCGGGGGACACGGGAAACATCCACAGAAGAGAGGCAATGCCGACCCCCTGCAGGGCTGGCAGCAGGGAGGGCTGATGACAGGGCAAGCAGTGACCTCAGGAGAGCAGGAATGTGCTGCTCAGCCCCGCATGCTCCTGCTGCTGCTGGGCTGATATAACCCAGAGCTGGGAGCTGCCTCCAGCAACACATCTCTGTGGGATGTCTTCCAGCCCTGCATGGGTTTAATTTAGTCACTTGGAGGGAAGGAAGGGAAAAAAAAAAAAAAAAAAAAGAAATATTTTTATCTGTTGCTGGAAGATAGAAGCAAATCTCAGCTGCTTTCACAGCTCAGCCTCCCTGGTACAGAGCAAATCTCGCCCCGGTGCCCATCATCCACTTGTGCTTTGGGCATTAGTGTGGGTCCACTGAGGGTGAGGGAATCCACCTGCTGACAGGTTACTGCTCTCCAGCCACCCCTAAAAGTTAGGGTCCCTAACAAACCCATGCCCGTGTCCTGCGGGGAGCCAGGGACCCTGTGGTGCCAGCTGCACCCCAGCCTGGCCCAGCTGCGTGGCCGAACACAGAGCAGATTAGAGATCCTGGCTTGGGAAAAGAGTGAGGCAAAGCAAACAGGCCTCCCTGCCTCCACCTCCCCGACAGCCCCCCTCCTGAGGCTGGAGTGAAGCACAGTTGCCAGCGAGCAGAGGAAAACTCGGAGCCTCCGGGAAGCCACCAGGGCTTTATCTTCCCTTCTATGGCGCGAGCGGCCGCGACGCTCAACCCGACCCAGGGCCAGCAGCCACCAGGCACTTGGGGCTTGTAGGGGTTGTTCTCCTTGCCCACACGGCTCGCCCTGCACGAGTGGGGTGCTCTGGGATGTTGCCAAGCCCCAGCAGCCCTGCCTGCAAAGCGTCCCCAGGTCTCAAGCCTGCCCTCTGCACCCATTTGGTGCTATTTAATGTACCCCGTGTCCCACGCTGGGTTTGGAGTCTGGAGTGGGATGGGTGGATGGATGGATGAGACAAGTTGCTGCTCTGCGAGCCAAGGGGCATCATGGGAGCCTCCAAAGTTCCCCCTGCCCTGGTTTTACTCCAACAAAGTGAAGGGCTGCGTGTGAGAGCATTCTGACATCCAAGCCCTCGAGGGATTTGAATGAGCTAAACCTTTCTGGAAGCAGAATGCTGCTATCTTCTCCAGGCGTGACCTCCAAACTTCACTTGCCCAAAGTGTTGCATGTGTCCCACTCACTGGTGAAGGACCACTGGTGACCAGCCAGCCCAAGGACAGAGAGACCAGGGCTGGTCACCCTCACACCATGGGCAATGCCTCCAGCATGGATCCAGGGCACTTCCATCTCTTCTCCTTGCTCCAAACCCAGCAGGGTGGAGCCGACCAAGAACAATTTGAGACAACTGTGCTGAACTCCAGAATGGCTGAAGGGAGGAGAGGTACGACAGCATCAGCAGACAAATCTAAATACCTTCCCTGAGGCAATGAACCAGGCACCTGTCCTACCTCTGCAGCAATTAAAATACTATCTGGAGTTAATTTTACTCCTAAGGACTCAGTTGTCCTTTGGGATGAGAGCTCCACTGCCAAAGCCAGGGTGAAATGCAGAATATGGCTGAAACCTAACTGAAATACAGAGGCACTTTCTGCTGCCACTTCCAGAGTAGGATGTGGCACCGGTGACTCTGGTATCACCTAGAGCATTTTGGAGAGCTGGGACAGTCCTGGGATCTGCTCTGTGTGAAAGGAGCAGTCTGGGAGTGGCTCCAGCTGGAACAGCTTTGGCCCAGGAAAGAAGCAGATGAACCATCCTGCAGGTGCAGCCATCAGCAGTGCTGCTTATGGCATGGTTTAGGTTGGGAAAGACCCTTTAAGATCATCCAGTCCAACCATTGTCCTGTAAGGTCTCATCATGGGAACCTCTGGCTTCAGCTTTGGGGAGGCTCATGCCAAAAACCCACCTTCTAGTTTTGAAAAAAACCCTCATGTATGCACATTCTCACAACTAAATATTTCTAATGGTCCTGAGCAAAACTGTTTATGGATGGATGAAGTAGGATTTCCAGCAGAACCTGAGGCATCCCAAAAAGTGCCAGCAGTGAGGGAGTGCTTGCTGAGGCAGCCAGCATGGTGCAGGCAGCTGCAGGCAGCTGGGGCAGCTGCAGCCTCTGCTTCAGCTTTCAACATGAGGTGGGGGTTTGGACATGAGGTGGGGCTTTGGACCATATTTTTCTTCCTCTTCCTGCTTTACAAGTACTTTGAGCAAGTAAACCATGCAACCTTACCCTCCACAAACCAAATCACAAAGAGGCAGGAAACAAGCATTTAAATCCTGACTCTGCTCCTGAGGATGAGGTTTTCCTTTGTGGCTGTGGAGATGGGAGCCAGAATTGGACCCAGGAGCCTAAAACCATCCTGGGACCTGCAGCAGGTGCTCAGAGCTGCCAGAGCAATGCTGGCACAGGTCTGTGGGACCTGTCTTCAGCTCTGCTGCTGCCTTTCCTCGGGCGATGGTTGTGCTACCAGGTGACTGTCACCTCTTGTACAGCCAGACCTGTGCCACAGAACCCCCAAACCCTTCATGCTGGAGACAACCCCGAGTTTTGCAGCCTGCCCTTTCCCTCGCTCCTGCTGCTACATATAGTTCCTATAGCTCCAAAATAAACTTATCCCAGCCTTGGAGGGAGGCCAAGCCTCAGCCCTGGTCTTTTGGGAAGGAGTCTTGGCCTCTCTCACGCTGACGGCACAATTGAAGGGTGAGCGGTGACCACAAATGGCCAAGTGTGGGTGGATGGAGCTGGAGGGGCAGGGACCCCCAGGGACAGTGCCTGCAGCACAGGGCCAGGCCCTGGCCATAGCACCTCTGCCCATGCCTCCTTATCACCCTGCTGCCTGCAAGCCACCTCCCCCAGAGCAAGAAGCAGTGCCTGGTGTGCCATCTACCCACCTCACTCAGCCTGGCACGGGCTCCCCAAGGTCACCTACAACTTCAGACTGGCTCCAAAAGCCTCCATAGCCCCTAAGCTCTATGACAGTTCCCAGCCCTATAATGTCAACCTGGGATCTGCTTGGGCTTTCCTCTGAGGTTTGAGGGCTCCCCCATCACCAGGGAACCCCAAAGGACCACCTCTGCAAGTCCACCCATCAGCAGCCAGGACAGATGTCTCCCACCCCACCTTTTGGTACCCTGGACACAAGTCAGGAGCATAAGCAGGAGCAGCTTGATGCCCATCTGTGCCCCTTTTTGCCATAAAGGGGATTTTCAGTGCTGCTTTCCAGATTAACTAAGTTTAGTCACAGCAGGAGGGCTGGTTTGAGGGGTGGCACAAATCGTGGTGAGCAGCATGGCAGGGCTGAGAAGAGCTCAAGAGCCGGCAAGCACAGGAAGGGAGGTGTCAGGGGGTAGATGACTGACTTCAGTTTCCGTATTTCCACTAACGTGCCGCTGTTGGCACCTGAGGCCTGGGGGCTGCTCTTTCCCCCTGTCCCATGTCCCTTCTTGCCAGCTCTCAGAGCCCCAAATCAGCCCAGAAATGTCTGATCTTAAGACAGGGTGGATTTTTTACAGAGAAGCAGCCAAGCCTGCAAGGGCTGTAAATAAAGGCACTTGCTGGCTCCGGGGCTGAGCCTGCTCCCCCCCTCCCACCCCATCCCAGCCCTGAGCTGTGCTTCAGCTGCGTGGTGCTGGGCAGCAGAGCTCTCACAGCTGCCTCTGCCAAGGGCCACCCGTGTAGGGGCACATGCCAGCACCGTGGGGCCTCTCTGACTTGCCTCTCTGCTACACTCCAGCCACCACAATGCCCTCGACACCAGTGTGCCCAGCACAGCAGACTCCACAAACAACTCCAGAGGCCACGGCGGGGTGATAGGCGGCAGGAGCACGTCAGAAAGTAACAGTAATCAGCAGCAGATAACTTCTAGCCCTCAAGCCGCGGAAGGGTTCAGCGCAGAGCAGCGTGCCGGCATTTGGTGGGGACTCTGTTCTCCCACAGAAGTGTCACCTTCGGCACCGGGGGAGGACCCAACTTTTAGGACAAGGGAGGATGCTGTGGGAGGATGGCAGAGGTCTAGCTAGGGGAACCCAATCTTGTCCTACAAGGGAAAGGCATTTGCAGCAGGCATTGTCACCCCAGATACTGCACCCCGTTTTGTATGGGGTTCCCCATGTTGTGGTGAGAGAGCCTAGAGGGGTGCAGGAGGGTGGAGGAGGGCAGGTGGCTCCCAAATCCCACTTTGCCTGGTGCTGACCTCCCCACCATACCAGCGAGGTGTCAGGCAGCCGGGAATAGCCACACTTTCCAGCCTCACTGCTCTGGAGTGGAGGGTGGGGGGCGAGGGAGACCCACACCGGGTGCCCCCGGCACGCCTACTCCATGTAAAGCCCAGCCACGCGTGAACCCCAACTCCAGGCAAACCCCGACCTCACACAAATCCCGACCCCCCACGCCAAGCCCAGCCCAAACCCTGCCCAAACCCAGCCCAAGCCCAAGCCCAAGCCCAGCCCA
>VWZE01018683.1:983452-1016732 GCA_013396675.1 Eubucco bourcierii
CCAAGCCCACCCCGGCAACCCCCTGCAGCCGTTCCCTTGCCGCCGGCGGGACAGCAGCGCAGGGCGCTGCCGGTGCAGCCCATGGAACACCGGCCGGAGCCCGCTCACCCGCGGGGCGCGGAGCGCTGTATCCCCCGGAGGGACGGGATGGGACAAGCCGGGAAGAGACGGGACAAGCCGGGAAGAGACGGGACGAGCCGGGATGGGACGAGCGGACTCAGCTGGCCCGCAAGAAAAAAAAAAAAGAACAAATTTGAAAAAAAATACTTTAAAAAAAGTCCCCGCAGCTGCTCTCAGGCAGCGCCGGGAGAGGGTGCTCTGCACCCCTGAGCCGCGGGCAGGGCCCCCGGCCGCAGCCTGCCCGCCCCCAGGGCCGGCCCTGGGCGTCTGGAGGGGGTGCTCCGGAGCTGGGGCCCTTCCACCGCCCTGGGTACAGGCTGCTTCGCCCCAAGCAGCCCTCAGCTCTAGAGGTCCCTTCCAGCTCAGTGCGTTCTAGGCTTCTGTGACGCCCCCCGCCCTGGGAATGTTCTTTCCCTGGGGGGACAGGCAGAGGATGCTCCAATCCTAGGTCGGGGGAAAGTGGAAGACGACCCTTGCACCAAGGTTGGGGTACAGCTGGAGCAGAGCCTCGGTTCGGCGAGTGCTTCCAGTTGTGAACTCACCCTAGCCCCCTTGGCAGAAGGGATTGTGAGGGCTGAGGGCAAGATCCATCCCAGCTTTTCCCATCATCCCGTGAAGTTTCAGTTTGTGCTGGGGTATCTGTGTAAAGGCAGTGGCTCTGGGGTGTTTTCCTCCCGCTGTAGCTCTGCTCTGGGGGTAGCTAATGCTTGCTGGAGGGGGCTTTCACCGTGGTCCATACTGCCTGAGGGACTGCTGCTCCCAGCAACTCCCCTCTTCAGCATCCCAAACACCCAAAATGCTGAGCCTGGAGCCGGGGGAGCCTTTTTCTCAGGATGAAGCCCTGCTCTTTAGATCTCAGAGGCAGGGGTTTAAAACACACGTGTATTTGAGAATGTCCAGTCTGAAAACCAAGGAGGAAAGGCAGGCTCCTCCCAGTGCTTTGGGTTTAATGCTGTTTGGAAACGCTGTGAAATAGCAAACTTGGTCCTAAACGAACACGAATTCTCACCTGGAAAAACCAGCTGCTGCCTCCCAGCACGGCTGAAACTGGAGTGCTTCAACCTGATCACCAGGCTGTGCCCCGTACGGACACACTGCCAGTTTTTGTCAACAACTTTTCGATCCTGACGTTTCCCTGGGTGAAATCCAAGCAGCCCGCGGCTTGGGGGCTGCCAGCTCGCTGGTGTTTTGCCACCGCTCTGACACCGTCTGCCTGGTTGGCAAGGGAGCAGAGCTACGTGGTCGCCCCGCGGAGGTGTTTTTCTTTCCTGCCCTGACAACCCTGGAACCAGGGGGGTTGTGAAACACTACTCGGCAAGGAGGGTGGCGAAAGGGGCGGGTCCGTGGCTGCCCCAAGTCTCGATGGGGACTGGTGGGACCAGCTGCCTGTATCTAGGTGCTGCTTAGCTTAGGTTGACATTCTGTGAGTCATAGCAACTTCCTGACATTAGTCCCCACTGCTCAGGAACCGCTGAGAGCGTTTCTGTTCTTATCTCTCCCAGCACTTCATACATGAGGCAAATCTCCTTCCCAGCCTGAGAGTACTTATTTGGGCTGAGTAGATAGTTTGTGGGATAAAAATCTCTGTTGGTGCAAGGTGCTGGTCTCCACCTTCTCCAGGGTTAATTCAAAATCCTGGTCCAGACCTTAGAGGCTGAAGGGGCACAGGGGCAAGCACAAAAGCACAATGCCTATTTCCAGACTGAATTTGCATCGTTGGGGCTGTGGCTATGAACAGAAAGAAGCAACTGTGTGGGCAGCTGAGGAGGAGCCTGTCCAGCTGCCATCACGTCTTGCTAGTGAATGAAGGTCCAGCAGTTCACAACGTGTGCTTGTGGTAGTTTCTGGTTTTAACTGTGGGGCACACAGGGGGTGCATGAGGATGCCCCCGTGCCACAAAGCTGGCTCTGGGTAGAGTTTCTCTTGATATGGTGGAGAAAAAGCAGAAGTTTTGGTCACATCAGGCTGAAGCATCAAGCCAGAAAGGCAGAGCTGGGAAGCGAGGCTAGCCCCAGCACCCTGCTCCCCAGCCCCACACTCTGTGCCGTGGCAGCTACAACCCTGCACTTCAAATCACTGCGTTTTGGAGAAGGGGCAGCACCAGATCACTTTACTTCCTTCCTTCAGCCTGCGGGTGCATCTGTGAGGCTGCCTGCCAGAAGTCCTGCCTGTGCTGCCCCCAAAGCCTCTTCTTTTAGCTTCATTTTAGCAATTTCTCTGCTTCTCCAGTCTTCCTGTGTGGGCTGTGTGGGATGTGTCCCAGCTGGAGAGATCTGCCATCTCAAGCCTGGCTTCATCTTTCTCTCCCCCAATACACTAATAACTTGCTCTCTGTGCAAGGCAGCACTTAAACAGGCAGAAACTTCCCTGTCCAGCTGCTTTCAAGCAAAGCAGGGACTTCCCATCGCGGTATACTAGTGGGATTCATGGCTGCTGCAAGTCATCCCCCTCTCCCTAACCATGGAAGCCTGGGGAATATGCAGGGCTGGGCTGCCAGAAACTGCTTGCAGAGAGTTGGTGACAAAAGGAACGGTGGCAGTAAGGGGATTTTTGCCCGTGAAGAGATGGGAAGGCAGAGGCACTCTGTGGCAGATCCACCTGGGACAGCTTCAGCACGTCTGCCCCGATGTCTTTGTCGAGGACAGCACAATCTCTCTCCAGGAACAAGAGTGCCTGGAGACATCTCAAAAGTTTTGTCTAGCAAAGTGAGCCCAGGAAGGTTTATCTCGCGCTCAGCTGCGTTGCCGTAAATGGGATAACAGCTGGCTGAATGGTGAGTTAATTTGTACCGATGGTCATTTAAAGTGTTTGCCAAAGCTCGTGGATAAGAGAAGTATTTATGCAAGCTGTTAAAGTGTCTCAGCTCGCTCTCCAGTTCCAACTGGTAAGGACTGGGCAGGACAGGGTGGGTACAAGGCATGGGCTATTCATCTGGGATCCAGCCCTACATGGTCTATGTGCAGGGTGGTCCTGTGAGCACAGATGGGGTCATTCATATTTTTTTTTTTCCCTTTTGTTTTCAGAAACTTGGTCTGGGGAAACGAAAAAAAAAAAAAAGAAAAAAGAAAAAGGAGGGTAGTGGGGTGGGGAAATTTTGCCAGAAAATTTTTGGACAATGAGCTGTGGTCTGTGGTGATGCCTGGTGGGTCTAGGCAATGGGGAAAGGGTGGTCTGTAGTTGCCCCCTTTGACCCCAAGCATCATTTGCTTTTTGTAAATGAGACCTGATGAAGTCATTAATGCTGTTATCCATCTATGCTGGCAGCTTTACTTTAATGCAAATTGAAGATACTAGGCAGATCTGCTGAGATCTTGTTGGCTTGGGCTTTGCATGGGTGAGATAGCTTGGCAAACTTTGGACTGCCTGTGGATCTTGCCTGTGTTGGAGCCCAAAAAAACAGCTGCAGAGTCCTTTGGTGGTGACTCTTAGGTCACACATTGCTTCTGCCTTGAGGTAGAGCAGTGATTTCTAGTAAGTCCTGCCTCTGCTTGTGTTTCTCCAACCAAAAAAAAGATGTGGATTAACCTGTCCTTGGAGTCCTTTATTCTCTTCTTTTTTTTTTTTTTTTTTTTTTTTAACCCACGGCAAAACAGAAGGGTGAAAGGCTGGGAATGGGAGAATGAGAGAGTGAAACCTTCACCCATGCTAGTTGTGAGAAGCAGGAAAACATATAGTGCTGAGGGCTCAAGACAAGGGGCTCTGCTCCCAGCATGATGCTCTGGCCATGTGTGTGCCACTCCCCACATATCCCTGTCCCCCCACTGGCTCCATGGCCTCAAAGTGGAAACTAATCCCCAGAGGGGATAACTTTCTGCCCCACTCCTGGGTGGGGGGAGCAGGACTATTTATTCCTCAGCATTAAGCCTCCGCAGCGGATCAGCGATGCAGTTGTCGCTGCGGGCATGGGGTGGGCAGCAGCATCCGTCATGGCCCCTGCCTGCTCAGATGCCCTGTATGCACACTCCGGCTGGCCTTGCTGCTAAATAAGGATGAAAGGCTAAAAATAGAGCTGAGGCAGGGGTTTGGACAGGCCAGGAAAGCTTTCCCAGGGCCGGGAGCAATATGGGAAGGCTGGTGAGCGTGCAAGAAGAGCTGAGCTGCCTGTGAGGAAAGATCCCACAAGTGTCTCCTAGTTGTGCTGTCATCTCTTTTGCTCAGCTGGCTCTATCCCTTCCAGCTTTCCACAGGGAAAAATTCCCTTCACCAATGTATATGGGAAAAATCATGCTCCTGTGCTGTCTGTGGTGGTGGGGCCATTCCAGCATGATTTGGGGCTCAAGGCATCTCTGGCTGCAAAAATGAGCATCTGAAGGGGGAAGGGTGGAAGAAGGAGGTGTTAAATCTGAAATTTTGGATAGATAGGTGGTGGCTAATGGGGTGCTGTGGAAACTGCTCATGCCAGCGGCTACCCAATGCCAGGGTGCCCCCATCCCCCTGCAGCACATCAGGTCTTGGGGCTCAGATGCTTTCTACTCCTTTTATGGGGCTGAGGGGTGGTCCTGGATTCCAGACCGAGGTGGGTACTGTGCAAAAGGGTACAAGATGCCTCGTCCAGTTTAAGCGAGGTGCAGCTCTGGGTATGTGGGGGGTTATTGGGGAGGTAATCTGGTCTCAGCAACCGAATGTGGGTCGTGTGGCTGTCCCTCTGTATCAGCAGAGAGTAAATTGCCGTGTGCCTGGGAAAGTGCCGCTTCCAGTCCCAGCATCCCTGCGATTCCAGTCCTGTGCTTGACAGCAAAACCGGGGAGGAGAAAAGGAAAACAAAAAAGAGGGAGGGAAAAATCTGTGAGGGGAGGGGGAAGATGAAAAGGGAGCGGGGCCGGGGTTCGCAGGCTGCACTCGCACCCTCCCAGCCACGCCGCCAGTCCCGGGGCTGCGCTCCGCAGAATCCCCGCTCGGCAGCCGCCGCTGCCTCTCTGCCCGCCCATCCCCGGCCTCGCCTCTCGCTTTTCTCCACCCCCTCGGTGCGTTTCCCCTCCGGCCTGCCGGGCGCAGTGCTTAGCTCCGGCTGGTCCGTCGGCAGGGATGGTGGGAGCGGGGCTGGCGCTGGCGCTCTGCGCGCTGCAGCTCTGCCCGGCCGCCCTCGGAGCCTCCGGCCCGCAGCTGCTGCTGGAGCGGAGCCGCTCCCGGAGCCTGCGCAAGGTGAGACTCCCCTCCAACCCCTGCACCCTGCTTCTTCTTGGGCCTGGACGGGGGGAGCTGCCTGGGGGCCTCGGCGGAGGGAAGCTTTCAGGGTGGGAAAGCTGCCGCCGTCCTGCTGGGTTTTGCAAGGCGGCAGAAGTGTTTACTGACGCAGGAGGACAAGGGCTGGGGCTGGGTGCGTGGCTGCGGCTGGGTGGGGGTCACTGGGGTCCCATAGACCCGGCTCCGGGTTCTGGTTGAGCCTCGGAGCAGGAGGGAATCCCAGTTTGACAAACCATGCTGAAGAAGGAAGCCCAGCGGCTCCCTCTCCCCTGAGCTTTTCCCGGTAGGCTCCCAGCAGCCAGCCCTGCTTATCCCGCCTGCTCCTTAGCACTTGCCAGCTCGGGCTGCTGCCGCCTCGTTCCCACGCAGCGCTGGGCTGGGCTGGGCTGATCAGCACACGCTGATTAAGATACAGCTCGGTACGATACGTGACTCTCACGAGGTGCGGAGGGAAAGATCTCAGTCACTATTTTCCAGGAAGGTCCATGTTCATGGAATCATCAAATCATAGACTTGTTTAGGTTGGAAGATACCTCTGAGATTGTCGAGGCCAGCTGTTAACCTAAGAGCACCGTGGACATTTAATCTTACATCCTGAAGTGCCATGTCCACATGCTTCCTCAGCACCTACAGGGATGGTGACTGCTGCCTCCCTGGGCAACCTGTTCCGATGCCTGACCACTCTTTCACTGAAGAAATTTTCCCTAATGCCCAGTCTAAGCCTCCCTGGTACAATTCCGGGCCGTTTTCTCTTGTTCAGTCACCTGGTACTAGGCAAGAAGAGCCTGACTCCCAACCTCCTTTCAGAGAGCCACGAGGTCTTGCTTCAGCCTCCTCTTCTCCAGACTTAAATCTCAGTTCCCTCAGCTGTTCCTCATAAGACTTCTCCAGGTCCTTCAGCAGCTTTGCCCTTCCCTGGACATACTCCAGCAACTCAGGGTCCTTCATGTAATGAGGGGCCCAAAACTAAACAAAACCGAGGTGCAGGGAAGGGGTTGGAAGGCAGGAGGGAGGCTCTGCAGGAAGCACAGGGGCTGTGGCACAGCCATGTGGACCCTCAGACTGATGGGTGGCTCCCGTGGAGCCTCTTTGCCTGCAGACTCGCTGATGAGGAGCTCCCAGCTCTTGCTAAATGTCGAGGTGCAGCCCGCCCCTTGCCCTGGCTTGCCCTGGGCCCTACGTCCTGCCTTGGGCTGCTCGCAGCTGCTGAATGGGGTGGCAGGACAGGCTGCTGGCCTGTGTGGGCAGCAGTGCCCCCTGGCACCAGGTAATACAGCTTCCACCGGTTCTGCGGCTGCTGAGCAGGCCAGCAGAGCCTGTGGCACAGGGACATGGGCTTTCCTGGCCAAACCTGCTCGGGGTGCACAGCCAAGGTGTGCTCCTGCCTCGTTTGGAGGAAGAGACTTGCAATTAGACTGGAACCTGCTTGGAGAGGAAGCTGGGGCTTGGATCTCATCACTGCTTTGCAGCAGGTTCAGGAGTGGGTATTGCAGGCAAGTGCCTGCATCCTCCTGCCTTTGCACTTGGGTTGTTGGGGCAAAGGGTCCCAGTGCTGTTGCTAGTTCATGCCTTTGCTGGTGGTGGCTGGGGAAGCTGGTGGGACTCAGAATAAACAGGGAAACTAAGCCTGCATGGTTCCCAGCCGTGAATGATGTCTCCCCATCTGGCTGACACCCCTTGTGTGTGGGTATTTGTTACCCCATGAGACAGCACTGCTTTCCTGGTTCCTCTGGGCTGAACCGATTCAGGATCAGGCCCTTGGGGATTTGTCAGGTGGTGGATAAACTTGGCTCGTTTTAAAATACAATGAGGAGTGCAATTCCTCCTCCTGCATGGGACCAGGTGGCTGGATGGTGAATGAGGCTTTGCAACAGCCAGGCTGATCTTGGCTAAGCTGGGAGACTGAGCCAGCCCCACAGCTGTGCCAGGGTACAGCATCCCTTGGGCTAGTGCAGCCACTGCCACCCTGCCCTAGTCCTTGCTTTGTTCTCATACACCTTGATGGGTGGCATTGGTGCCGGTGTGAAGGATCCTTCTTGCCTTGGCTCAGAGGCCGAGCTGAGGCAAGTTTGGAAATTGCAGCCTGGGAACCTTCTTTGGATGTAAAGTACTTGCATGGCAGGGCTGATGGAGAGTTTCTGTGGTGCCCTGAGGCTCACGAAGCTGTGAGAGGTGTGGAGGGAAATACTTGGTGTTTGCAAGGAGGATGAAGGCAGTTTTCTGGCTGTGTTTGTGAGCAGATGTTAGAGGTGAGGGTCCAGCACTGGGGAAACCTCCTGCAAGCCCAGGGCAGGGCTTGCCTAGGCTCTCACTTGTCCCATCCCTCGGTGCTGCAGGTTGGTGGCTTTGCCTGGGAGAACTGTGGTGACAAAACGAACCCTGTGGTGCTGCAAAGTCTCTCTGTGGCACCTGACCCCATCAGCATTCCAGGGAGCCTTCGCATCAGTGCAGCTGTTAGCAGCAGCAAGACCATGGCCTCACCTCTGAAGGTATGTGCTGGAGATGCCTCTGTGGGATAAGGGAGAGCAGCACTTCCCAAAACCACTAGCAGCTGGGAAATGCACAACAGTGGGGATGGGAATGAGCAGCCTTTGGGGAAATGAGGAACAGAGCAGTGCAGGGCTTCGCACACTTGGCTCTGTGAACCAGAATAGGGTGATGGGCACAGGGAGACCTGTAGTGGGAGCAGACAGCCCAGTGAGAAGTTTCTAACCTTGACCCAGTGGGAGAAACCGCCTGCTCTGTGTCATGTCCTGGGGATGTAATGACTTGGAGAAGGAACTGAAACCCCAAGTGTCCTGAGTGCTCCCCAGCAGTCTGTGCAGCACTCATTTTTTGGTGGCCAGACCCAGATGGTCCCTCGAAGGACATGCCACAGCACTTCTGTGGGAGTCCTGGGTTGGCCCAGCTGCCATGAGCCACTTCTCGGGGACGTTTTGGAATGAGACAGATCGTGTCTGTCTGCCTAAGGTGCTGTTTTGAGCACGGCCATGGTTTCCTGTTTGAGTCTGGGGTTTTGGGAAGCCTGGAGGCAGATCTGTGGGAAGAGAGCTGCAGGTGTTTTGGGGACAGGGGAAGGAATTGGTGTGTGGGGCACTGGGCGGTGTTTGCTCAAGGCGTCAAGCTGAGGTTGAAGGAAGAGAAACTTGCAGACAGAGAGGAAGCAGAAGCAGGAGGGGGAGGTGGGATGGTGTGTGGTGGCCCCATGGACACCCTAAGGAACCACAGAAGCAGGAGGAGATGGCTGGGAGGAGGAGTGGAACAGTCTGGAGGAGCTGTGGGTACTTGTGCTGGCTGTATTGGTGCCAAACACCTTCCTTCCAGGCGGTGCTGGTGGTGGAGAAAGCGCTGGGTGACCTCTGGATCCAGCTGCCCTGCATCGACCAGCTGGGCAGCTGCACCTACAACGATGTCTGCACCATCCTCGACAACCTCATCCCACCTGGCACCACCTGCCCGGAGCCCCTGCTCACCTATGGCATCCCCTGCCACTGTCCCTTCAAAGCGGTATGCCTGGAACCCTCAGCGGGGGTGATGCCAGCAGTGCTGCTGGGCACCACTGTGCCCCTCGGTGTGAGGCTGGAGGATTCTGCCTACAAGTTCTCTTTCTCCACAGGGCTCCTACTCCCTGCCAGCCAGCGACTTCGACCTGCCCGAGGTGGAGCTGCCTACCTGGATGACCAACGGCAACTACCGCGTCCGGGCGGCTGTCAGCAATGGTGGGGAGGAGCTGGCCTGTGTCAAGCTGGCCTTCTCCTTGCAGTCCCAGTGAGAGGTGGGGGACTCTCCCTCCTCTCCCCAAAGCCTTGGTCCCCTGTTCCATCCCCTCCAGCTCTGCCCTATCCCATTCCAGTGAGGTGCATCCTTCCAGCCCCTTCAACCCAGCTTGGTGCTCCCCTTCCCCTGCTACAAAGAGAAAGGCTGCTCTGCCTGCCCTGCTGTCACCAAATCCCATCACCAGCCTTTCATTGTGACCTGGGGGAAGTTAACTTTTACACAGTCTCTTTTTTTCCCAGTTAATCCAATCGGGGCAATTTTGGACACAAACATTCCAGGGAAAAGCATGATTTCTTGGAGCAGTCCGTGGGGAGGAGGCAGCATTTGGGAGTTATGGGGCAGGCTGGAGGGATGCAAGATTAAATGTGGAGGTTTGTCCCTGCTTGCTCCTCACCACCTCTGGTCAGGGCATGAAGCTGTTTTGCAGAAACATCCCCAAAATGGCCACAGGAGCTCTGTCTCCACCACTAGGGGTTCTGGGTCTGTCTTTGGGACATCTCTGTCCTGCACATAGGAGCAGCTTGGTCACATGAGGCACTGGTGGGGACACTTCCCTATGCCCTTCCTGTGACAAACATCACAGGCACAACAGGACCATAACTACCCACAGCCCCAGTGGACATTCCCCTTTGTGGGGCACCAAGTGGCTGGTGCTGCTCCCAGCAGCAGTAGAGGTGATGCTGTCTGTGCTGTCTCCAGGGGAATGTAGCTGTGATGGGTATCTGGGGCACATCCTGGCTGAGGACAAGTCCCACTCATCTCTTATTGGCACTGGGGGCTGAGCTGAGGCAGGATGCTGCACTGGGACCATATTTCCCTGGGCACAGGCACCTACACATCCTGGACATGGGATAGACTGGAAGGTGACCATGAAGACCAGCAGCTTGGGTCCTGTTTAGGGACCCTGCAGCACATCTCCTGGTTGTGGCAGGGGGCTGAGGCATGGGCAGGCAGCAACCTTCTGCCTGCTGCTCTGGGCTAGATCTGTGCCAGCTCTCTGCAGGGCAGGTGGAGAAAACCTACCATCCACCTGCATCCCTCACTGTCCCTGCCTCCTGGTGTTATTTAGCCCCTCCATAGGGCTGATCTTCCTCCAAGTACTTTTAAATGCCTTAACTGCTGCTAGGCTGCCCCAGTGGGAGGATCTGTGCCATGCAGATGTGCTCCCACTGCCTTTCTGTGACTTTGCCTTGCTCTGTTTCAGCTTGTTGCTGGGTCTGACCCGGGTTTGTTTAGCTTGAGGTACTTCTAACACCATTGCCCTGCTCCCTGCCACTGTGCAGTGCCTATGCAAGGGTGGCATCTCCCTTTCAGGCAGGTACTACAGGTTCTTAATAAATCTTTTTACCAGGAAGTGAAGCTGGTGCCTGTTGGGGCTGGGGATTGAACTCAGAGTGGCACTTGTTTCCCTTGAAATAGGAGGGATGTGGAATTCCATCCCGAGGGACTTGGGCAAACTTGAGAAGTAGGTCTGTGTGAGGTTCAGTAGTGTCAAGTACAAGGTCCTGCACCTGGGTCGAGGGCAATTCCCAGTCCTGATACAGGCTGTTATCTTGGGGAGCCCTGTGAATCATAGCATCAGAGAATCAACCGGGTTGGAAGAGGCATCCAAGCTCATCCAGTCCAACCTATCACCCAGCCCTAGCCAATCAACCAGACCATGACACTAAGTGCTCCATCCAGGCTTTTCTTGAACACTTCCGAGGGCGGTGACTCCACCACCTCCCTGGGCAGCCCATTCCAATGGCAATCACTCTCTCTGGCAACAACTTCCTCTTAATATCCAACACCTATATGGAGAGTGGCTTGGGGATATTGGTGATTAAAAAGATGGACGTGAGGCAGCTGTGTGTGCTCTCAGTCCCAGAAGCCAGCTGTATCCTGGCCTGCATCAGAAGCAGTGTGGCTGGCAGGTCGAGGGAGGGAATTCTGCCTCTCTGTGCCTCCCTGGTGAGATCCCACCTATGCTGGAGGGGCATGGACCTGTTGAAGTAGATCTAGAGGAGACCACAGAAATGACCTGAGAGTTGGAGCATGAAGAAAGGCTGAGGGAGTTGGGATTGTTCAGCCTGGAGAAGAGAAGGCTCTGGGAAGACCTTATTGAACCCTTTCATTGGTTAGAGTGGCCTGTGAGAAAGACGGGGACAATGTTTTTATCAGAGCCTGTTGTGACAGACAAGGGGTGGTGGTTTTAAACTAAAGGAGCTTAGAGAGAAGTAAGAAACTTTCATACTGCAGGTGATTATGTGCTGGTTCACGTTGCTCAGAGAGGTGCTAGGTAGCCCATCCCTGGAACCATTAAAGGTCGGGATGGGCAAGGCTCTGAGCAGCCTGATCTGGCTGAAGATGCCCCTGCTTAGTGCAGGGAAGTTGCACAAGATGGGCTTTAGAGGTCCTTTCTCACCCAAACCGTTCGTGGCAGCAGGACCGCCCGAACTCTACGCCGAGGCGCACTGCACTGCACTGCCCTGCAGTACCCGCCAGGCGGCGCCGCAACGCCCCACCGCGCCCTACCGTTCACCGCCGCCGGCGCTCCGTATGCGCAGGCGCAGACGGCGCCGTCAGCTGAGCGGGCTGTCACGTGACGCGCGGCCGACGGGAGCGGGCCCGGCGGGGGCCGCGCAGCGCGGGGCGGCGGCGAGGTGCGGGGCCGAGCGGCACCGGGAGCGCCGGGCGGAGTGCGGGAGGGAGCTGTCAGCCGGCTGTCGCTGTGTGGAGCGGCTCAGAGGCGCACGGGGGTGCTGGCAGCCAGCACGGGGTGCCCGGGAAAGCGGCGGGAGGGGCAGCAGGCTGCATGGGCGCGGCGGGGTCCCGGGGTTGCTGGCAGCCCGCGGGGATGCTCATCAGACATGGATATTCAGGGGTGCAGATGCATGCCGATAGTCCTTATGGGTGTTGAGAGGAGCAAGAGGACACACATCTGTGTGTCCGTGTGCGGTGGCATGCGCAGTGCCTGCGTGGGTGCAGGGGGTGCTGGCAGCTTGCAGGGGTGCTCTGAGGTTCCTGAGGGTGCTGGCATCAGATATGGGTGCTCAGGGGTATACAAACATGCTGGCAGCTCATATGAGTGCCCAGGGAAACTTGAGGTAGACCACATGTATGTGGACATTTGGAACCTGGGTGGGTGCAGTGGGTGCTGGCAGCTGGGCTGCCCAGAGATCCCTGCAGGGTGCTGGCAGCCTGTGGCAGGGGCTTAGGGTGGGTGCCCAGAGCCTTCACGAATGTGTAGGTGTGCCTAGCCTTAGAAGGGTGCCCAGGGATGCGGGCTGGTGGTGCCCAATAGGGACGCTGACAGCCCGCAGAGGTGCCCTTGGAGTGTCTGAGGGTGTTGTGCAGTGGTGGGGGCGCAGCCCCAGAGTGTGAAGTGTTGATACAGGTGTGTGGGCAATGTGGCACTGTGGCGAGGGTGAGTTGAAGGGTGCAAGGAGCTCCGCACTCTGTGGGGTGCTATGTGGAAATACAGGGTGGATGAGGAGTAGCCCTGATGGGGGTTGAGGCAGGGCTGGAGAGGTTTGTGCCTTGCAGCCTTGCTGCAGGGACCAGGCCATGCTGTGAAGTGCTGGAAAGGTAAGTCTGGAGCCATGAGAGCACTGAGTAACAGGGAGCAGAGGACTGGTGCAGTGGGGGCACAGCTGGTGTGGCCGTTGTGTCTGGGAGGTGTTGCACTGGCCTGAGCACAGCAGTCTGGGGAAGGGGCTTGCCCTTCATGGGGCAGGGGAGTGGGGCAAGGCAGAAGTGGGATCTGGCAGTGCTGTCTCTCCCTTGCATCATTCTGAGATGAGTTACAGGCAGCACTTTGGAAATACAGATTTGGACGTGCAAGGCAGGAAGCAGCAGGGAGTTTTGCTGTGCAGATCACTTTTTGTGGAAGGTTTCCTGTTGCCTGTTGTGCACACAGCTGCTGCTCAGCTAGGGAGAGCTGTCAGCAGCAAGATGTGTCTTGCTTTCTTGGTTTTGACATGTGGTATGGGGTTGTCACTCTCCTCAGCTTTCCGAACCTTGCTACGATGAAATTGCTTCTGTGCATAGGGTGGAAAAAAAACCCCAAAAGGCACATGAAAGTGGCTGAGGAGTTTGAAGTGGAAACCAAATGTGGCTGTCTCTGCTCTTTGTAATGATGAGGAAATACTACAGTTGGGCTTTGTTTCAGTTTGCAATATTCATTATGTGGATGAGACAAGTTTTGCAGCTTCTTGCTGGTTGCGGGGGAGCTGAGTGCTCGCTCTCTGCTGCTATGCAACCTTTAATCTAGACACAAAGAAGGCAAGTCACGATGAATCCATTTCCCTGGCTCTTCAAAGCAAAAAGCAACCTGGCCTGCTTGGGGGGAAAAAAAAATAAAAAAGAAAAAAAAAATCTCAGGGAGCAATCAGGCAGACTGATGTAATTGTGTTGTGCTTCATCTGAGGGGTGTTGCTGTTGCGTACTTCAGATAACATACAGACCAGACCTGGGGAGGGGTATCCATGCCTGGCCCAACCCTGGCACCCCCTCTGCCTGCTGTCCTTGCCCACAGCCAGCCTTTCATGCTTGCCAAAGCCTCCCAAGGCTTCCCTGTGCCCGTCAGGCCTGGGCACTGATGACAAATGGCTTCTAACGCTTCCCTTGTGTAAACTCAGGCTGCTGCTTTTCCTCATCCCTGCCTCACTGGATGGCTCTGCCCGTGGTGAATCCTGTTCATGGCATGATTACGTGGCCTGGCTGTGAGGGAGGAGGCTGAGCAGGAGTGATGCTTGTGTTGCCTTCAGCTCTGGCATGTTTGCCTTCCAGCTGGGCATGCTGCTGCTTTGGCAGCTGGGATTGCACAGGTCGGACCAGCCCTGTTCTGCTGCCGGTGTTGCGTGGTGCTGCGGGAAATAAAGCAGTGCTGTGGGCTGGGTAACTGCTCCCAAACAGTTGGATATGGAGCAAGCATCCAGGGTTGAGCAAAGTCCTGCTTCCCTTCTGCTTGCAAGGTCCTCCTGGCCATTGCAGCTCTTGGCTTGTTTTGGCACATGGCAGCCGGGTTTGGAGAGAAAGTGCTGGCGTTTGGAGGGAATGCCTGGGGGCTCCGGGGATGGAGCAGGACCTGAGTAGCCTGGGCTGAGCTTTCTCTGCTCAGCGAAATGCTTAGGTCTGTGCCAAACCCACATCCTGTGGGCACTCGTGTGACCTGGCAGGAGCCTTAGGAGCTGCCTGGCAGGAAATGAGCCCATTTGTGGTGGTGACATTTCTATGCTGCTCAGCCTCAGTACAGCTTCTCACCAACACTGTTGGCACCTGTAGCTGGTGGGTCAAGAGTGATGCCTGCAGCATGACACCCCAGAGGAACCTTGGGGCAGGGGCTGAGTCTCCAGGCTATATGGCAGGAGCCTGGTAGATAATTTTCCTGTCTCTCATGCTCCTTCCTGGTTGGAACTTGGGGTGCTGGGTGAGGCCGAGGGGATAGAGAAAGCAGAAGTACTTTCGGGGCTGTGCCAAAGCAGCAGGAGCTCTTCAGGGCACATGTGGGAATTAAAGCATCTGGTGGCTTTCCAGACAAAGGCAGGAGGCTTGTGTCCTTGGTGAGGGCTTGTGCCAGTGCTGCTGGCTTGTGGGGCCCTACTGGAGTTTGCAGTGGAGCAAAGAGCTCCAGGTTGTGCAGGTGCATCATCCTGGGAAGCCTTGTAATCCTCTATGCACTTCCATAGCTGGGAACGCTTTAGGGTGGGTGGTTTGCTGTCAACACACGGGCTGTGCTGCTGCCTGGTGGAACATAATCAATCAGGTTTCCTATTCTTTTAAAGAAAAAGTCTTCAATTAAAAGTAACAAAATAAATTAAAAAAAATAAAAGGAAACTTTTCTTTTCCTCCAGCAAGAACAAGCTGTTCCCATGAAGCAAACTGTGCAGGTTAAAAGTGGTTGCCCTTTCCTGGCCTGGTTCTCTTGTTAGCCCCAGGGTGAGGACACACTGCCAGCATGTCCCTCCTCACTCCTCTGTATGTGCCACAGTTGCCATCCTTCAAACAGGGATGGACAGGTCCACTTCCTGACATGAAATGGGACACATCCAGGCTGTGCTGCAGGATTCTTTGCCCATCCTTGCCTGCAGGTTGTGGTTTCAGCCCAGTCGGCAACTCAGCACCATGCAGCTGCTCATTCATTCCTCCTCCCCTGCCCCAGTGGGGTAGGGAGAAGTGTTGGGTAAAAAGTTAGACTTGTGGGTTGAGATAAGAGCAGTTTGAAATAAAACATAATAATAATAATAATCTCAAGGTCAGGTTGGATGAGTTGAAGACGTTGCTGCAGAGGAGCTGGGCTGGATGACCTTTAAAGGTCATTTCCAACCCTAGCCATTCTGTAATTCAATGATTATAATAGTTTTAATGAAATGAGAGATAAAGAGAGAGGGGAAATAGACTCCAAGAAAGACAAGGGGTGGGTAGTGAACCTGCTCACCACCCACTGGCCAATGCCCAGCCAGTCTGCAAGCAGGGATTGGCCCCTCCCGGCCAACTCCCCCCCACTTCCTATGCTGAGCATGGTCCTATGGTGTGGAAGATCCCTTTGGCTGCTTGGGGTCAGCTGTCCTGGCCGTGCTCCCTCCAGCTTCTCGTGCACCTGCTGGCTGGCAGGGCATGGGAAACTGTAAAACCCTTCACTTGGGATAAGCACAACTTGGCAACTGCTGAAGCATCCCTGTGTTATCAGCGCCGTTCTCACACTGAATCCCAAACGCAGCACTGAAACAGCTACTAGGCAGAAAGTTAACTCTATCCTGGCTGAAACCAGGACACTGGGTGTGCCTGAAACGGGCATGAGCCTGCAGGGAGAGCATGCCATGCACCTTTGACCTTAGGACATGCCCGCTCCATGATCGCTTGGGCGGGAGCTGCTGTATAAAAGCTCTGGAGGAGACCTTGCTTTGGCAGTACAGGCTGGTCTGGCTGGCATGATGGCTGATCCCAAGGAGCTTGAGAAGGGGGCTGTGGAGCTGGGCACCCCTAATGCAGCTCTTCCCACAGGGACCATGTCCACTCGGCGCCTCCGCAGCGAGGACTACAACGACTACAGCTCCACCGACGTCACGCCAGAGGGCAGCCCGCCCGGGGGCATCAATGGCTTTGCCCATCCAGAGTCCTATCAGCGGTTTGGAGAGACCAATGGGACAACGTGAGTGCTGGCCCAGCACCTGGGGAGGGTGGAGAGGGACGTGGTGGCTCCCAGCTGCCTGCCAGCTCTGCTGTTGGATGGTGGTTTTAGGGGGAATCTCTTTGGGGGTTCCTGAGGGCAGAGCTGTTGTCCCGCTGGCATCAAGTGAGCAGCTGTCCCAGTGTAGCTGTCTGCCCTCCAGGGAAGCTGAGCTTGCTGGCAATGGGTAGTGTTTGATGCTTTCCCCAATATTTCTCTGCTCCAACTTGGTTTGATGAGGAGGTGTGGGGAACAAAATTTATGTCCAGCTTCAGAGGATACCTGGGCACGGTGCAGCTGAGACCTGGGGCTTTTCTCCAGCCTCGTTCACCCAGAGGGCCAGACCATGCCCTTTCTGCCCAAGAGAGTTTGGTCTCTTCATCTCAGAGACTTTCTTCTTGTGCAGCCACTTGCTGCTGAGCTGTGCTCGTGCTGGGTTTTGTTTCAAAACCGGTTTTGGCAAATACCCACTTCAGATCTGCTTGTTGAGTTTTTACCTCCTTCCTTGGTCCCACAGGGCTGAGCTGACTTTAGGAGACAGGATCCTGGACTTCCATGTGCTACTTGGAGCTGTTGGACAATGAGCAGGATAAGCCAAGGGTCCATGGTTTGAGTGCAAGCATCTGCTAATGCTCGTCTGTGTGTCTTCTCTCCTTCAGATGGTACCAGACCCTGATCCACCTCCTGAAAGGGAATATTGGCACAGGGCTACTGGGGCTGCCCCTAGCCGTGAAGAATGCTGGCATCCTGGTAAGGCAGAGTGACCTCAGGGCATTGGGCAGCTTGCATGGCCAGTGTTAGGGCTTGACTCCCCACCAGATGCCTTTGGTGCCCAGCAGCTTGTGAGCTTTACGCCCTGGGCTCTCTGGCTCGCTTCGTTTGCTGCTGAGAGCGTTCCTGCTGCTCCTGCAGTGTGCTGCTGAGTCCACAGCTCTGCACCCAGCTGGCTGTTACCTCCCTGGCCTCTGGGTGGCGTCTCCTCAGCCTTGTCCTGGCAGGTTCAGTGCTGGCTCCACCTTGGTTTGTCCCAGCCTGTCTGTGCTGAGCACGGTGTGTGCCTGCTGAGCGTCCTGCGACCATGGCGGGTGTGGAGTGAGCCCCACTGGTTACCAGTTAAGGCTGGTGATGGGAGGTGGTGGCCTGCCTCCTGCAGGGTTTTGCATGGGCTGGTCCAGCCTCCCAGGTCTGTCTGTGTGGGGATGAGTGGATGTGATGCTGTCAGTGACCACTACCACCTCTCTCCCTGCTTCCATCCCGACACTCCCCTCTGTCTGTGTCATGCCCCAGCAACTGCTGCATCTGTGAGAGGTGTGGGGGCACCTCACTGCTCCGCTCCACATTTCCTCACTCCCACAGCTCAGGGTGAAAAATAACAGTAATTCAAACAAAACTCCCTTCCTCTGGCCAGACCACAGCAGCCTCTTTGTCACTGTCTTGGTTTAAAAGAGCTAGACAGGTATTTATTTTGCCCCTGAAGGGAAAACAAAAATACTCTCATGGGATTGGAGAAAAAATACAGGATTGTATTAAAAATATATATATAGAATCCAGAATACATCAATCCATAATACAGAATATATTTAAATCCACACTACTTACTACATATCCAGAAGAAAAAACACCTTTCCCCCCATCCATGGCTTAATACTCAGGCCTTAGTGCTCTTTTCTTTCTCACTGTTTTAGGCCCAAACTGGCCAAGATTGCATGTGAAGAAATTATTCAGGCCTCTCAAGGCCACAGTGAAACCTCAAATCCATCCCTTGCCTGATAAGAACTCACACCTGCCCAGCAGGAGAGAGGAAAGAGACCGAGCTAGCAGTACAGTTTACTTATAAAGGGATATCAGGATTATGGGATGGAATAAACCATTGTCCCTTTTTGTCCATCCTTGGGCCCTTCCGGGCCCCCTGGAAGTCTTCCACTCAGTGATGTTTGTTTGTTTGTTTTTTTTAAAGCACCCAACCTCAACCTGTGGCAGTCACCTGTCTAATAGGGATGTGAAAAATGATCCTGGAAGTGCTTTGCTACACCCAGACTGCTCCAGCTTGCTGCTTCTGCACCATTCCTGCCAAGATGGCATCTCTCTGTGGGCTTACTCTGTCCTGGGGAGCTGGTTCCTGCAAGCAGCACCCAAGCTCTGGTTCAGGAGTGTTCCCATGGGGGTTTGTCTGGAGGTTAAACCTCACAGTGCAGCTCAGCTTTTGGCCATCAGAGTGCATCCTTCCTCCTCTCTCTTCCCCTGCAGCTAGGTCCTCTGAGCCTGGTGGTGATGGGAGTGGTGGCTGTGCACTGCATGAGCATCCTGGTGAAGTGTGCCCATCATTTCTGCCACAGGTAAGGAGCAACTCCCCTTTAGGCACTGCTGCTCCCGTGGCTCTTCTTTCCCTCCCAATGAGCCCTGTGGTTTCTCTGGAGACTCCTAGCGGCAAGCTGCCTGTTTTAAAGCTTCTGGGCTTCTTCATAGGGACTGTTTTCCCATCAAAGTCATCATTTGTCTTGGGAATCAGCAGGCAGGGCTGATGTCATGTCACAGGATCGCAGGTCACAGGCTCACAGGATGTTAGGGTTTGGAAGGGACCCAAAGGGATCATCCACTCCAACTCCCCTGCCAGATCAGAACCATGCAATCTAGCTTAGATCACACAGGAACACATCCAGACAGGCTTTGAAAGTCTCCAGAGAAGGAGACTCCACAACCTCTCTGGGCAGCCTGTGCCAGTACTCTGTGACCCTTACAGTAAAGAAGTTCCCCCTTGTGTTGAGCTGGAACCTCCTGTACTGCAGCTTCCATCCATTGCTCCTTGTGCTATCCCAGGGAGCAATGAGCAGAGGCTGTCCCACTTCTCCTGACCTCCAGCCCTCGATATTTATAAACATTTGTTAAATCCCCTCTCAGTCTTCTCTTCTCCAGACTAAGCAGCCCCAGGTCCCTCAGCCTCTCCTCACCAGGCAGTGCTCCAGTCCCCTCATCATCCTCGTAGCCCTCTGCTGGACTCTATCGAACAGATCTCTGTCCCTCTTAAACTGGGGACCCCAAAACTGAACTGTCCCTTCTTTCTTTCCTCTCTGGACAGGTTCCAGAAGCAGTTTCTGGACTATGGGGGTGCTGTGGTGTACGGGCTGGAGGCCACTCCTGTCTCGTGGCTGCGGACGCACGCCGCCTGGGGCAGGTACCTGTCGCCCTGCTCCCAGCAGGGCATTTGTCTTTAAGCCCTGCAGCCAGGACAGAAGAGCTGACTGGTTTCTGAGCTGTGTCAGCAGATGAGCACAACTGACATCAAGTGTTCTTTGGCTCACTTGCCCCAAGTGCTCAGTGCTCCCTTGGGGATAAATGTTAATGTCTTTGACCTACTCCTGTCCCCAGTCAGATCAGATGTGGCTTATATTAAAGGGGTGAGAGAATTAAGTCTTGGAGTAAATAACCTGTACAGAAGTGTTGGCCCGTCTCATTAGACACCAGGCTGCTCCCAAGGATGCTCCCAGCCCTGTGGATGGCCCACTGCACACCAGATGCTGGGAACATCCACCTGTCCCTGTCTCCAGAGAGCATTGTCCTGGAGATGCAAAACCCAAGGAGCAGACTTTTCTCCCGAGGTCGGTCCTGACCTTAAGGAGGGGATGGGAGCAGGGGACACTGGAGAGCCAAAGGTCTGTGTGGCTGCATGGAGATAAGATCCTCAAGCAGAAGCGAGCTGAGTGTGCCCTGACCTGCACACCTCAGCCGCCGGGGAGAGCAGCAGTGGCGCAGTGTTGGGAGTGCAGCCCCGAGTGAGGTCGTTTCTGTGTGGCCTGCCTGCCAAAGAGGCTGTTCCCTTCCCCAGGCGTGTGGTGGCGCTTTTCCTGATCGTCACTCAGCTGGGCTTCTGCTGCGTCTACTTCGTCTTCCTGGCTGACAATCTGAGACAGGTTAGGCTTAACTCCCTCTTTTGTGAGTAGGGGGAAGGCAAGCTGGGGTGTGGAGGTGTTTGGGTTGTCCTTAGCTCCTGTGTCACAGTTAAAGGTCTGGTTTCCATAGCTGGTGTTGTTCAGGAAGGAGCCACTCCTCTGCCTGGGTATTTTGGGGGTTTGGTTTTCCTGTTTGTTTTCTGGGAGTCCCTGTGGGTTCACTCCAGGTGAAGAGGTGCTGGAGCTCTCTCTATCACCCAGAAGGAGCAGGGGCTGCTCCTAGGGATGAAGGCATGAGAGAAGTGACAGCTGAGGGTCTCTGCCTTTGGTGTCATGCCCACCTTGGTTAGTAGGTTTGTTGATACTCTGTGTAGATGGTAGTGTATGTTGAGTATTGAGACCTGCCATGAACCTTCTTCCTTTCTTGGACCTGTTTACATTCCAGTTTCTTGCCTCATCTCGTGGCTCTGGAGCTTAATTACATCTTTAGGGAAAGAGTTTCCTTCTGCCAGGTGATGGGAGGAAACAAACAGAAACTCTGAAGTGCTCAGCTGGCTTCTGTGCTGTAAGAAACAGAAAACAAGTCCCTGCTCCCAGCCTCCACCTTGCAGGCACTGCTCAGTCTTGTTCCCCTGTGTGCTCCTGCCCTGCTCGTGCAGTTGCTACCACCATGGCCGTGCCCTTTGTCAGCTCTCCCCTGGGGCTTGTCAGCTTCAGGGGTGGTTCCCAAGGGAGCATGTGGCCTAGAGTGCTTTTGGGATGAAAGACCCCAAGGAAAGGCTGATTGCCCATGGAGGAAGCAATGCTGGGGGCCAGCAGTAGCTACCAGATGTCTTTGGGTGACTGAAGGGGTGTGTAATGTTGAGTGTGTGGTGGGGATGCAAGAGCCCTTTGAGGAGATCACACTTAATGCCTCTGTTTTCTCAACTGGCCATGTGGGCAGCACAAACCAACCTCTGCCCTTGGCACACTCAGCTGCCAGGGTCGTGTGCTCAGCAAGCCTGGGCTCGGGCAGGTTTTGCTGTCTCAGCTCAGGTGGTGTAGCTTCTCCCACCTTTGCTCCTAGCAAGGGAGAGCTTCATAACTGCCTGATAACCTGTGGTGCTTTGTTTTGAATTGACTAAGCTGTGTTGCAAGGTGAGCTGAGGGGGTAATATTCTGAGCCACCTGGGCTGAGCTGCCAAGATGTGTGGCTGCCAGACCTGTCTGTTGGGGTTCCTCAAGCCTTCCTCTGCTTCTGCCAGGCACCCAGTGACAGAACAAGAGGACACAGCCTCAAGCTGCACCAGGGCAGGTTGAGGCTGGACGTTAGGAAGAAATTCTTCAGGGAAGGAGTGATTGGCATTGGAATGGGCTGCCTGGGGAGGTGGTGGAGTCACCGTCCCTGGAGGTGTTTAAAAGGAGACTGGATGCAAGAGCAGGGCAGGAGCACACAGGGGAACAAGACTGAGCAGTGCCTGCAAGGTGGAGGCTGGGAGCAGGGACTCACTGCTGTTTCTTGCAGCACAGGAGCCAGCTGAGCAGTTCAGAGTTTCTCTTAATGCCATGGTTTAGTTAATGAGAAGGGTGAGGTGATAGGTTGGACTCCATGGTCTGAGAGCCTGGTTAGCTCTGTGATTCTGCAGGTGGTAGCAGCAGCAAACGGGACCAACAACGACTGCAGCCCCAACAGGACAGTGATCATGACCCCCACCATGGACTCTAGGCTGTACATGCTTTCCCTCCTGCCCTTCGTGGTGCTGCTGACCTTCATCCAGAACCTCAAGGTCCTCTCCATCTTCTCCATGCTGGCCAACGTGGCCATGTTTGTCAGCCTCATCGTCATCTACCAGTACATCGTCAGGGTACGGATCCCCCCTGCCCTTCCTGGCCTGTCCTTTTCTTTGGGAGGCAGAGGGAGCTGAGCAGGGAGGTCTTTGCACACTGTGGGATGCTGCTCGCTCCAGTGGGCATGGTGCTTGCACTCTGCTCCCCTGGACTTGCACCAGGGAGCAGGCCAGGTGCTCCCCATCCTTCCCAAGTCTGAACTCTGGGCTTTTTTCCCCAGGACATCCCTGATCCCCGTGACCTCCCTCTGGCAGCAGCCTGGAAGACCTACCCTCTGTTTTTTGGCACGGCCATCTTCGCTTTTGAAGGCATTGGGGTGGTAAGTCTTAGTGTGTGGCAGTGGGGAGGCTGCACAGGAGGCCCAGCCCTGCTGGGGCTTGCTGAGCACCTGCTGTGCTTTGCAGCTGCATTTGCAGAGTATCAGGAGCCCAAGTTCTGGGGGTTGCTGTTAGCTTTAGCCTTCAGGCTGTCTCCTGGTGCTTCTGTCTGAGGCTAGAGGAGCACACTCTTCCAAACCTCAGGAGGTTGGCTGCTGCTTTGAAGGGGGCTGCTTCTAGTAGTAGATTGGGCTCTGCTGGGAATGGCACTGGCAGCTACCTTGGGCTCTGCTGACTGACCTGCAGGTGAGGAATCATGGAATCACAGAACATTGGGGGTTGGAAGGGACCTCTGAAGATCATCCAGTCCAACACCCCCTTGCCAGAGCAGGATCACCTAGAACAAGTCACACAGGAATGCATCCAGGCAGGTTTTGAATGTATCCAGGAGACTCCACAACCTCTCTGGGCAGCCTGTTCCAGTGTTATCACCCTCACAGTGAAAAAGTTTTTCCTTACGTTCCTGTGGAAGCTCCTCTGCTGCAGCTTGCACCCATTGCCCCTTGTCTTACCACTGGACATCACTGAGAGGAGCCTATCTCTATCCTATCTCCTATGAGGAGAGACTGAGGGAGTTGGGGCTATTCAGTCTGCAGAGGAGAAGGCTCCAAAGTGACCTTATTGTGACCTTTCAGTATCTTAAGGGAGCCTACAGGAAAGCTGAGGAGGGACTTTTTAGGCTGTCAGGTACTGACAGGAATGGAACAAAGCCAGGAATGGGTAGATTCAGACTGGATGTTAGGGAGAAGCACTTCAGCATGAGGGTGATGAGACCCTGGAATGGGTTGCCCAGGGAGGTGGTGGAAGCCTCATCCCTGAAGGTGTTTGAGGCCAGGCTGGATGAGGCTCTGATCTAGTGTGAGGTGTCCCTGCCCACGGCAGGGGGGTTGGAACTGGATGATCCTTGTGGTCCCTTCCAACTCTGACTGATTCTATGATCCTCCTGACACTGCCCTGCACATCTGTATAAACATCACCCTGAGTCTTCTTACCAGGCTGGGTCCTGCAGCTGCCCAATTAGGAGACCAAAAAGCATGGCACCAAAAGATGCCATCCATCCCTTCCCACCCTGCTGTGCAGGCACTGAGATCTCCCTTTGGCAGGCACGTGGGCCCAGCCTGCTGTGGGGCTGGATCTGCTTGTGCCTCTCACAGGAGATGCTGTAAATAGCTGTCTGTGGAAAACAGATGTCTGTGGAAAAAACCTAGGTGGGTGGTTGGAGACCTTAATGGCTCCTGAAAATGTTGTGGGTTGTTTCCGGGAGCTCCCTTCAAAGGGGGAAAAAATGTTTTCATCTCTTAATATAAGCTGGCTGTGTAAACACCAAGCTGGAGAAGGCCAAATCCATTACAGGAGTGTTTACTGGCTGCTGTGCCCAGGGCAGAGGGCTTTTGCTGGCGGTGAGATGCTCTCTTCCTCGCATGACTTAGAGGTGGAAAAGCAAATAAAAAAAGCTTTTCAGGTCCTGCCTCCTCATCAGCTCTCTTCCTGAAACCCTCATCACCCAAGGACAGCTGTAAAAATGTTTGCTGAAGTTCTATATTTGACAGCAAGTGTTAGTGGTGCAGAGGTGAAGGACATGCTCCTGTCCTTCCTTTTTTTTTTTTAATCTTATCGTCCTGCCTGGTTGAAATCTGATTAGATAAGTTTGTTAGCAGAGGAGAAAGCATCTTGGTCTTTGCAGGGTCTGCTGGGGAGATTCTAACAGGCCAGGCCTATCCCACTGGGCATGGCTGTGCTGTTTTGGGGTGCAGAGTGTAATCCAAGGTATGGCAGGATGGCATCACCCCAAGACAGCAGGGACTGCTGAGCACAGCTCCTGCCGAGGGGAGGGAGCAGGTCCCTTCATTAAGGCAGGTGCTTGCTGTGCTAAGCTTTAGGGTCTCAAATGTGAGCAGAGAAATCAGATTAGCAGGAGAGCAGCAGGTTTTTTCAGCTGGGCTCTCTGGGCTCCATGTGTGGCCATCCCACCCCCTGGCACAGAGGGCTGTGATTGGCCATGGGGTTGCCTGCTCTGCCTTCTGGGGCTGAGGGTTACAGAGGAATGGGGGCAACTTGCTGCACTGTCATCCTCCTTATCCTCCTCTTCTGGCAGGTGCTGCCACTGGAGAACAAGATGAAGAACCCTCGTCAGTTCCCTGCCATCCTCTACGTGGGCATGGCCATTGTCACCATCCTGTACATCACCCTGGGGGTCCTGGGCTACCTGCGCTTCGGGGCCGACATTCAGGCCAGCATAACGCTCAACCTGCCCAACTGCTGGTGAGGCCCCGTGGGGAGCAGAGGCTTCCAGGTGGGGAGGCAGGAGAGGGGGCAATGGAGAACATTGCTTCTGAGGGCAACCTACCTGGGTAAGCTTGGGGAGTGAGCAACCATGCCATAGCCAAACTGGCCAAAGGAGCTTGTCAGAGGCTGTCTCAGCTTGGTCTTGGCTTGGTCAGGCTGCTTTCTTGAAGTCTCTGGTGGTCCAGGCCTGGGTAGGTGCAGCTCCTGCCTTGTTCTTGGAGGCTTTCTGTGGAAATCTCAGCTTTGTTTGGTCTGAAGGTTAACAGCATCCTCTGAGAAGAGGGCAGTTGGATTTCTGTCGCTTGCTGGGCTGCAGAATTTCAAATGCATGTTTCTAGGAGTGTCCTACAACACTGTCCAAGAGCTTTCTGAAGGAAACTGCAGGGTTCTTCAGACAGTGAGAGGAGCCATGACCCTTTGGAAGCAGCACCTGGGGAAGCCCAGGCAGGCAGCAGGAGCTGGGCAGGGTGTGCTGTACAGACAAAGTGCTTCGGTGTTTGTGCATGTTCCTTCTGGCACAGGGTTTGATAGAGGCTGTGAATGTTTGGCTTGGAAAAGGCTTACCTGAAGTAAGGGCTGAGATTCTTGAGCTGCAGCCTTGACTGCTGTATTTCCTGTGCACTAAGCTGTAGATGATGGGTGAAGACTTGCTCTTGAAATGAGGGTTTGGCTCATCACGTTTTGCCTGGGGGTTTCCTCCCCAGTGGTGAAAGGCTTTGGGCTGTAGAAGCTGATTGTAAAAGCTGTGGATGAGAAGTGATGGAGCTTGCCTGTGGTGTGGGAGACAAGGTGAGGATTCTAGCAGAGGTGCTGCATCTTTCCTTGGCTCTAGCCAATGCCTGGAGGTCACTAGAAGGTGTTTGATGAATGTGTTGGGGAATCCTTGAGTTGCAGGATGAGTGAGGACTTCCCAGCCTCGTTGCTCCATAACCACAGCTTCCTCAGTGCCAAGAGCTAACCATGGCCTTTGAAATACTGCAGTGCTCTGCAGAAATCCCTCCTCACATCCACAGGAGGGTTGCTTCACCCCAGCATCTGCAGAGTGAAGAAATGCTGTAGTGAGGGACAGGATGTTTGGTTGCCTGTGGGCAGTTGGGAGCAGATGGTGACAGTTTATGGTCAGAGGAGTGCAAGCCATTTCTTGCAGCTAGCTGGGATGACCTGGCCTGGCTCTCTGGGTTAAGCAGGTGGTTGCTGTGGTTAGCAGAGCAGTTCCTCTCCAGTGGATCAAGCCTGGAGCTTCACCTCTTTGTCTTCTTGGTGTTTGGAATGCCCTTTGAGCGCGTTGCCCTTGTACCTGACCTGTGCAAGATTGGTACCCAGCCTTCTTCTGTATCTTTTTAAATATCATCTCTTAGTCACAGATTGCCCTGCCAGCACTTTATGGCTTTACAGCATCACTTAACTGAAAATACAGTGATAAGATATGCAGGCCCTGGGGTAGGTGGCTCAAGGTGCTCAAGGGATGTGTGGCTGCGTGGCTGCACTCTGGACTCTGGTAGCTTTCTCTTCAGTTTGCCTGTGGGACCACAGGAGAAGTTAGCTTGGGGAGCTCATCAGAAAATCACCCAAGCTGAGCCCACCTGCTCAAAGCAGGCCCAACTTATGTTTTGAGTATTAGTAAGGAGGGAGGTTCCACACCTATCCAGCTTAACTGGAGCTTAATTACGCTTTTTGGGTAGTTCTGTTGCCCCTGCTTCTCCTGCATGGAGCTCTTTTTCTTGCTCCTAGCCTGGCTG
The DNA here is from genome assembly GCA_013396675.1 of Eubucco bourcierii. NCBI lineage: Eukaryota > Metazoa > Chordata > Aves > Piciformes > Ramphastidae > Eubucco > Eubucco bourcierii. Next base: position 1,009,800 of record VWZE01018683.1, read on the forward strand.
GCAGCATGGCCTTCCTGCACCCCTGTGAGCTCACTGACAAGTCATAGTCCCTTCAGCTCGAGTCCACACTGGAGTTCCAGCCAGCCCAGTAAGCGAGGATGCCCTGGACATCTGCCAGCCCGGGAGCTTGTCTGTTACTGTTATCAGAATGTCCCCAGGCACAGCAGGGTGAGGTGATAGGCAGCAGAGCAAGCAGAGTAAGCAAAAAGCAACCTCTAGTGCAGGGTGAGAGGAGCAAGCCCCACAGGAAGCATAGGAGCCTGCTCATTAAGAGCTCAACAGCAATAACAGCCATAAATTCTATCTGCCGCTTTCTCCTCCTTATCTTGACCCTCTTCTTGTGCCAAACAGGACTGCAGTGGCTTAACCCCAGCTGGCAGCCACTCACTCACTCCCCCCTGAAGGGACAGGGAAGAGAATTACAAGAGTAAAAGTGAGCAAACTTGTGGGCTGAGGTAAAGAGTTTAACAGGTAAAGCAGCATGGGCAGGCAGGTGCTCAGCCACCTCCAGGGATCTGTCACAGGTAGTGGTGGCCTGGGGAGGCAAATGCTGTAACCCTGCATGTCCTCTCCTTCCTCCTCCTTCCCCCAGCTTTATATTACTTTGGTTAGTTAGGGTCAGCTGTCCCAGCTGTGTCCCCTCAGCCTACTCACTGGTGGGGTGAGGAGCAGATAAAACCTTGATTCTGTGTAGGCACTGCTCAGCAGTAGGGCAAACATCCCTGCTGGGAGGAAAGTTAGCTCCACACAACCAGCACAAGCTGACCAGCCTCTCTGAGGTATTCTTCATCTTCACTAAGGTGGAGAAAAAGAGAAAAAGCTCTGAGGCTGGGTTTTGTTAGTAAGGGTCAAGGTGAGGAACCTCTGGGGTATCTGGTGGATGCAGCTTCATTCTGGGTCTCTGGCCAAAAGTCAGGATTGCAGGATCTGGGTAGTAACAGTGCTACTGGGTGTGTAGGTGTTGGCTGGTGGGGGCAGTCATGAGGAAAGCCATCCTCTGTCACTGCAGACCTGCAGAGTCCAGCCTGGTCAGGTGAGAAGGTGGTGAAGATCCCTGCATAGGGAAAAAGGTACCTGGGGGTTTGTTGCTTTGTACAGCCAAGGGCAGTGTGGCACACATGGGCATATCTAGAAATGTAGGTAGGTGCCTTAACTTGTGGAGAAACAAGTGAGGCTCCTGGTCCTGTGGCCCAGGACACCTCAGCTTTCCCTGTGCCTTTGAGTGGGTTAGCAGCAGGGCAGTGGTTTGCTGATCTGGGGTTTGGTTTTCGTTGTTGGTTTCGCTTTCCCAATAGCTCTCAGTCTCTCTACTCACAACTTCTCCCAGGGGAAAGGAGAACTTGAGAGGCTGCTGGCCCAGCTCCTGGCCTGATGATTCCCTCTGCAAAGCCAGAATTAAAGGCTCTGGTTAGGTGTGGGGGCATGTGTTGCCATGGCTTGCAGGTTGCACTGTCTGCTTGCTCAGGGGGAGGGCTCTGTGGGCTGAATGCATCAACTCTGATTTTACAGGAGAGCGTTCAGGAGGGCAGACCATTGGCACACAAAGGTCCTTCTTAGAATCCAAGAATCTTGGAATGGCCTGGGTTGGGAGGGACCTCCAAAGGTCATCTAGTCCACCCCCTGTGCAGTAAGCAGGAGCATCCTCAACTAGATCAGGTTGCCCAGAACCCTGTCAAGCCTCATGGAATCAGGGAGCTGCCCAGGGAGGTGGTGGAGTCACCAATCCTGGATGTGTTTAAGGGTGGTTTGGATGTGGTGCTTAGGGATATGGTTGAAGGTGAATCTTGTAGAGTAGGGTGCTAGGTTGGACTTGGTGATCCTGAAGGGCTTTGCCAACCTGGATGCTTCTGTGACAGAATGGTAGGGACTGAAAGGGACCTGCAAAGATCATCAAATCCAACCTCAACCATAGAATCATCAAGGCTGGAAAAGATCTCCAGGACCCTCAAGTCCAACCATCAGCCCACACTGCCGTGTTCCCAGGTGCCACATCCACATCTTTTCTTGAACACCTTCAGGGACGGTGACTCCCCCAGGGCCACCAACCTATGTCCTGCAATGCTATGCCTACATGATTTTTGAACACCTCCAGGTGGTGACTCTGCCCTGGGCACCTCATTTCCCTGCCTGACTCTCTGCCTTCAGAGGGAGGCTCCTGTGCTGCACCCTAGGAAAAGAGAGTCTCTCAACACTCTTGGCAGAGTGTTCCCTTTCTGCGTTCTGCCCTTCACCTTGCAGGGACTTGGGTCAGAGCATGTCTTACTGGGTCTCCTCCTCATCTGCAGGCTGTACCAAGCTGTCAAGCTGCTCTTCTCCTTTGGGATCTTCTTCACCTACGCTGTGCAGTTCTACGTGCCCGCTGAGATCATCATCCCTCCCCTTGTCGCCCGCGTCTCAGAGCGCTGGGGCTGGGTCGTCAACCTGCTCCTCAGGGTGGCCCTGGTCAGCATCACCTGTAAGTAGCATGCAGCCCATCTGAGTTCTGCAAGGATGTGGCACCTCCTTCCTGCTGGGAGCTGGTGGTGCCTTCACCCCTTGCCTTGCTGCCTCTGTCCCTGCTGTGAAAACCCTCACAGCAAGGAGTCTCCCAGAGCTCGCTAATGCAGACCTCTAAGAGAAAGCTGCAGTGGTCCTCTGCCCCCTCTTCTATGGGACTGCTCTTCTCACTGGAGGAGTAGTAAACTTCCCACATCATCTGGAGGTGGCAGATCCCTGTGGAGTCTCGTGCCTGGGATAGAGTGATTGATAGAGTGAGTGATAGAATGGTCTGGGCCAGAAGGGACCTCTAGAGGTCATCTAGTCCGTTCCTCGTGCAGCCCGCAGGGACATCCTGTGATGGTTTGGGAGTTCCCTGCCCCACCACGCTGTGAAAATCACCCAGACTAGACTCAGCCAGCTGGAAGTTAAGGAATGAAGCTCTCTTTACAGCTTAGCATAATATACAAGCAGAGATATACACAATAGACACAAATACTTACAGAAATATAAACAAATATACAAGTTAATGGTAATAGAGAAACACAACACCCTTCCCAGAAATCAGTCCCCAGGAGGGGCTCCCAACCACCCTTCCACCTTCTTCCCACACCTCTACCTTATCCCAGGGTCTGCCTTACATGCAAGGTGAGTTTGGAGGATGGGCAAGGGGAGTTAGAAGCAGAGTGATTAGTTGGGTTACAGAGCAGAAGTCCAGAAGACAGAGCAGCTCCCAGAGAGAGAGAAAGGCTCTGTCTTATCTGTGTTTGTGTCCTTGTCTTTACACATCTCAGCAAGCCTATGAGTGAAGTAGACATCACCATTGTGTGCTTTTCACAGCCTATCATCTAATTTTTTTCATTAAAATACTCCAATGAGCCTCAAACCAGCCCACATCCCCGCTAGAGCAGGTCACCCAGGGCCCTGTAAAGCCATTGAATCCCATCAAACTTTGCAGGAAACACTCCCAACACTTGGCCCAGCCCAGGGCAGCCCAGACTGGAGCTGTTTCACAGAGTCAGCTTGCAGCCAGGCTCCTCGTGCCTGTGTGATGGGGCCATGGCTGCAGAGAGGTGACTGGCTGCAAGGGAAGCAGTGTCCTTGTTCACACACAGGGGTTGCAGCGTGTGGCACAGCAAAAGCCAGCTGACAGTGCTGCATGACCCACAACCAAAGCCTTGGTGTGCCTGTGGCAGTCTGCTGGGGTGGGGCAGGTCTTACTGGGAAGGTGTGGAGCAGATCAGATGCAGAAGTACCAAATTTTGGCTGGCTTTGAGTCCCAAAGGCTAAATCTTTGCTGTTGTCAGCACAGCTGAGATGCTTGACTGAGTTCCTGGGTGTCAGCTGCTGCAATAGAGCTTTGCTCCATGGCTTGATGCTGCTGATGCACCAGAATTGAGCATCAGGGACCTGGCCCTGCATCCTAGCTGCCTTTGCTTTGGAGAGGAGTGTGACACTAACTTGAGGGAGTGGAGATGACGGAGCAGGGTGCTGCTGGTTTCTGGGCTCTCCCTTGTGGTGGGCCAGAAGTGCTGCATTAGCAGATGTGGACCAAGCCTCACCTCCCCTGTGCTGAGTTCTGCATGCACACTCTGCCCTGCTGTCTGCAGCTGGAGGCACAGTGCAGGGGTGAGATGCTACCATGCTCCACCTTGTGCTGTGACCGTCCTGCTTGGCCTCAGAGTCTGCCAGTGGGGTGGGAGCCTCTTCTGGAGGACATTAGGATGTGCCTGACCAGGGAAGTGAATGCTAGGAGCAATGGGAAGGCTTTAGGCACCATCTGTGGCTCTACCCTCCCATCGGGGGGTTGGGAGGCAACAGAAAGTGTTGGTAGAAGGATGCTGGTTCCTTTTTGCCTCCTCCCCTTCCCTGTAAGAGATGGCTCTGGCTGCTGGTAAAGATAAAAGCAATTGCGGGGGGCTGCATGAATATTCATCAGGTGATTGTGTGGCTGCAGAACAAGCCCACATCACGGCTTTGGCTGCCAAAGAGAGGATGCAGTTGGGTGGCCTTCAAGCTTAGACTTCAAAAACAGCACACTTGAGAATCCTTTGAATCATCTCTGCGACCGTTACCCCTCGAGGCTGAGGCCTGCAGCTGCTGCTTCACTTCTGCCTGGTTTGGGAGGAGGAGAGTTAAGAATTGTGTTTACTTGGGAGTCCCCACAGTGGTGTGGGATGGGCTGAGGATGCTGTCTGTGGTTGGCTGCTCTGCTCTCCCTACAGGCTGCTGGGGCAGGGATGCTGCCCGAAGCAGAGACCTGGCAGAGTACTCCCTTGGTTCTGGGCAGGACTGAGCACTGGGGGAAACTTCAGCCAGGTCAGCTCAGCAGGCACCTTTGCTGCTGTTCTCTGTGGCAGAGGGATGGTTTGTCTGTAGGTGATAGCAGAGCTGGAGTGGTAGCAATGTGCAGGAGCATCTCTTGTTTGTGTCCTGGCCTGCTGTCAGTCTCTCCTGCAGTACCGTGGGTGATCTTTGGTTCAAGGAGCCTGCTGCAGCCTCTTTTGCCTCTAGCTGATTGCCAGGGAGCAAACAAATCCCTCCAGGGAGGATCCTTGAGGTGTCGCTTTCCACTGAGGTTCTTGGTGTCTCTTATTTCTAAGCAGAGCTTTCAAAGCAATGAACCAATTTGTTTCTCTTGGTTGCTGTGGTTAAGCACTGAATCTGCTTTGCTTGCAGAGGGTGCTCTTCTGCTATGCAAAGCTCTCCTTGCCTATTCCTTAAGCCTTCTTTGAGCAAACAGCAGCAGCCACAGTCTTGAGTGCTGAGGGTGCTGTGGGTGGGGAGCTTGCTTAGTGCATGAGTGTTGCAAGGGGCACTGCTGCCAGTTGTGAAATGGGACCTTAATGGTCCTTTATTTCAGACCTACTCCCCAAATGCCAACACTGTGGTGCCCTGAGAGGACCCTAGAGGTGGTGATGGCTGTGGGCTAGTTGGAAGGTGAAGGCACCATCCCTTCATCCTCCCCTGGCTCCAAGCAGAAGGATGGGGAGTAGGAGTATGCTGGAGTTTGCTCTGCTGGGCACGAGTTGTCTGAAGGCTCCCGGAGGATTTTCCTTGGCTGCAGTTTTTACCTAGCAAATGTTCTCCCCGGGGCTGTGCTGCAGGTGCTCAGCTGCTGGAGCAGCTCTAAAGGCAGGCAAACCACAGGGGTTTCTTTGGGATGGGGGGAGTTGGCTTTCTCCTCCCATCTCCTGCTTTTATGGGGTTTCTGAGGCTTTAAGGCTCCCCAGGTGTGGGGGGCAGGAGTGCTGGCTCTCAGGAGAGTGGGCTGGGGATGCCAGCAGCTGCTTGTCTGCCAGCAGCAACTGTTTCCTCGAGCACCCAACCTGCTTGGCCCTGGAGCTTGCTGTGGTGGTGCTCAGGGTGACAGAAAGGGTTTGTTCAATCACAGTATCACATAATATTAGAGGTTGGAAAGGGACCTCCAGAGACCATCGAGTCCAACTCCCCTGCTAAGGCAGGATCCCCCAGGGTAGTTCACACAGCAATGCGTCTGGGCAGGTTTTGAAAGTCTCCAGAGAAGGAGACTCCACAACCTCTCTGGGCAACCTGTGGCAGTGCTCCAGTGAGACAGATGAGTTGCTTGTTGTGGGGGGAGCTACTGGCAAAGTGAGAAGCCATCCCTTCAGAGCTCTTGTGCCAGGGAAGAGGACAGAGGTGTGCTTTGAGCAGGCGGATGTGGCTGTGGTGGGCATGGCAGGAGGGTCATAGAATCAATCAGGTTGGAAGACAGCTCTAAGATCATCCAGGCCAACCTATCACCCAGCCCTAGCCAATCAACTAGGCTGTACTGTGTGGACTCTAGGTTGGACTTGGTGGTCTCAGAGGTTTTTTCCAACCTGGTTAATTCTGTGATTCTGTTGGTTGAACATGTCTGGAGAAGGGCACCAAGGCTGGTGAGGGGCCTGGAGCCCAGCCCTACAAGGAGTGGCTGAGGGAGCTGGGAGTGTGCAGCCTGGAGAAGAGGAGGCTCAGGGCAGACCTCATTGCTGTCTGCAACTACGTGAAGGGAGGTTGTAGCCAGCTGGGGTTGGGCTCTTCTGCCAGGCATGCAGGGACAGAACAAGAGGACACAGCCTCAAGCTGTGCCAGGGCAGGTTTAGGCTGGATGTAAGGAAGAAGTTCTTCACAGCGAGAGTGATTGGCATTGGAATGGGCTGCCCAGGGACATGGTGGAGTGCCCATCCCTGGAGGTGTTTCAGAGGAGGCTGCATGGGGCACTTAGTGCCATGGGTTAGTTGATAGGTTGGACTCGATGATCTTAGAGCTCTGGTTAGTGTGCGATTGTGAGTGTGTGCGATTGTGAGAGAGTGTGCGATTGTGAGAGTGTGCGATTGTGAGCGTGTGCGCGATTGTGAGAGTGCGCGATTGTGAGAGTGCGATTGTGAGAGTGCGATTGTGAGCGTGCGATTGTGAGAGTGCGATTGTGAGCGTGTGCGCGATTGTGAGAGTGCG
>VWZE01018683.1:1017875-1033055 GCA_013396675.1 Eubucco bourcierii
ACGATTGTGAGAGTGCACGATTGTGAGAGTGCGCGTTATTGTGAGAGTGCGATTGTGAGAGCGTGATTGTGAGAGTGTGCGATTGTGAGAGTGTGTGCGATTGTGAGTGTGTGCGATTGTGAGAGTGTGCATGATTGTGAGAGTGTGCGATTGTGAGAGTGTGCGATTGTGAGAGTGTGATTGTGAGCGTGTGCGCGGTTGTGAGAGTGTGCGATTGTGAGAGTGTGCGTTACTGTGAGAGTGCGCGCGATTGTGAGAGTGTGATTGTGAGCGTGCGATTGTGAGCGTGTGCGCGGTTGTGAGAGTGCGATTGTGAGAGTGTGCACGATTGAGTGCTCGATTGTGAGAGTGTGCGATTGTGAGAGTGTGCGCGGTTGTGATGTGCGCGCAATTGTGAGAGTGCGATTGTGAGAGTGTGTGCGATTGAGTGCGCGATTGTGAGAGTGTGCGATTGTGAGAGTGTGCACGGTTGTGAGAGTGCGCAGTTGTGAGAGTGCGCGATTGTGTGTGCGCGCGATTGTGTGTGTACGCCTTTGTGAGTGTGTGCGCGATTGTGAGTGTGCGATTGTGGGAGTGTGCGCGATTGTGTGCGATTGATTGATTGTGTGTGATTGTGGTTGTGCAGTTGTGTGGGTGTGGTTGTGCATGTGTGTGTGTGAGCTGGCAGTGCTGAGGCTGTGTGTGCCCCTCCCCAGGTGTTCTGGCCATCCTCATCCCACGCCTGGACATCGTCATCTCTCTGGTGGGCTCCATCAGCAGCAGTGCCCTGGCTCTCATCTTCCCCCCGCTGCTGGAGATCGCCACCTACTACGCGGAGGGGATGCACCCCCTGCTCATCGCCAAGGACGTCGCCATCAGCCTCTTTGGCTTCCTGGGCTTCGTGGTGGGCACCTACGAGGCGCTGGTGGAGCTGATAGCTCCTGCCGCCACCGTCGTGAACACCACCATGGTCATGGTGCAGTGATGGTCCTGCTGCCCTGCCAGCCCCTCTGGGTGCCACGCTGGGGGCATGAGGACACTGGACGCTGCCGATCCCCTGGGAATGGTCCTTCCTCTCTTGGGAAGCTTGGTGGGTTTGGTCCATGAGAGGATGGGGCTGCCCACCATCAGGCCTGCCAGTCTGCAGGGGGGTGCTGTGCTAGGCTCCAGCTGGGAAGGTGGGGTCTGGGCTGGGGCAGTGCCTTCCCTGGGTGGGCATTAGGGGCCTTCCAACCTTACCATTCTATGATTCTATGACACAGCAGAGCAACCCCCTTGACACCTCTGTACATAGTCACTTTGAGAAGAGAGGAATCCTGGGGATGTAAACTTTGATTTTATTTGTTTTAAATCCCAACCTTTCTGTGCTGCCCTGCCCCTTCAGTCAGGGTGGGGAACAGGGACTGCTTTTTTTGTGTCAGTTTGTTTCCCCCTCCCCCTCAGCACTTTATTTTTACAGCAACGGAGAAACCTCAGCTCAGGTTGGAGAGTGTGGAGCTGCCTCCTCACCCCAGCGTTGTGGGGGGGTGCTGGCAGAGCCCAAGGTGTGCAACCCTGCAGCTCTCCTGTGGTTGGATCCCCAGCCGTGAGCATTGGCTCCTGCCGTCCTCTGGTTCTGTTTCCAGCCACGTGGGGGCTGAGCAGAGCCTGGAGCTGGACACTGGCATGGCAACTCCCTGGCCTGGGTGGGGGTTGCTGAACCCTGGGCCAGCTTTTAATGACACTTCACTTCCCCCTTCCAACGCACACAGCTGACCTGTGGCTTTTGGGAAGCATTAGAGAGCCGAGGCACATGGGGAGCAGCTGAACCCTGCCATAGCAAGGCTCTGAGCTGCTCTCCTTGGGCTGGGAGCCCTCTGTCTGCCTGGATGGAGTGCCCCTGGGTGTTCCTACGTGCTGCCCACCTGCCACAGAAATGCATCACCTTGTTTACAGTGCCCGAGCTAGCCCCGGTGCACTCTGTCTGCTTCTGCAGGCTGATACTGAATGTCAAATCACACACAAAAACCACAAAGTCTTTATTTTTGTTTTTTCTTTTCTCTCTTCTGCTCCTGCTTCCTCTGCATCCTCTGCCCCAGCTCCTGTCTCCTGGTAGGGTGCAGCTCTCTGGCTCTTCTCTCTGTGCTCATGTTGATTCTTGCGTTGTGGCTGGTGCATGCCTGGGGGGGGTGGTCCCACTACACTGCTGCTTTCTTTCTTCTCAGTGAGCCCAGCTTCCTTCCTGGAGAGTTTCCCTGCCTTTCTGCTGCACTTTTCATTTTAAGACAAGAGAGCAAATGCATCCTTCATGGGATGCCTTTTCCTAGCTGTGTGAAAAGGTTTGGGCTGAGCCACCACTCTGTGACTCTGTGTCTGGGACAAACTCCTCCTTGCTAACGCAGCCTCTCCCAGGTGCTGGCAATGTGGTGGCTTCCTTCCTGCTGCCTTTGCTGGCACAGCTGTGTCTTACTGGGCAAAGGATGCTGGTGGTGGTGGGAAAGGAGTTTGAACATAGCACTGGTGGGCTACATTCCCATCTGTGGTGGAGGATGAGTGAGCCTTGGGGTTATGTTTGGTGTCTGACACACTTCTGGGAGAAGCAGACTCTGCAGAGTGGTGTCACTGCACTGCCTGCTCAGTCTGTCATGTTTCCTGTGTGTCTTGCTGTGTGTCCTCTTTGCTGGCTCTGCTTTGGGTGCCCCATGCCAGCGTGTGGACCCAGGTGCAGGATAGGTTTGTAGCACCTTGCTGCTCCTTTCCAGCCCCAAACCTGCTTGCTGCATCTCTTGGGGCTCACCTTGTCTCCTCGATAAGTCTGTGGTGTGCTCTGGCATCACTTGGTCATGAGCACAGCAGAGCTTTAAGTCATGTCCTTCTTCTGGAGGACTCTGTAGGGAAGCTTAGGGGAGACCTCGCTCTATACAACAACCTGAAAGGAGGTGATGTTGGTCTCTTCTCCCTAGTAACAAGTGTTAGGGCTTCAAGGTGCACCAGAGGAGCTTTAAGTTGGATATTAGAAGACACTTCTTCACTGAAAAGGTTCTCAAACACTTGAATAGGCTCTCCAGGAGGTGGTTGAGTCCCCAACCCTGGTGATGTTTAACAGATGCAGAAATGTGATGCCGAGGGCCATGGTTTAGCACCAGCCTTGGAAGAGTTAGAGAATGGTTGGACTTGATGATCTTAAAGATCTTTTCTAACTCAAATGATTCTGTGGGTCTGTGACAGAGAGGAAGGACCCAGGGCTGGAAGGAGGCTCCAGGGCATGCTGTGGATGGGAAAAGTGCAATAATCACATCCATCGCTGTGTACTCACCCCGGTGGGGCCCTGGCATTGGGTCTGAGTGCAGAAACCTCACACTTGGCAGAGGAAGGCATGGTGTGAGCAGCAGGGGACATCTGAGGCTTGCCCTCAGCTCTGTCAGTAACCCACCTTCTACCTGGCCACGTTCTGGGGGACGTCTGTGTGCCAGGGCATGTCCCCAGCCCAGTGCTGGGCAGCTGTGGGTTTGCTGGTGGGGCTCTTAGCATCCCAACTCTGCAATCAGTGGTGAAGACCTCATTGCACAGGGACTGGGATGTCACAGAGACTGGGATGCCACAGCAGCATGAAACGGTTCCTGCAGTTCATCTCTTCTGTTGGGGTGAGCAGGAGGTGTCTGGAGGTGGGGCCAGAGGTGCTGCTGGGGCAGGCAAGCAGGAGGGGCCCTGCCCAGCCAGGAGGACCTGACCTAGGAGTGGAAACTTGACACTTGTGTATGATAGGCTGCTGTGTGACCCAGGAAATTGTCCATGTAAATAGAGGAATGATTTTAATGTTCATGTCTTGTGCCTATGGCTATCGTCAGTGCACGGCATGTGGGAAGAGCTGGCACTGGCCCTCAGTCATGGATCTTACTGTAATCAATAAACAGCATCTATTTTTTACCTGAAAAGCCTCTGGGGTGTGATGAGGTTGGGAGGGTGATGAGGTTGGGGGAGTGATGAGGTTGGGGGGATGATGAGGTTGGAGGTGTCTCTCCCACCGGGCAGGTGAAAAACCACCTGGCAAGGGCCTGGGCCAGGTGTGGAGCTGGTCTGTGGGGTCCCCAAGGGGGACTCTGCTGTGATGGGTGGGGCAGCAATGAGGTATTAATGCCAGTGGTCCTGCTACAGTTTTGGGGGCTCAACTCTCTTGGTTGGTTTTGCTCTTTTTGCAAGTGCCAGCCAAGGAGAAGGGCTCAGAGAGGAGGAGACATCTCTAGGAGAGCTGGAGCCCAGTAGGTAGCTGGGGCCAGAGCTGGTGCTTTCCTCACCCCTGCAGCAACACAGGAGACCTCCCCTTCTGCTGAGGCTTTCACATAAAGGAGTTTCAGCTTTGCTGCTCTGAAAATTACCTTTTCATCTGAATGCATTCATGCAAGTAAGTTGTGTGCAAAGCCTTTGTGCCTTTCTTGGCTTGGTTCTTCTGTCTGCCCCACCAAAGCTGTGCCTTGGCTTCCTAACTGTGTCCTGGGACCCAGCAGCCTGGTTTATGCCCAAAGTGAGGCTACGACACAAACCAAAGTGCCTGGCATGTGCCAGTGGCAGCAGCATGATGGATGCTGAGCTCTGCTGATCTGGGATCAAGGCAGCAAAAGCCAGGGCAAGCTGGAGCTGACTGGGCACCATGCCAGCATCACTGCAGCTGGGCTTGTCACACTGCTGAATAATTCATGCTGCTGTGGTCTGTCATGAGCAGGGCTGGCTGGGAAATCAGGGCTATAAAAAAGTTAAGCTCCTGAAGCTGTGTCAGAAAAGCCTCCTTTTTGTATGCAGACTGATGAAGAGTGTGGCCTATGGAGAAAGGATCCGTGGCCACCTGCACCCTGGGGCAGGGGGAGCAGCTAAACACAGGCTGCATCTGCTGCTGCTTGAGGTGTTTTTGACCAGAGAAAGTCACCATGGCTGGACCATCCTTTCTTCCAAGGGTTGAGCACTGCAGCACTGCACCTGATCTATGAGATGGCTGAGGCTACCCCTTCCCAGCTCTCATTTCACAAAGCACCATCTCATAGAATCATAGAACAGCCTGGGTTGGAAGGGACCTCCAAAGGTCATCCAGTCCAACCCCCTCTGCAGTCAGCAGGGGCATCCTCAACTAGATCAGGTTGCCCAGAGCCCTGTCGAGCCTCACCTTGAATATTTCCAGGGATGGGGCCTCAACCACCTCCTTGGCAATCTGTTGAATTGTTCCACTACCCTCATGGTAAAGAACCTCTTCCTGACATCCATGTTTCTGAAAAACTTCCAGGGATGGTGACTGCAACACCTCCCTGGACAATCCACTCCAATGCCTTCACCCTTCCCCACCCTGTGGCTGCCAGCCAAGGTAGCCCTAGGGAGTTAAAAGTCAAAAAGAAAATGTCGTCAGCTGCTACTTACACTGCTTAGGGCACTGGGAAGAATAATTTGGGTTCACCTTTACTGGAGGAAGCAATGCACACTGCTGAGAAACTGTGGCACTCCTGGAGCAAGGGCCAGCAACAGCCTGGACACCCCTTGGAAACCTGCCCAAACCCTGAACCAACTGCAGTGGGGAGTCCCCACTGGGGCACCACTTGTGTCAGGGCTCACAGCATCCCACACTGCTGGGGGTGCCAGAGACAGAAGGCACAAGCTGGAGCTTATGAGCAGAAGGCAGTGGCAGGGGAGGTGAACCTCATCTTTTCCCTTGGGCATTAAGAAAATGCTGCTCTTCCAACAAGGCAAGGGATGGCAACCTACCCCTCACAACAACCTGCCCCCCACAACAGCCCATTGGCATGCAGAGAGGGTGAGCCTGCTGTCGGGACCTGTCTGTGTGTAGGGCTTGATTAAAAATAGCCCCAAGAAACTGCAGAGCTTCCATCAGAGGAAAGTCCAGTTGAGGATAAGGGTAGCCTAATGCTCCCTCCCCTGGCTTTAATTCAGGATGAGCCCCAGCTGGGGACAAGGGCAGCCAAATGCTCCCTCCCCCAGCTTTAATTTGGGATGAGCCCCAGCTGGGGACAAGGGCAGCCAAATGCTCCCTCCCCCAGCTTTAATTTGGGGCAAGCTGTGGGTGGGGAGGGTCTGGCTGTGCCAGGTGGTGCTTGTCCTGCAGCTTCACCTCTCCAGGTTTGGGCAGGAACCATCCTGCTCTACCTTTCTCAGCCCTTCTGCACATCGAGGTCCCCTGGAGCCAGCAGGTAGGATGTTGGGGTGTCTCTGGGATGTTTTGGGGAGTGAGGTGAGTCTATGGCTTGGGACACAGGGCTGGCGGCAGGATAAACGTTTTGTGGTTGGACTGGGTGTTTGCAGCAGTGTGCTGTGTGATGTTCTGATGGGTTTTCCTTCTCCTGCTGCTCCTGCCCAGAGGCAATCCCTATCCTGGGGCCTGGCAGAGATGCCACTGTGCTCTGTCTACAAAGTGGTTTAGGGTTGTAGGGTAAGTGATGCTGGCAGGGACCTTGGGAGTTTTATCCTCCAATGTTCTCCAGCCTGAAGCAACTCTTGGAATTACAGAAAACCTCTTTTTACTCTCACACCTGCCTCAGGATCTCTCTTGTGTTCCTCTATGCAATCATCTGGTTTCTGAGCTTAGAAATGCTGTGCCAAAATTAATGAGCAGGGATTGTGCTCTTTTAGGGTGAGAATGTTGAGAGAGGTTTATGAGGAGAAGCCAAAGAGCTACAATATTCCATCCTAATCCAGGCAGGGGCTGGTTTCTGCTGAGCAGAGCTGGATCTCACAGAAGGAGGCTGTGTTCCCTTGCAGACCTCAGGGTAACTCAGCCAACCACAGGGCTGGTTGCAGATTGTATCTGGGTTGCCTGGTGAGAATGTGCCAGTGTGTCCTAAATCCAATCCCCCTTCCCCAGTTTTGATCCCACAAGAGGGTGTGGGTAGCAGGTTCCCTCTCATCTGTTGGTGGTCCCAGGGCAAGCCCCAGCTAGCCAAACTCTGCTACAGTCAGCAGGAGCTCAATGTTTGTGCACTTCTGAGCTGGGCAGTTACCTCTGCTCAAGGAACATCTACTAAAGGTGTGTCCTTCACCTGTGATGTGGGGCTGGCCCTGAGGGATCATAGAATCGTGGAGTGTTCTGGGTTGGAGGGCATCTTTAAAGGTCTCCTAGTCCAAACCCCCTGCAGTGAGCAGGGGCATCTTCAGCCAGACTGAAATTAACTCAGGATCCCCTTTGGGGGTGAGGGTTACAGAGCTGAGGGCTGCTGGAGCAGGCTGATCTCCAGGAAGGGTCCACTGAAGTACTGCCCATGACTAGGCTGGTCCCCTCTCCTTAGACACTCTTGGGGTCACTTGGTCTATGCAGCACTTTGCCCCCTGGTCCTCCCTTTGCTATCTCAGTGGTGACAGCTAATGACATCAGGTCTCTCAGAGCATGGTGAGCTGAGGTGATGTCACTGGCTGTTGCTGTGGAAACTCTGAGACGGGTCCCAGAGAACTCTCCAGTTGGCAGCAAGCCCTTCCAGAGGGGGCTGCCTGGCACACGTGGGTGAGTGACAGCAGTAATGAGCCTGGGCTCTGGTGACAAAGGGTCTGCCAAAGAGCAAGAGAGCTTTGGAGGGGTAGCACAGGCTACACTGTCAGGAGCTGGGGGCCTGCTGTGTGCTGCAGGAGCAGCAAACAACCCTGATGCCAGATTGATGCTCGGGCAGGGCTGTGGGGCTGCAGGCAGTGTCTGTGGGTGTTGGGCCAGGCTGCTATGCCCCATGGAGACTGTGCTGGGTGTTTTGGGAGCCTCTCTGCTCTCATGCTTGAATCAAGTGTGCTTTCCAGGTTAACCAGGTGATAGCCATCTCCACAAGGGCTGTGGCCTTACTTTCAGAGATGAGAGAGGTTCTATATTCCCAGGTGTGTTTGATTGAGGCCGGGAATCAAAGGAGGGCTTGAATTTGGGTCCTTTCAACCCCTTTGCTTCCAAGATAGCAGATATGGAAGGCTTGTGCCTTCTCAAAGCAAGGCAAGCCTCTGTGTGTCTACTTCCTTCCTCTGGCCCTTAGAGGATCTTCAAAGGTGTGCTGAATTTGCTGTCTTGGTACTCCTCTGAAGATTCAAGAGACTGCTGAGGTGCTGGTGGGTCCAATATAAGCTGTTACTGGGCTGCCCTTAGCTGGAGCTGGGCAGGGATAGCCTATCTACAATCCCTGTGTTACTGAAAAATCATAGTAGTAAAAAAATCCAAACTCTTTTAATAGTTTCCAAAAATCAATGACACACACAAAAAAAAAAAAAAAAAAAAAAAAAAAAAAGTTACCTTGACCAACCAAAAGATGCCTCTCAGGAAGGAATGTTACACTTCTGAGCACAAGGACACGCAGGCCAACCCACGCTCCCCATCTCGGCTGCATGCCACACGGTGCTGCCCAGTCTTTGTGGGACACTTGGGGAGCCCCAGCTGGGTGGCAGGACCCTGTACCACTGTGTTCATCGTGGGGCCATGACAGGGACACGTCTGTGCTCGTGTCCTTGGGAGGGGCTCCCTCAGAGCCACCAGCACAGCCCAGCTGGGCAGGGGTCCTGCTTTGCTGCCAGCTGTGCTGGTTTGAGTCTGTGGGTGGCTGCTGGTGTGCTGTGCTGAAGCTTGTTGCTCCTTGGGTTTTTTTCTACAGAAATGAGCTTTTGAAAAAAAATTTTTTTTTTTTTTCTTGGACTACTGTCAGCCAAGTTAGGGACATGCTGGTGGGACTGGCTGCATTTCCTCATCTCTCTGCCTGCATGGGGAAGCAGACATCGAAGGGGGTTTGCACCAGCTGATCCGTTCCACTAGGCAAACTGTTGGCTTGATGCAAGCCCTCAGAGCCAGAGCAGGGCAGGGAACCTCTGAATCCCACCTGGGACGCTCCCAGGTCGTGCATTGCTGGTCCAGTCACACTTCCTCCAGCGTGCCTGCTACCGTGCCTGCAGTGCTTGCCTTGCTCCTCCTCCTTTTCCTCCCTGTGTCCAGAGAGCCCGGGGTGGGAGGAGACAGTGCTGCACAGTCTCCGAGGAAGTACCCTTGGCAAGGAGACAGATTAGTCATTGGCATCCCAGGAGCATCCTCGGTGTCCTGGCAGCGGCTGGAGCATTTCCCTTCCATCTGCAGCAAGAGCACCACGGAGGGAAATGGGGGGAAAGATCCAGCCAAATGACAGCCCAGCTGCGCAGGAGGAAGCTGCGGCGGGGGGGACACGACACGCAAACCTCCCTTCGATGGCACTGCCAGCCCCCTGCCCACCCTTCTGGAGACGTGCTTCTCGTCTCGAGAGCGAGCTCCCCCGTTAAAACATCACCTCCTCACAGCTCCCGTAGTCACTCTCCACCATGTCAGAACCCTCGTAGTTGGGGGGTGGAAGGGGCTGGGCTCGGATGCTGGGCTGGTGGCCAACCTCACAGTCTGCATAGGAGGGCTGGGCGACGCTCAGACGCATGCTGACCCGCTTGTACCCGGGGTCGGGCTGGTACGGGATACCCTCGCCCTGCACCAGCTGGGATGGGTAGTAGCTGATGGCCGTGTACTCGTTCTGGCACTGGGAAGCTCCCAGGTCCAGTGGCAAGAAGTCCTCCAGGTTCTGGTTGCTGTAGCGGGGGGGGATGGGTGCCCGCTTGTTGCTCTGGTCCAGGGGGAAGGGGAAGCCCCCGTAAAGGGCCACCGGCTCCGCGTCCGTCGGCGGAGGGGGTGGTGGGGGCAGAGGAGGGTGGGAGGAGGATGCAGGGGGGCCTTGGATGATCTCATAGTGGGAATATTCCTGGACGTCTGATGACAGGTACCGGGGAGGCCAGTAGGTCGTTTCTGCGGGGTAGACTGGAATAAAACAGAGCTGTGTTAGCAGTGGTTCAGGCTGCTGCTTTCCCTCTCCCTCCCACCTATTCTTTCTCTGAGCCTGCAGGAGATGTGGCAGACCAGGGGTGTGTGGACAGGAGAGCTGTCTTTGCTGCTTTGGGAACTAAGAAGACCTGAGGGCACCCCTGGCTGTACTGAGGCAGCGTTTCCACTAGCCCTCAGACATCCACCGCTCTAGCACCCAAAACACACACACTGCATCCCACCATTTGGGTGCAAGTGTCTTGCATGATGAAGGAATAAAGGCAGAGCAAACAAGCTGCTGAATCTCTCCCTTTCCCTGCTTTTACTCTGCTGGACTCTCTTCTGCCAGTGCACTTTGGTGATGAGCTCATGCATAAAGAGAAAGCAGCAACCTTGCTGTCTGGAGCCATGCAAGACATTTCCCTGAGAATGGGATCCCTCTGCCTGGGAGGATTGATGCAAAGGTCTCCACTAAAACTCACACTGGCTTTTAGGATCTTAATTTTTTTCCCCCCTTGGCCTCATTATACTCTTTCATAAGGTCTTTTGACCCATGATGTGTTGGAATTCGTGGCTGGTCATATACGAGACTGAGAAAGTTAAAGCAGAAAACTGGGATGTACTGGAGAGCAGGGAGGGAGGAGCCCATAGAAGACCTGCAGCAGGGCTTGGGCAGTGTCTGCCCATGCTTTGCTTGGCTTTGAGCAGCACTGTTTGCCCCTCGTGTTTGCAGACCCACAAGGGGAAGAGTGATGTGTAAGAGCAAGAAAAAGCTGTGACTACTGACCCATCTCCTCCCTGGCCCAAGTGCACTTGATGAAGGACTCGTTGTCAGAGTTGGAGGGGGGTGCAGCGGGGGGCAGGTTGGGTGCCACACTGCACACGATGGTGCCCCTGTGCTTTGGGGCATTGGCTGAGTTGAAGGTAATGAACTCGGGGGTGCTGGTGGGTTTGCGGTGCTCCGGCGTGGCCCGGTCCAGGTTGTTGTGTGCTGTGTCACTAAGGATGTTGAGCTCGATGGGTGGCACGGCTTGGGTGCCCACACCCACGCTCTTGGAGAACTCACTCTTGGAGAGCAGGTCAGGGTCCTCCCTGGCCACAGGCTTGTGAGCCTTGGCCCGGTGGTGGTAGCGCTTGCGGACGAGCACGAAGGCCACGACCAGGATGGCCACCCCCAGCACGCCGGCGACGATCTCTGCTATCTCCTCAGGGCCCACCGCCCACTGCGTGGGCACGATGGCAGGGGTGATGATGGGCTGTGTGCAGTAGTGCCCCTGGTAATCTGACGGGCAGATGCAGCGGACGGAGCCCTGGCTGCTCACGCAGCGCCCGTCGTTTCGGCACGGGTTTTCTGGGCACTCCTCGGCCAGCTTCTCACACCTGCGAGGAGGAAAGGATGGGGACAACCACCACCAGCCTGGGGTTGCAGCTAAAGCTGCACCATCCTGGTCAGGGAGTGACTTAGAATCATAGAATGGTTTAGATTGGAAAGGACCTTGAAGATTATCTAGTTCAAACCCACCTACCATGGGCAGGGACCACTTCCATCAGACCAGGTTGCTCAAGGCCCTGTCCAACCTGGCCTTGAACACCTCCCCAGTATCTGCTGCTGGAGCAGGTTGCTCAAAGTCTCATCCAGCCATGGCCAAAAGCCTTGTGGCACAATCTGGGGCCATTTCCTGAACAGCTGATATCGCCTGATAGTAGGGAGAAAAGCCTCACCCCCACCTCACTGCAGCCTCCTTTCAGGTAGTTGTAGAGAGAGAGAATGTCTCAAAATCAGGTTGAGTTGGATGAATTGTGGCTGTGAGCTGGGACAGAAAATCCCCTGGGCAGAAACAACCCCCTTAGCACCCAGGGTGGATGTCCCAGCTCCCGAAGGAAGGGGCAGCTGACACAGTGCCCTCTCAGCCTTGAGGCATCCTCCCGCCACCTAGGGCAGTGCTGCTCGAGTGCCTCCGGCACAGCCAAGCTCAACTCTCACTGCGGGCTGGAGCAGCCTGTGGGGAAAGACTCTCCCCTCGCAAGGAGAAGCTTTGAATCTGCACCAAGCACTCGTGATGTCTGTGAGGAGATGGGCACAGAGGAGCAGTGACCACACGATGGCAGAGCTCTTTCTGTCCTAGCCTGCTCAGCTCTGCCTTCCCACGCTTCCCTTCCCCAGGGCTCAGGGACGTGCGCCTTGCAACGAAGTCCAGAGCGCCTGGAACTGGTGAGCTCCAGGAATGTGCAGTACCCGCTGCTAGAGAGCCTTTCTTCAGCCCATCTGAAACCTTCCTGGATCTTACCTTTCTCCCAGGTACCAGTCAGGGCAATGGCAGGAATAGCCGGTGGCAGAGAGGATGCAGGTTCCCCCGTGCAGACAGGGCTTGGAGTCGCAGGGACTGTCCCCTAGCTCGCAGTGCTCACCAGAAAACAACCCGGGGCAGATACAGGTGTAGCCTGGAGAGGGTGAGAGAGTGCCATGCAGAGCTGTATCCATACGGAAGAACAAGCAAGAACAGGGAGGAGCAGTGCCTGGTGCTGATAGCACCTGAGAGGGCTCAGTCTCGTCTAAACCTAAGTACTTAACTGCTGTGGAGCACCCATGGAAGGCTGGTGGGTACCTTACAAGACCTGGAGCAGTTGTTGGAGGCTGGGTGGCCACCCTGGGGCAATGCAGTGGCACTAGAGAGCTGTTTAAGCAGCAAATCAAGCCCGTCCTCTACTGACACAGACCCTTCTCCTACCAGGGATGCATTCAAGGCACAGCTGTATTGCAGGGAGAAGCTGGGGAACAAATTTGGGTTCAAGGAAGGGGAGCCTGCCTGGCTGATTCACAGTTTCTGACTCTGCTAAACGCAATCGTCTGTAAGTTATTGTTCTCTGAAGTCTTTGGTCCTGCAGGTTCTTGCGGTATGAAGCTCCTGTCTCAACACGTCGGGTTTCTCTTGCCTGGGGGAGGTGTCTGCTCGCAGCCAGTGAGAAACCTGACCTGGTTGGGGACTCGGAGGGGCTGCCGCTCTTTGTGTTGTTGGCCACTGTTCAGCGTAGCCCTAAGCATGGGAACGTCCCTGGCTGTGCCGGGCTCCCGCTAGTCGCACAGCTGGTGGTGCCATGGGGAAAGTTCAGCGCTTCCACCTCGCAGCACGCTTGAGAAGTGTTTGCTGCTCATCCACAAAGGGAACGTCTGTGTTGCAGAGCAGTGGGGGAACCGAGGCAGACCTACTTCTACATGTGTGCCAGTAGCTGCGCGGCAACCCTGCGCCGAGTCTCCTGCAGCAGGTGCCGGGCATCTCCTGCGGGGCTGAGTGTGCCCAGGCACGGTGTTCCTGACTGGGAGGGGGGGTGCACAAGTGTGTGTGCATCTGTGGTCCCTGGTGCTGTGGTTGGTCTGGCTCTGACCCTTTCTGCGCCGCACGGGTGGGTTCCCAGGCGGCCCCGTGGCTTTCCCGGGCTCGCCGGCACAGACCTGCCTCTGCCTGTGCAGATAATCCCACGCCTGAGAGCCCTGGGCAGAGCTCTGCATAAACTTACACCGCATGCCCGCGGTCTCCAGAACGGAGCACCCAGGACAGCCTCACAAACTAAACGTCCCATGAGCAGCCCCTTCCCCGCAGCACTGTCTACTGTGTTTTTTTTGCCATGTCCCACAAGCTCTTTCTTGGGCAGTTGGGCCTTTGGCAGGAGAAGTTGATAATCATCTTGGAAGGAAACTGTAGGAAAGGCCCTGCATGATTAGTAGATTATTAATGAGGGAGTGATTTTTTTTTTTTTCCCCCTCCTCCCCCTCACATTTTATGCTCTCTGCAAAGCAAGCAGGTGATGCCTTGTCTTAGAGCAGAGACTTTTCACCTCGTGGGCTCTGAGCCCCTTCCAGCCTAGCCAGAGGGTCTGAGGAGTAAGGCTGAAGCAGGAGTGCCAGCCAGGCTAACTGTAAGGGACAGATGTCAAACAAATCCACCTGAACTAGGCAGCTGCTGAGTTGACAGGGCTGGGAATCTCGTTCCCAGAGGCTGCAGGCAGGGCAGGAGGTGTGCTCCCTCCTCCATCCTTGCTTGCCCCGGCAGGGTGTGAGTTTTGGCAATGGCCCCAAAGAGCAGAGCTTCAGGAGGAGCTTCTGTCCCATACAGCAGCCTGAAAAGCACCTCTCTGCCCCAGGGAAGGGTCAAAGTGCAGACAGTATCTGTTTGGATAGATGGGATTTTAGGTTGACCTGTGAGAGGATGGGTGTGGACGTCTCTGGGAGCAGTTCCTTTCTCAAGTCTCTGCAAACCAGCCTTGTGCCTGTGACACAGCTTGCTGTGGGAACACCCTCTGATGAGAGGAATGGGGCAAAGCCTGGTGTCAAACCTCTGTGGTACGAGTGCAGCTCATGTTAGCCTGAGACTCTTGGATCTGAGCTTATGGTTTCCCCATAGCCTTGAGGAGTCACTGACTACAGTGGGAATAGACCAAGATCTTGGCTTGTTTCTGCCCGGATACTATCACTGCCTGATCCTATCTTGCTTGATTCCAGCCTCGATAATGGCTCCTTAAGCAAAGAGGATGCAGCAGGGTGGGTGGAATTTCTATTTGCATTTGAGTTTTTGGCAATGCTGTGCTCTTCTAGGTCATGCACACTCCTTAGAAACACCCTCCTGCCCTCCAGGCCATGGTCTCCTGGTGAGAGCCAGGATGATGACCTCACACCCCTCAGCTGTTGCTGCACTGAGTCAGCTCTCACTTGAGATCCCTCAAGACGGGGGACCCCTGACTCTCATCTGGAGTAGCTCCTCAGTATAGGGATGAAGAGGTTCCATCTTCCCCTACCCTTGCTGCTTATTGCTCTCCCATTGCTCTGGGTGGGATGTTCACATACCTCCTCCATGAGTTTCGGAGCACATGCCATTGTTGAGGCAGGGGTTGCTGCTGCAGGCACCGGTGGGGGAGCAGCACTGCTTTATCCCCACCTCTTCCACAACTTCCTTTGATTGCCCTTTCCCAGGCAGGAGAACCACTTCTCTGCCATTGATTGCAACCACATCCAGGCAGCCTCTGAACCCCCAGGTGACTCTCTGGGACTGGAGTGGCTGTCGGAGGCCACCGAAAAGCAGGTCTCGTCTGCCCTGGGAGACGTTACAGGTCCTTGGCAGCTGCAGAGAGGCATTTCCCAGGCCATCCACGAGCAGGTGGACAGAAGTGTTCTTCACCTCCAGGAAGATTGAGTGCCACTCACCATCACTCACAGAACGTGAGGAGGAGAGGTTCCCGATGTAGCTACCCCTGCAGCTGTACCCAAGCTGAGGGACTCCATTAACCATCTGCAAAACACGGCCCAGAACTCATGGTTAGCTGTGACACAGGTGGCTGCTGTTCACAGAGGCTTTCAACACTTCTGCTGCTTGTTCCCCTCCTGGCCTAACCACTGAGAGATCAGTCCCAACTTTCAGACTGCAGAATTTATCAGCTAGGCAAAT
>VWZE01018683.1:1033197-1099320 GCA_013396675.1 Eubucco bourcierii
CTAGTGGGAGGTGTCCCTGCCTATGGCAGGGGGTTGGAACTGGATGATCCTTGAGGTCCCTTCCAACCTTACCATTCTATGATTCTATGATTTATCAGCTAGGCAAATGCAGCCCCTTTCACCCATATTTAGCTATGAAGGGATCAGTTAAAGCCTGTCTAAGTGACTGCAGCCCCTCTTAGTTTGCAAAGCTTCACCTTCATGTCACTGGCAGATTTCACCAGTGGTTGTTCCCTGTAACCTCTGACTAGTGTAGGGAGGGGAGTTCATCTTTCCATTAACAGGGTGCAGGGCCACACTCCTGAAGTAGTCATACTGCTGAAGCTGCTCATCATCTCTCCTCCCTCCCTGAGCCTAATCAGAGCCCTGGTATTCAGACTATACACAATTCCATCACCAATCACAGATGGACTCTTGCTCTGGGCCACACAACCTTTATTCTGTTCTCACTGTCTCATTAGTGGTGGAGAAAATGCTGGAGAAGCTGCCCTTTGGCATGGGTGAGGGTGCTGAAAGGACCTTGTTGAGAAGGACTACTGGCAGATTTCTCTGGAGGAGGCAAGGAGGAGTTGGGAGGCAGAGAAAGGAGTTACTGTTGTACCCAGCTCCTAAGCAGCACACTGGAAAGCCAGGCCAAAGCTGCTAATAGGTGTTGAAATCCAATCCTTGATCCCCAGTAGATGAGAGGGAGACAAGATTGTGAGCTGCTAAGTGAACCACACCAGTGTCTTCTCTGTTGAACTGGGATGTCAGAAATTCCTATTTGTGGCCCAAGATTTCATATTTAAAACTCACATGGAGGGAGGAGAAAGGATTAAGCCCCTTTCACCTTTTCCTCCTCAGTTCTTTGTTTGTGAAACCTCTCTCACAGAAGCCAAGAGCCTATGGAGGAGAAAAGAGATGGAACAAAACATTCATGGAAAACCTGCAGAGCTTGCTATACCACATCAGGCAAAAGAGATCTTCATGGGGGGCATTAGATACAGTGAGGAGTGGTGATGCCTGGAAGAGGAGGAGTGACTGTGGGCTACACTGAGCTCTGAAGGAACTTACAATATTGAAAGGGGTCAAAAGCAGAGCAGGTCAACAGTTAACTCTTAGAGAAGTCCACTGTGTAAATAGATCCCAGCAGGAGAAAGCAACTGCTGAAGGAAAGAAGATATAGGCGCAGCTGGCACACACCAGGGAAGGCTGCCTCAGGGTAGCATGTGTGTGAATCTCTTGGCACAGCTGGCAGCTTTGTCACTTGGCTTTATCAGGAGGAACACAATTTCACTTCAGATGGGTCTTTAGATTGGGCTTATCAATTTCTGGAGCTGGGATGCAGCTGAGAACTTGATTCCCTAAGCAAGACTTGACAGACCCTAAGTGTTTCCTAGCTTGCCTGGTTTGCTATTCTCTTTCTGCAAATTATTTCTGATCATCAGGAGAGCTTAATGATTGGAAGGGTGATGATCTGCATGCTCTTAGGAGAACTCACCCTCTTCACCAAATCTACAAACCATCACTTATGATTCCTTTAAAGCTTTTGCTCATAACTAGAGTATTGCAGTCTGCAAAGCTTGTGGGGACATATGGGTGTGAGAGACCATGGGGACACTGAACTCCATCAATAAGGAGTCTTTTCTCCCCTGACTTTCTGTGGTAGGCCTGGCTCAGTTGAGCTTCTTGCCATCTCATCCCTTCTGAGCACCATCTGAAGTGCTGCCTCTCACTGGTGAGAGGTGTTTGAACGTGTCCAGAGAAGGGCACCAAGGCTGTTGAGGAGTCCTGTGAGGAGAGGCTGAGGGAGCTCAGGGTGTGCAGCCTGGAGGAGAGAAGGCTCATTGCTCTCTGCAGCTACCTGAAAGGAGGTTATAGCCAGGTGGGGTTGGTCTCTTCTGCCAGGCACCTAATGACAGAACAAGAGGACACAACCTCAAGCTGTGCCAGGGCAGGTTTAGGCTGGATGTTAGGAAGAAGTTCTTCACAGCATTGGACTGCCCAGAGAGGTGCTGGAGTCACCATCCCTGGAGGTGTTTAAGAGGAGGCTGCATGAGGCACTGAGTGTCATGGTTTTGTTAATTAGCAGAGTTAGATGATAGAGTGGAATGGATGGTCCTAGAGGTCTTTTCCAACCTGGTTAATTGTGTGATTCTGTGCTGGACTCTTGCTGACCCTTCCCAGAGATGGGACAGAAGGGTAGAGATCCTTCTTGAGCAGCTGAGTTTGTCTCATCAGCTCTTCACAATGCAGCTTAATGTCACTCTTGGAGATAGGCAGAGGACACCTGGATGATGTTTCTCTGCTCTTGCTCATGTGGAGCTATGTC
This sequence comes from Eubucco bourcierii, assembly GCA_013396675.1. Lineage (NCBI taxonomy): Eukaryota > Metazoa > Chordata > Aves > Piciformes > Ramphastidae > Eubucco > Eubucco bourcierii. The sequence goes on from VWZE01018683.1 coordinate 1,035,509, forward strand.
TGTGTCAGCAGGAGCTTGCAATATGTGCTTTGGGCAGGTCCCTGGGCACTGGCTGCTGTGCAGCTCTCCCTGTGTTGGTCTTTTTTAAAAGTGGAAAGAGAAGTATTTCACAACAGGAAAATGGGGTTGGGAAACCATGAGAAAGGATGAGGGAATTTGTGGACAGGATCAACACTCCCAGGTAGGTTTCAACGTGTACATCTCAGTACCATTAGTCTGAAGGATAGTTCTCTGTAAGCTGAGAAGTATGTCCTGTGGTCTTGGTCTGCCCTTAGTCTGAATTTAATTGGTGAGGAATGTACACCCCACCCCCATTCTTTAGTATCTGCTGCTTTCCTTCTGTTGGCAAAGTGGAAAAGGGAGCTGATCTTTGAATACTGTGTTGATTTAGTGTGTGACCAAGGGAAGAGGTCAGAGAAACGTTCCTGGCTCTGCAGGTGTCTGAAACACTGAAACCACCTGAAAAAAGTGGTTGAAAAGAGTAGGAGGTTGAGAAATAGCATTTAAGACTTCTGTTTTGTCTATTCTGTCCATTACTGTGTAGGACCTTTAGTTTGAGGTCATTTTGATGAGATGTGTGGCCTGACTAGCATATGCTGTGATGGAGGTGAAGGCTGCTGCTATTCCTAACCGCAGAGCTCACCTGTGCCCTCCTCACCTCCATATCCTGTTATCCCAATCATAATGTGGTCTGGCAAACAACTTGTGTGCTCAGTGGGAGCCTGAACTCTGGGGGTGGGGTGGGGTTGGGTGTTTCTTCTCCCTTTGCTGCAGTGGAAGCAGCCTGGTCTGGGGAGAATTCCACCGGGAGAATTCTTCACCCTGAGACATGTGTTGAGAGGCACGGAGAAGCAAGCCATAAGGAAAGAAGATGATGCAGATACATGGTATGGGTGAAAGCTGCCTTCACAGCAGAGACAAGCACATGCATTCACAGCTGTAAAAACCAACTCAGTAGGTGTGCCTGCAGCAGCTGCCACACTCTGCTTGGCTCTTGCTTTTGGTCTTCCCAGGACTGTATTTTAGCTACGTGAATTACTAAGGGTACACATTATTGCATCTTCTTTCCGCCCTCCCCTGAAAGAGGTGAGTGGTTTGGGTTTTCTCACACTGGAAGCAAGCCCTGTGCATTCCAACACGTACCTCCAGCGTGGCATGGTCAGTGCCGTTGGCATGGAACACGACCGCGTGCAGCTGGTGAGTCTTCAGGCGGAAGTGCATGTGCCAGGAGCCCGTCTGCGAGTGCTGGTACCAAATGTAGCTGTGGCCCCCGAACCTCACAGCTGTTCCTAGAAGGAAAGGGCATGAAAGGTCTCAGCTTTTTCACACAATGAGTCTAGGGCCTGTACCAAGCCTTGCTACTTTTTCCAGCCTGTCACTGTGGCTGCCCAGCAACAGTTCCATCCATGGCAGCCTATGTAGTGCTGCACTGCAGCTCCCGTAGGTGCCTGCGAGGAGCTCCCAGTATTTCTTCTTTGTACCCAACTGTAATTCAACCCTTTCAATGCAGCCTGGCTTGTTCTGTCCTTCAAGATCCCCTCAGCATGGTCTACAACATTCTTGCGTTTGCTCATCCTTAATAAGTCTTTGTTAATCAGTAGTATCCTTCTATCATTCCTGCCAAAGTGAAGCTAACCTCTACCTCTGCTCCTTCCATTCATTTCAGGTGTTCTGGAGTGAGTATAACAAACCTGGTTTATTTGGCTTTTGTCATATTTAGCAGCTGATCTGCTGAGTCTAAGATCAACTCAAGCTCAGAGGCTGGAATTCCGACCACTGAGCCTTCATTACCTGCTAGGTAGAAGTGACTTTTCCCAAGGAGATGGATAGATGTTGCAATTTAGTGCTACAAGAAATTAATGAAAAGAAAAAGACTTTGTGAAGCTTCCAAGCTTTTAGGAGTGCAGAATTGGCTTTGAAATCGCAAGCAGAGTTGTTGGGCAACCTAATTCCATGGAAAGTCAAGGTGCTTTAGAGTGTGCTGAAGGAAAGCACAATACACCCAGGTTTGTAGGGTGGGATGTGCCTTATGAGGAAAGGCTGAGAGCCCTGGGGCTGTTTAGGCTGGAGAGGAGAAGACTGAGAGGGGCTATCAATATCTGAGGGCTGGGGTTTGGGAAGGAAGGGGCAGGAACAGCCCCTGCTCACTTGTGCTCTGGGATAGGCCAAAGGCAACGGATGGAAACTGCAGCACAAGGAGTTCCACCTCAACATGAGCAAGAACTTCTTTACTGTAAGAGTCACAGAGCACTGGAACAGGCTCCCCAGGGAGGCAGCCCCATCTGGATGTGTTCTTTTGCGACCTGCACTAGATTCTGTGGCCCTGCTCTGACAAGGGGGTTGGACTCAATGATCTGCAAAGGTCCCTTCCAACCTCTAGCATCCTGTGATGCTACCAGGGAGGATTGCTCACCGTTGCAAGAACAGATTTGCTCCAGGCTGTGCCGCGGGGTGAGGACGCTGAGCCGGGCAGTGCTGTAAGTTGACATCATGCCCGGATCCATCTGGATGGTCTCCTTGCAGACGCGGTGGGCACAGTCTGCCCCGTGGCACGGCACGTGGATCGCTTTCTTCATCCGGAGACCGACCAGCTGGTCCATCTCCCCAGCTGATACGGTGATCTTATTGGCCAGGACCCGCGGCTCGTACAAGGAGCCGTGCGGCTCTCCCACCGCCAGGAGCAAGTCCACCCCGTCAGAGGTGGCCGCGGGCTGCAGGCTGGCCATGTGGATGTTCTGGCGCCGGGTGACGAGGATGTTTCCCAGGAATCTCTGCAGGTTTCGCCAATGATCTCCCACAAACTCCTCGGGGGAGAGGTGGCGGAAATGTAGCACCACCGCCTTGTCCAAGGCCTCCTGCGTGAAGCACCACACGTGGACGTTGACGTTGGTGGTGGCTGTGAAGGTGCCGTCGCTGACCGTCACGTTCAGGAGGTAGTGGCCGTGGGGAAGCTTGTCCCCGGCAATGATCTTTCCATCTGCAGCCCCAACGGAGAAAAGCCCCTCCCGGGGTGCTTCTGCCACCAAAGTGTACAACAGTGTGTCGTGGGGGTCTCGGTCTGTGGCGTGGATCTTGCCCAGAACGCCACCTCTGAAGGCTTCCTCGTTAGTGGTGATGAAGATTTCCAGGGGAAGGGCTGAGGGGGCATACTGGCTCTGCTCAGTCACTTGGATATTTATGAAAGCAGAAGAAGACAGGGGAGGGATGCCACTGTCAGAGACCTGTCCAGGAAAACAGAAGGACCCATTATTGCCAAGTGCTGACTTACTACCACCTCACCTGACTGGACAGGCTGAGGAGGTCTTGCAAAGGAGAGTGCCCTGCACGTAGCAATGTGTGCAAGCTGTCAGGGAATGGGTTAGGAGTGAAGAAAGAATGGGAAAAATGGCAGCCTCTGCCTGGAGATAGCTCCAGGTGTGCTTTCCAGCATGTAGTTTGTATCTACATCAACTACAGCACAGGAAATTCTGCCTCAACATGAAGAAGAATTTCTTTACTGTAAGGGTCATGGAGCACCAGAACAGGCTCCACAGAGAGTTTGTGGAGTCTCCTTCTCTGTAGACTCTCAAGCCTGGATGTATTCCTGTGTGACCTGAGCTAGATTGTATGGTACTGCTCTGGCAGGGGGCTTGGACCGGATGATCTTTTGAGGTCCCTTCCAACCCCTAACATTCTGTGAGTCTGTGATGGAGACTGTTTGAAACCTTCTGTCAGCAACTGAGTTCTGCTCAGCAGCAGCTGAGGCACACCTGGGTGGCTCTGGCTTCCTTGAGGATTAAGCATCTCTAGAGATGGTGCCAGCCTTTGGAGTTCATAGTCTGAGTGTACACAGGTCTAAAGCAGCTGTGCCCATCAAACTGCTTGCTCACCTTACTGCCTGTTGGAGCCTGTGTCCCACCTCTGACAATGTCTATCTAGCATTAGCTGAGGAACCTCAGAATAGCAAAATGTGGATAATCAGATCATAGGATAAGTTTCTCCCTAATCTTAGGGAGTTAGTGGTTCAGGTTTTTAATTTACTAGTACCTGGCTTTCAGAACAATGAAGAAGAAGGTGTGATGCTATCCTGTTGTTTGTAATGTACTATCCTTGCTGATAACACTGAATATGAATTAATTCACCCTGTAACAACAGCAATCCTCTTTGAAGAGAAACTTCAACCACTTCTTAAACGACAAGGATGCTTGGAGAAACTTATTAGGACCAGGTCTCAGTTTAAACCAGAAGTCACTAGAATGATGCTGGGAAAAGCATCTGTCTGGGGAAAATGCTGATGGAGCATTTCTCACTGTATTATCTGATTTTAGCAGTGCAGAAGCTGGCCCCCAGCTTCTTGTGGGCAGATTGTGTGGAGAAATCAGCTCTGGAGATGGCTCCGAGCTGCACAGTTTGTGCCTGAATTGAATTTCTCTGAAGGCAGATGTTTCCATCCAGCTGTGCCATCCTAATCTTTTTGTTGCTACTTAACCTCCCTGGGGAATTCCAGGGATAACAGGACAGTAAGGGAAACTTTACCTGGACTTGTAGTAGGTACTGTTCCTTCATTCTTCGATTCAGGACAGATGATGTCACCAGCAGACCGTTTTGGGTGACATCAAAAGCCTTCCCATCGTTGCCCTGGGTGATCTGGAATGAATATGGTGGTCCATTTTCTGGGGAGTCTCTGTCACTCATAATTAGCTCCAGGACACTTGTACCCACAGGAGCATTCTCCTGAAATATGGAAAAATGTTAGTGGAGAAACAGGAGCAAAGAGAAAAGGCCCAGAGGAACCACAGTGCCCCTAGAGCTGTGGGGTCAGGATCAGGGAAACAAACCCCACAGGCCATGTGCATCTCTAATGCACACAGGCTGAGACTCTTGCCAGCAATGGCAGAGAACAGCAGTGGCAAGGGACTCCCTGTCATGACATTACATATAGGGCAGCTAAGTGCAGGTGCCTGAGCTGCTGCCTTTGCTCTCATACCAGCAGAGGAGCAGATGAAAACATGTTTTGCCTGTGTTTCTTTCTGAGGACACAGAAAGTTGTTGGATTTGATAATCTTGAGGCCTTTTCCAACCTTAACAATTCTGGCATTCTGTGTTTTGGATCCAGGCAACAAGTGGGCTGCATCCAATAGATACAGTTAGGCTTGATCATGTGCATGGGTCTGCTCTCTATCTTGTGGTGTAGGCATGGATAATTGTGAGGGAGAAAGGGGCTGCAAGTCAGGCTTGGAAAGTATGAAAAGCCCTGTGTTCCCTGTGTGAAAGGACAGGAAGTGCCTGGAGCTGTTGGAAAGGGCACATGGGAGCTGTTGGTAGAACATCTGCCCCTGCAGATGCTGCCAGTTATTTCTGGAAGTGAGCACAAAGCAGCCACATACTTCATATAGCTTATAGCAGAGTAGCTCTGCTATAAGGACAGGCTAGAGAGTTTGGGCTCTGCAGCCTGGAGAAGAGAAGGATTCCAGGAGACCTTAGAGTAACCTTCCAGTACCTGAAGTGGGCTACAGGAAGGCTGGGGAGGGATTATTCACAAGGTCTTGGAATGACAGGACAAGGGGCAATGGGTTTAAACTTGAAGAGGGGAGGTTGAAACTGGATGTCACGAGGAAGTTCTTTGCAGTGAAGGCGATGAGGCACTGGAACAGGTTGCCCAGGGAGGTTGTGGCTGCTCCCTCCCTGGAGGTGTTCAAGGCCAGGTTGGATGAGCCCTTGAGTGACCTGTAGTAGTGGGAGGTGTCCCTGCCTATAGCAGAGGGTTGGAACTGGATAATCTTTAAGGTCCCTTTCAACCTTACCTGCCTCACCCCTCTGCTCCAATAACAGCCCGTACCTGAGTACCTTAGTACCCTGAGGTGGACTGGGAGAACAGACCAGCTGCTGGCTCACCTGCACCACCACGCTGTAGTTGAGCTGGAAGAAGCGAGGAGGGTTGTCGTTGACGTCAGACACGTGGACGCTGACAGCCACATCGCTGAACTGAGGAGGGTGGCCGTTGTCTGTGGCTCGAACTCTCAGCGAATAGCTGGGGATCTGAAGGATTTGCAGTGCATGATTACTCAGAGGAAGGGTGGCTTTTGCAGGTTGATGTTTGACTCAGCTGCAGCTTGTGGAAGTGCCTGAGGCCGTGCTATACGCTGCAACAGCAGCTTTGCCCTTGGCAAGGGCTCCATCCAGAAAGCATATTGCTAAAAATTCAACCCCTCAGTAGCTTGCAGGGAAGGGGGAAACAACTTGGCAAAGATGGATGAGGCTAAGATGAGCAGACATCTGTCAACAGTGGCTTGAGCTGCCACTGTCAAATGGATGAGAGATTGTCCAGATGACCTTTCCACCTCCTCCCCATACCTGTTATTTATAATGCTCTGATACAGGGAAGCAGAAACTAGCTATTCCAGTTTGGAGCAGGCTTGAAGCACCAGTGGAGCAGTCCAAAGCCCAGAGCTGTGACCACTGAAGGTTCTCTTGGATTCTCTAAAGCTTAGCCTTCCTGCAGCATCACCTGTGAGTCTAGAAAATGAATGGCTGAGCCTTGCCTTCTGCTTACAGTATTCTGAGTTGATCATTCAAAAACCAAGAGATAGCTGGATCTGCTGCACTCCCTCAGTCTTTTGGGGCCCCTTTCCTGTTCCCATTTGCTTGAACTCACCTCCTCCCTGTCCAGATGCTTGGCAATGCTGATGTGCCCACTTCTGGGCTGAATGGCAAAGTGTCCCAGGGGGTTCCCTCCCACGATTGAGTATGTGATCTGATTGTTCATTGCTCCATCCAAGTCATCAGCTGACACCTGTTAGGAGGGAAAAAAGCTAGGACCCTGGGCCCAAGAAGGCCTTGCCTTGGAGAAATAGGGGCAGGACATTTTTGTCACTTAAGGGCATTGGTTTGAGCCTGCCTCAAATGAGGAGGAGGAAGGAAAGTGATTTACCTAAGTGTCCTTCATGAGGTTTTTCAGAGCTACAGCAATGACTTTGTCCTTGATCCTTTCCTGACTTCACTACCCCTGTAACAAGCTGGGCAGGGATCTCTACATGGAAATACCTTGGACTCTCCTATTCTGCCCAGGGAAGCCTCTGTCCTTCCCAGCTTACAGGGACGTGGTCTTCTGCAGGCATTTTAGCCCTCTTGGGAGGTCTCCAAAGCCTCTGAGCCCTCCTCAGGTATCTCAAAGTTTCACTTGAAGCTATCTTATCAGGCAATGTGTTCTCCTTGTCTATGGAGTGTCACTGTGCTGGTTTGAGGCTAATTGAAATATTTTAATGAAAAGAATTAGATTATAGCTGTGAAAAGAAAACACTGGTGATGTCTACTTCACTCACAGGCTGGCTGAGACGTATGAAAACAACGACACAAACAGATAACACAGAGAGAGCCTTGGTCTCTGTAGCTGGTGTGTGCCTGCTGGCTTCTCTGCTGAGTAACCTAACTAACCACTCTGCTTCTAACCTCCCTTGCCCATCCTCCAAACTCACCTTGAGTGTAAGTCATACCCTGGGGTAAGGTAGAGGAGTGGAGAGAAGGTGGAAGAGTGGTTGGGAGCCCCTCCTGAGGACTCTGATTTCTGGGAGGGGTATTTTGCTTCTGTATTACCTTTTAACCTGTATATTTCTGTAACTATTCCTGTATATTATGTATATATCTGCTTGTAAAATGTGCTAAGCTGTAAACAGAGCTTCAGTCCTTAGCTTCCATCTGGGTGAGTCTAGTCTGGGTGATTTTCATAGTGTGTGTGTGTGTGGGGGGGGGAGCAGGTAACTCCCAAACCATCACAGTCAGGAATTCTGTCAATCATTGGTTTTTAAAGTCACGCTTAAATCTTAGATGCTGAAGGTCAGAAACTCAGTGGGGTCCCAGGAAAGGTGCAGAAGGAGAGTAAATAATGCACAGCACAAGTGAAAGAACAGGTAAGGCCAACTGGCTTGGTTCGTGATCCTACCGTGAGGATGATTTCTCCAACTGCAGCATCCTCCCGGATATCGACAAAGTAAGGGTCTTGGATGAACTCTGGTGCGTGGTCGTTGATGTCAGTTATGTTGATCACTACCATGGTCACATCACTGAGAGAAGCTGAGCCTTTCCTTGTGCCCTCAATGGATAAGTAATACTCGTGGCTGGCTTCAAAGTCCAAGCTCCCGTTTATGTATAGGGCACCTGCGTTGGCAGACGGACAGGAAAGAGCAGGACATACTTTGAATAAATGGTGAGGGAGGTTTCTTGGAATGCTGGAGATATACCAAGATGACTACCAAACTGCCAGCTGAAAATGAGCTGCTGGCCTGACTTTGACCTTCTCTGGTTAAATCAGGATACCAAAGGTCATGGCATCACATAAACCAAACTGTGATTGAACTGATTCTGCCATAACCTGCCTCAATCTGGTATCAAGTCTCTGAAGAAGTGACAAACTTTCACTAGGGAAGGTCTCCAGGATTCTAAGCTGGAAGAGATCTGAAACAAAATAGGATGAGAGTCCAACAGTGCTATTGAAAACTGAGACCAAGGGGACTTGGAACTAGATGATCTTTGAGGTCCCTTCCAACCTAAACCATTCTATCACTGAACTGCATCATATGTAGTATGGAAAGGTGTAAGATGTAAATGCAGAACTGTACGGGAGACAAAGATGCACAGTGAGATGCTGTGATTGGTATTTGAGGCTTGGGATACAACATAGAAAGAAGAATGATGTTGTTAACTTCAAAAAATGAGTGAGGAACAGAGATTGAAGACATGAGTGAAAGTGGAAAGGGAAAAAAAACTGGAGTGGGACAGAATGTGACTGTGTATTCAATGCTTTGCTGGGTTCAGCACTGAAACTGTCACAGAATGATTCCCTGGATATGACATTGTTGTGCATCTTTTAAGATGTACAAACTAATAAGAAGATTGATACAGAAAAATTGGGAAGAGCCTTGGGTCAGAAAAGCTGAGGAAGGCACCATGGATGAGGATGTTACAGCTAAGGGTGGAAGGCCATTGGTGATATGGCCAAGGGTTTATTTCAGGGAGTTAACATTGGCCTTCAGATAAGAATTCTTATCAGATGGCTGTGCAAACAGAGCAGTGGCTCAACACCTGCTCAGGGCTAACAAATCAGTATTATCTACACTCACTGAGTGCTACCTGACAAAGGTGCCTGCTACCCTGGCCTGCAGGTTCCTTGTGGGATCAGGATGGAGAGAGTTCTTAAATTAAACCTCCTCCTCCTCCTGAATTTTGAGGTGAAAAAACCATCCTCATCCTGTTCTCCATGTATTCCTTATTTCCACAAAGCTGTTTCAGGTCCCAGACATATAACAGGAATCTTTCCATTAATTTGGATCGCTCCTTAAGTGCCTGGGTTGGTGATATTTAGGGTAGAAGAGAAGACTTTACTCCCTCTCCTCATGCTGGCTAAAGACAGAGTGGAGAGGAAGTGCAGGCCAAATGGATAACCAGAGAAGATGCATCCAAGGGCAGCCTTTAACGTTGGGTCAGTCTGGAGGCATCTGGGCATGAGGTTGTCTCACCTGTATTTGAGTTGAGTTGAAATTTCCCATGGTCATTGCCATTGACAATTTCATACTTGATCTCTGTTTTTTCTGCGTTGTCCCTTGTCAAGGCTGACAAGTTGAGGACCTCTGTACCCACTGCCACATCTTCTTTTACCATGGCCACGTATTCAGGGGCCAAGAAAACAGGCAGGTACTCGTTCAGATCCACGACAGAGACAGTGACAGTGCCAAGAGAGGAGAGGGGCTGCGGGCTGCCCCGGTCGGTAGCGCAGACTGTCAGCTCGAAGGCTGAATGCTGGGAGTCCTTCAGAGGCTTCTCCAGGCGGATCACTCCTGTGGTTTCTTCAATTGAAAAGTGTCCATTGGCAGAGTCAGGCAGAGAATAGACCACCTCAGCGTTGAGACCTGGGAGGATAAAGAACAGCACTCATTCATGGGTAGGGATGCTGCTGGCTCCTGTGCAAGCTACCCTAGGTGATCCTGTCTTTGCAGAGAGGTTGGACTTGATGATCTTTGGAGGTCCCTTCCAATCTCTAAGGTTCTGTGATTCTGTTGTTGTGTTTATTGCTTTATTTCTCATCTATTAGGGCTATGTGTGCTTAAAGAGCTTAAATTCCTAGAGAAAATGGAGGCTATGTGAACCTGTCAAATGTACCCCTGTCCATCTGTAGGTTCTGACACCTAGCCACTCTCACCAGCATCCACCAGTATTACCTGTCTGTATTTACTGGTGACTCCCAGTTTTAATTCCCTTCTTTCCAAACATAATTTCCCTTCCTATCTGCTTCTTGCAAAGCAGACAGATGTTGTCTTGCCTCTCTGTCATTGTAAATTCAGTCTTTGCTGGACAGGCTTATTTTTTTCATGGAGAATGTGGACAGGCACTGGAATGAGCTGCCCAGGGGAGGTGGTGGAGTCACTGTCCCTGGAAGTGTTTAAAAAGATGCTGGATGGGCACTTAGTGCTATGGTTTAGTTAATGAGAAGGGTTAGGTGACAGGCTGGACTCAGTGATCTCAAAGGTCTTTTCCAGCCTGGTTAATTACGTGATTCTGTGACTATTTTCTTTTTACAACCAATGATCTAATTGCTCTCATTAATATATCCCAATTATTCTCAGACCAGCACACTGCAGGATACCAAAATAGGATGCCTGCTAGTCAAGAGCGTGCCATGGATGAGATCCAGTCACATCTTTGTCAAACTGTGCCCACAGCTGTAGCCCTTTCCTAGATTCCAAAGATTTCTGTTCAGGGTGAAAGATGGAAAAGCAAATCCCATTCTGACTCACCTTCATCAAGGTCCCTGGCAGCAACCACAGCAATGGGTGTCTTTGTTGTGGTGTTGTCGAAAACGGCCACGGCGCAGTGACTGGGGAAGAATCTTGGTGCGTTGTCGTTGGTGTCCTCCACAATGAGTGTTATATCTGCCTGGCAGGAACGGCCTCCACCATCAGTTGCTTTGGCAACGAGGTGGTATGTAGGTTTCTGCTCACGGTCCAGAGGTGCAGACGTGGTCAGTTCCCCTGTTGGGAAAAACAGGAAGTGGTTTTGCCTCCTTTAACTTCAGCTGCAGCCCTGGAGAACTCAGGTTCAAGCATGAACCTTCCTGGCTGAACTGTGGGAGGCAACAGGCAGCTCTTGAACAGTGTTTGTAATCCAGCTAATAGTGGTGATGTGTCCACGCTACATTGCTTGGGGCTACTCTCAGATTGCTGCCAGCCACTGCCCTGGCAGAGCCTGGCATGAGGAGCCCTGAAGTCGGGCTGCACTTTATGCAAGGGGTGATGTCATGGAATAAATGTGCTCGTAAATAAATTGTGCTTCTAAATGCCTTTGCAAACCCTACTGCACTACGCTTTCTGCAGTGTAACAAACCCCAAGTGATCTTTGGAGTGATGATCGTGGTCATTGGCAAGGAGACTGCCCATGATCTGATAAGATGGGTTTTTAGGGTTTAGAACTCTACTCTGGCTCGAGCCAAATACTTGCTGATCTGTTTCCTTAAGATCTGGCTGTGGGCTATAGTGTCTGCCCTACCTTTGAGAGCTGGGAATGCCAATGCTTGTGAAGGTAGCCAAGGGGAATGTGCAGAGCTTGCTCTCTGCCACACCACAGTGCAATACACCTGTTTGCCATTCCCTCCTTGCTCGGGAGTGCTGGAATGAACCGTCCTTTTGTTTGCTCCGGAGGAGGTAGGCGTTGAGCCATGCCGGGGCTGGCATTTCTCAGGAGAGGGTGAGGAAGAGGATAAGGGCATCCCATTGCCCAGCTCTCACCTGTGTGTGGGCCCAGCCGGAACTCCTCTGCGCCAGGGCCGTGCAGGCTGTAGGTTATCTGCGCGTTGCTGCCGACGTCAGGGTCGGTTGCTGATATTTTCAAAATGAAAAGACCTGGCTCAGCGTCTTCAGAGACTCTCCCAGTGTAGAATATCTGGCAAGGAGAGAAGATGTCATTGGCATCTTAGCTGTCTCTGAAATACCTTCCTTCCATGTCGGGAGGAAGAGACTAGAAGAAGCTTCACAGAGGAGGATAAACTGTGTGGTTTATAGGGGAACACAATGTGCGTCACACTGCCGGCTGCTGGGGTGTGGACTGGGGCCAGTGAGCTCATTTCACACAAGCCTTTGAATCTCCTTTGGGAAGCAACCACCACTGCTCTTTCTCACCATGGGTAATGTCCATACCAGCGATCAGTTCTCTATGGTAAAAAACTTCCCGATGGGAATCTCTCATCTTAGCAGGATATAAAACTTGGTAATTTACATGCCCTTACCCAGGAGGCTTCCTGGCATTGTTTATCTCCAAAAATTATCCTTCATAATGCTTAGGCACTCACTTACTGGTGGCAAACATGCTTAGAGGCTAGATTTAATGTTCTTGCTTGACATGCAGCTTAATTAAAATTGCTAAGCATAATCAAAGCAACAGGATCGTGTGAGAAGAATTACAACAAGCCAAACCCTCTCAGCACACTCTTTCTGTTCTTTTTGCTTTGCTGTTGTGTTCTCTTCTTCCCAGCTGCTCCCCTCGTGCCCTCCATGTCTCAAGACAGATGTCTTACCTGACCACACTCAGGGCTGTTATCATTGATATCCAGAACAAAAATTTCCACTTCAGTAGTAGCCTGAAACTTCCCATCAGAAGCCATAACTTTGAGGAGATATTTCTCTGTCTCTTCTCTGTCCAGAGGCTTCTTGGAAGAAATTGTCCATTCACCCTCGATTTGGTCAACTGTGAACTGTCCCAGGACATCTCCTTCTAGAAGAGGTGAGGAGACAAGGAGAAAAAAGGCATTTAGCGAGTACCGAAAATCAGAAGCCATAAGGATAGAGGTGTGGCCACTGCCAGTCCCCTAGGAGAGCTGAAGGACACGCAGTGAGGTGGTGCATTGCATGGCCACTAATGCAGAGAGGTCATTGGTGTTGTGTCAGGCAGGTGAGGAGCGTTTGCCCTGCCTGCTTCTGCATGTACTGTCTGCATATTCCACTGGAAGAAGGAAACAACAACTGACTGCAGCAACATCTTGGTAATGTTCTGCAGATATGCATATTCATTGCCTCAAAACCCACATTGTCTCACCTCTCAAGTGTGGCAGCCTTTCTTGGTGCCTGTTCCTTAGGGGATCTGAGCACTGCAGATACCCTGCAGACATTGGTTGGATCTTACTGTCACAGTACCATGTGTAGCTGTATTTCCTTTTAACCTATAGATATGTTTAATATACAGCTGCACTTTCTGGTGGATGCTTTTTGATTCTGTAAGAGCCAGATGGTGAGACATAGGTAAATCCAGACTAGGCAGGCTCTCAGGTCCACCAAATTAATTCTGCTGATATTATACAAAATAGCTTTTAAATGAGGTGAATACTGCCCCTGGAGAACCATTTTCTTCTGGCATGGAGCTGGTGTCCTCTGTTGAACCCATGCCATTGAGGGAACACATGAAGTAAGAGGAGGCTTGTATCTCTTAGACTCTGAAAGCCCCCCCACACCTAGGTAAATTAAAATCAATCTCTCTTGATTTAATTTTCACTACAGTTATGAGGCTGTGAATCTGAAGGCAAAATGAGACCTCTAGGAGCCCTTCTTCTAACTCTAGGAGTTTCCAGCTCATGCTCAGATTTAGTTTTTAGTCTGAGATGAACGTGAACACGGTGAAACTCAGCTCTGTGTTCACCTCCTCCTTTCTTTGAGTGCACTGCTGTGCTGCAATTGTATTTGTATGTTCCTGGGCCGGGTTTGTCCTGTGCTAATACTCTGTAAGACAAGGTATTAGGTCATTCTTCCTCACTGAAGATTTAGGGTCAGGGGAGAGCTCACCAGTTATGTAGCAGGTGACCCGCCGGTTCTGCTCCGAGATGTCTGCGTCGATGGTGCTCAGGGTGACCACGACCTGCCCTGGCTCCGCGTTCTCGATCACCGACCCTTTGTAGAAATCCGAGGTGAACTGCGGAGCGTTGTCGTTTTCATCAGAGACAGTGACCTCCACCAGGGTTTGGGAGGAGAGCTGGACTTTCCTGCCGTGGTCGGTGGCCACCACGTAAAAGCGATAGGTCTCCTGATCCTCGCAGTCCAGCTCTTTCAGCGTCGTGATCCACCCGCTCTCGCCGTCGATAGTGAAGAGTCCTCGGAGGTTGGCAGATTCTGTTTCCAGGCTGTAGGTCACCTGCCCGTCGCTTCCCATGTCCTGGTCGTTAGCTGTCACTTGAATGACCGTCGTGCCCGAGGGCATGTTCTCCATGACAAAAGCTTTGTAGGGATCTGCCTCAAAAACAGGCTTGTTGTCGTTGACGTCCTGCACTTGAATGTTTACAGAGACCAGAGAGACCAGCTCGGTCTCCTGATGTGAGCAGAGAGCCATAACATCGATTTGGTACCACTTGGTGGTTTCATGATCCATGGCCTTTTTGATTTTCAAAGCCCCTGTTTGTTCATCCAGTGTGAACACCTCATCCTTGTTGCTTTCTGCAGTGGTTCCCTTCACTAGGCTGTATATGATGGGGTCCTCTGCGAAAGCCTTGACTGATCCTATTTCTGATCCCTCTGGAAGATCTTCAGATGCAGAAAATGTATAAAGTGGCTCAGAAAACCTTGGCAGTGTCACCTCCCTGGGGACAATCTGTAGATTCACTGGGACAAGGGAGTTCCAGTGAGGAGGTCTGCCATCTTCAGCTTTCACCTTAAAGTTAAAGGCTCTGTTTTCTAAACCGATGAGGCTCTCCTTGACCTTAACAAGTCCAGTGGCAGCATTGATCTCCACAAGGTCTTCTGCTATGTCTTCCACAGAGTCAACAGAGTAAATGACATCTGCATTTGCACCTTCATCAGCATCATAAGCCAGTACCTGAATGACAGGGGAGCCTTTGCTTACATTGGACTGGATGGACAGGGTGTATTCGGAGGCTTTGAACAGAGGGGGGTTGTCATTCTCATCTGTGAGGATTATTTTGACAGTGCAGAACGCCACCTTCCCACCCCCGTCCTTGGCCATGACTTTGATGGCAATGACCCTCTCTGTTGAATTTTCCCTATCCAGTTTTTGCAGGGTGGCAATGCGACCTTTGTTGTCTATGGAGAACTTCTCATGGGCGAGTTTGTTTATGATGGTGTAGTCTATGGTGCCATATGGGCCACCATCTGGGTCTATGGCCAGCAGTTCAATCACCTTGGTGCCTATCTCAGCGTTTTCTGCCAGCTCTGCCTCGTACACGTTCTGCTGAAAGGAGGGGCTGTACTTGTTGGCATTTGTGGTGTTGATGTACACAGGCACCGTGCTCTTGAAGACTCCATCTGAAGCAGAGACTCTGAGATTGTAAGATGGCTCCAGGTCCTTTTTGCAGCGGTTGAACATGGAAATGATTCCAGAGGTGCTGTTGATGGTGAAGTGCCTGTTGTCGTTACCCGAGAGGATGACGTATTCCAGGCGGGTGGTGTCTCCGCTGTCAGGGTCCAGGGCCTGGACTTTGATCACAATATGCCCACACGTAGCCATTTCGCTCACCTTGGCTTCGTACTGAAGCTGGCTGAACTCGGGGGGGTTGTCATTGATGTCTGTCACGTCTACAATGACCAGGGCGTCACTGCTAAGCGGAGGCATCCCATGATCTGCAGCTCTCACTTTCATGCGAAACTGCTGATTTTTTTCATAGTCGAGTGCCTGAGCTGTTGTTATTTGCCCTGTGCTGGCATCGATGTTAAAGAACTTGGCAGCATCTGAGCCATCATCTAAGATCTGATAGGAGACCACTTTGTTTCTACCCGAATCCTTATCAGAAGCAAAGAGCTGCACGACAGGGGTCTGTGCTGGCAAACTCTCTGAGACAGCCGCTGTGTAGATCATCTCAGAAAACACGGGGGGGTTGTCATTAATGTCCTCTACCTCCACCTCCACTCTAGCTTCTGAAAAGGCTCCCAGTGCTGTGTCTGTGGCTCTGACGGTGAAGGCGTGCTTTGTCTCTAGCTCATAGTCCAGCTGCCCTGTCACGGTCAGGACACCTGTTTTGAAGTCGGTGCTGAACAGTTTCAGGGAGTCTTCTTCCACGATGTTGTAGATGAGGCGCAAGCCTTCGGGGCTGCGGGCCTGTATGTGGAGCACAGATGTGTACAGGGGGATGTTTTCTGGCACCTTCACGCGGTAGTACAAGCTCTGGAACAGGGGGTTGGATTTGTTCCTCACGCTGATCACCACCTCCTCCTCAGCACGGAGGGGAGGGTCGCCTTTGTCCTTGGCAATGACTCGGAGGTTGTATTTGTTTGAAGCTTGGTAATCGAGAGGCTTCTTCAGTGAGATGTCTCCTAGGTAGGGGTCAATCCGAAAGTATTTGTAGTCCTCTGCAAGGGAGTAGATGATGGCTCCGTTGTCCCCTATGTCTTTGTCTGTTGCTGACACCTGGAAGAGCACATCACCTGGCTCTGTGCCATCCTGCACCGAGGTGTAGTATGGTAGGTTCTCAAACTGTGGGGGATTGTCATTGACATCCTCTACAAAGACCTTAACTGTGGCTTGGGACACTCTTGGTGGTTTCCTGTTGTCCTTCACCTCCACAGCTACCTCGTGTGTGTCTTGTGCTTCCCGGTCAAATTTCACACCCTTGGTCTGGAGCACTCCGGAGGCCTGGATCATTTTGAATCTTTCCTTGCCATTCAAAAGTGAATAGAAAAGTGGTTCGTTGAGCTGATATCCCTTGACCCCAAGAATGGTGAGAGTCTTCTCATCAGTAGAGTTCTCCATCACAGTTGCTGTGTATACATCTTGATCAAATTTTAAGCCAGTACCTTGTGCTTGAGTTAAATTCAGCTTAACCAGAGCAGTACTTTTGTATAAGCCATCGCCAGCTCTGACTGTGAGTTCACGATGGCTTCCCAGGCCAGTAGTGTTGAGAATGGAGATGAGACCTGTGCGTGGGTGAATATAGAAAGCATTATCAAAGTTCCCTTCCACAATGCTGTAGGTCACCTCTGAATCTGCATCTTTGGCCTGCACAGACAAAAGCTCCATCCCTGGGTGGGCAGGAAGGGAGACAGAAAGCTCGTAAGTGTCTTTGAAAAAGACTGGAGGTGAATCATTCACATCTTTAACGTGGATTGTGACCTTGGCTGGCTTGGATGCAAACAAGCTGGGACTTCCACTGTCATGCACATGTACACTGAAGTGGAAAACTGGGGTGAGCTCATAGTCTATATCAGCACGACTGGTCAGCGTCCCTGTGCTGGGATCCACAGTGAAGTATTTCAGTGCCTCTGGTTCCAAAATCTCATAGACCAACAGAGCGTTGGAATCCTGATCAGCATCTGTTGCATGGGTCACAAGGGGAGCATTGCTTTCATCCAGAACCATGCTTTGTGGTGGAGCATTCTCCATGATCCAGCCAATGAAGGAAGGCTTTACGAAGATGGGCACATTGTCATTCTCATCTATGACATAGACAAGTACCATCGTGTCCGTAAATGCCCCAGCCATGGTGGTGCCACGGACTTTCAACTGGTAGAAAGATACCTGCTCAAAATCTAAGCTCTTCTGAGTGGAAATAAGGCCTGACTGATAGTTCATGGAGAACACTCCATCTCCGTTTCCATCTCTGATTTCATAGCTGACTGGTGACAAGCTTGTGGCTGAAACCTGAATCAAAGGAGAGCCCACAGCTGTGGATTCACTGATTTCTGTGATGTACTCAGCCTCTGGAAATCTTGGAGGGGTTTGGTCAGAGGCTCTAATGTGGATGTGTACTGTAGCAGAATCTTTAAGCTGGAGGGAGCCTTGATCTTCTGCCTTGACCATCAGAGTAAATCGCTCTTGCCTGGCTGGGTCCAACTTCTGGGCAACTGTAATAATTCCAGAATATGGGTCGATGTTAAAGAAACCTTCCCCATTACCTGCAAGAAGAGAAATTACAAAGTGAAGAATCCAGACACCCTGTTGGCTTTGGTTTTCTGAACCTCTTTTCCATAGACCTAATTAACATCTGTTTGGGTTGGGTTTTTTTTGGTTTTTTTTGTTTTCCAGTGGGAGATAACACTCTTCATTAATTTCTAAATAATTTTCATCCTAAGAACAATGAACACATTGAGATCTAGGAGGTAACTTTGAAATCAATCAAAATGTAAATGAGAGATAAATGCCCTTCTAATTTGAGCATATTTAGTGGTGGCAGAGCATGTGCTTGAAGCTTTTGCCTCGTGTGCAGAACATGGTAACACAGACTGTACTAGCTCCTTCAAGCCCTGTCATGCTTATAATTACCAATACTTCAGAAGCAATTAAATTCCTCAGTCCTTGATCTAAATTGCAGTGAGAAAGATGGAGCAAAGGATGGTTTGTCTCCTGCTAAGAATTTACCTGCTGAATAGGCAGTGTGGCAAAGCCATAGATACTTAAGTTTTAACCTCTAGAGTGAATGATAGAACCTTTGCCCACTGAGCATGTACAACCCAAATCCACCATCAACCAGTGCCAACCAGTCCCTCAAGGATGTATTTCTTGGAAGAAATGGTGTAAATGGTGAGGCCTGATGTGGAAATTTGAGTCCTTTAGCCTAACAACTGAACAGAGATCACTCCCTCAGTTCCCATGGATGAGAAGAGCAGATTTAAAATGTTTCTAATTCATCCAGGCACATTTTTTTTCTTAGTGACTCTGCACTGAACTGTTGTCCTAAGGAATGATCCTAATATTCCACAATGTGGGAACAACCTGCTCATGCTGGATAGGAAGGAAATCACATTTTACACCCATGCAGTTACTGGTCCATTGTTTGGCCACCAGCTAGAGCTTGGAAATGCAGGCATGTTCATAGCCTAAACTGTCTTCTTGCATGGTTCTCACCTGCCTGAAGAGAGTGGTGGATTGTAGTGTTGGCTCCTTGGTCCTGAGAGAGAGCTCTGACTTGTATAACCTCTGTGCCTACTGCTGCTGAGTCCAGCACTTCTGCTTCATAATGGATGCTGCTGAACTGTGGGGGGTGAAGGTTACATTTCTTCACATGAATGACGACCCGAACAAAGTTCCTCTTGATGGGGACCTCCTGGTCTCGTACCTGAATGGCAGAGGAAAAGCAGGTTGTGCTGGTTTGAGGCTAATTGGAATATTTTAATGGAGAAAATTATATTATAGGCTGTGAAAAGAAAAACAGTGGTGATGTCTGCTTCACTCATATGCTTTCTGAGATGTTTAAGAAAAGAAGATAAGCCACTGGGGCACAGCATCTCAGGCTGTTTAGCAGCTTCTGGTGTTTCTCCTCTCTGACGAGTAACCTCACTAACCACTGGCTGATCCTCCAAACTCACCTTACACATAAGACAAACCCTGGGGTAAGGTATAGGGGTAGGGAGAAGGTGGAAGGGTGGTTGGGAGCCCCTCCTGTGGACTCTGATTTCTAGGAGGGGAGTTGTATTTCTGTAGTACCTTTAACTTGTCTATGTCTGTAACTATTCCTGTCTATTGTGTATATCTCTGCTTGTACACTGTGCTGAGCTGTAAATAGAGCTTCAGTCCTTAACTTCCAGCTGGCTGAGTCTAGTCTGGGGGATTTTGCAAAGTGTGGGAGGGCAGGGAACTCCCAAACCATCACACAGGTACAGTCACATCATACCAGCCTTAGAAGTAGCTCATGAGGACTCTTACAACAGGTGGCATTTTTTTGGCTGGTACTGAACCCCTTGGTGGGAATGAGCCTGTGAGTTTCCACACCTTGAACCTGAAAATGAGCAACTAATCACTTACTATTCTTTCTTAGATCAGAATCTAGTGGTCATCCAATGAAATCAACAGGAGGTGTGCTCAGCACATGGTTAGAGGAAAGCAGGCTGTTACCCAGCTTTCATGGAATCACAGAATGGCAAGGTTGGAAGGGACCTCAAGGATCATCTAGTTCCAACCCCCTGCCACAGGCAGGGACACCTCCCACTAGCACAGGTCACTCAAGGCCTCCTCCAACCTGACCTTGAACACCTCCAGGGATGGAGCATCCACAACCTCCCTGGGCAACCTGTTCCAGTGCCTCACCACCCTCACTTTGAAGAACTTTCTCCTAACATCCAGTTTAAATCTCCCCTCTTCCAGTTTAAACTCATTGCCCCTTGTCCTGTCGTTGCAAGAAATGCAGGATGCTTATATAGGAAAGTTTAACACCCTGCTTTCCTCTTCCCTTTTGTTCTAGAAAAGTCCTTCTTCAAAGCCTGGAACCAGTTTTCATTTCTCCAGTGACCCATATATGCCAGTCAAACTGATGGACTCAGCCCAGTTTGCTTAGGACTCACCATCACTGTGAGGGTGTGCAAAGGCATGGGCTGGGAACTGAAGCCTTCGGCTATTGTGAGGCCCCCACTGCTTGGATCCAGCTGGAAAAGTCTTGTGCTTTTGGGGTCCACACTGCCATGGATGGTGTAGATGAGCCCCTTGCCTTTGTCCTTGTCTGTTGCACTGACTCGAAGGATTTCCCTCCCCAAGGGGGTGTCTTCAGAAATTGTCACATTGTAGAGGCTCTCCAGGAACTGGGGACGGTGTTGGTTGATGTCAATCACGTGAATAAATGCCTGTAGAGGAGACAGCAATGCGAGAGCAACAGAGATATGGGAGCAAGCTACATAAAGCAGGTCTGTAAAATCTCATCTCCCACTCCCTCTTGAGTGTAGCTGTGCCCTGAGCCTTGTAACTGTCACAGCTTTCCATCTCTTAGGGCTTTGCCATCCATGGTGACTGGAAGCCTTTTTGTCCTTCTGCCCAAGGAATTCTTGCTCTGCCTTCCCTTAGTGATTTTTCTGTTTGCTTCCTTTCATTTTTCTCATCTCTCCAGTCTGCCAAACCATTCAGAGTGAACGTGCCTGTGCCTGGCACATGAGCAAACTGTCAGTCTGCCATGAAGAGCAGCATTTGTTCAGCACTGGTGCCAACTTTGCTGGCTGTGCCTCCACACCAGCCCTTGTTAATTGCACACCAGAAAGCTGACAAAGGGGAGATGGTCTGGCAAAGGAAGGGAGAGGTTGGTTGTCTCAAGAGCTGCATGTGTGTGGGGAAGGTATGCAAAGGCAAAAAAGCACTTTTTAGCCAAACGTTCCCTTGTGCATTTAACAGCAAACCCCTGTGAATGGCCTGACTGAATCCTGCCTGCAAAGCCACCAGGCCCCTTCCATTTGGTCTTCTACCAGCCTTGTCCTCACCCTCCTACTGATGTGTTCACTGCATCCTAGGAAGTCCCAACCAAGTGTGATAATTTGCTTCCTTTAGCAGACCCGAACATGCCAGGGGTGTTTTGCACGAGCAGGTTTTCTGACATCTGCTAGGGGCCTCCAGTGCCAAGATAAACGTAGGGATGAGATGCAAGGTGGCAGGGAATGCACAGCAGGCAAGGTGGGGCTTTGTTTGTTTGTTTGGAACAATACTTGAAGCTAGTTGACATAGTGTTTCACAGGAATGGTGGAGTTCCTCGCTCATCATCCCCCGCAAACCTCTGCCGCCAGTTTCCCACGATAAGTGTCACCGATGGGTGAATCACGTCCTAGGTCTCGCTGTGCAGCAAGGGATGGATTCCTTGGCTGCTGCTTATGTGTGGAGAAAATGGTTGGTGAAAGACTAAGCCCTGAATACCCTGTATGAGGATAGGTCAAGATGGGCAAATCTCAGCAGCTGTTTTACCTGAGGCTTGGGTACATCGAAGTGCCTCCTGCCATCAGCACTTGCTTTTCATGTGGCCTCTCAGGATATAGCATCTCTGCAGCTGCCCCACTCATCCCCTGGACCTCAGTGTTGATGTGTCAGCAATGCTCCACACACCTGGAGCAGCACAGGGCAGACTTCACTTCTTGCAGATGCATCTTTTGCTGGCTTTACTTAGGTTAGCGAGTCCAAGGAACATCCCTTGACCTGGTACCACGGACCCCAGCCTGATCTGACTGCATGTTCACAGTGTGGAAGGGACCTTTGGAGATCATAAAGTCAACCCCCCCATCCTGCCAAGTCAGGGTCATCTAAAGAAGGTCACACAGGAACACATCCAGGTGGGTTTTGAATGACTCCAGAGATGGAGGCTCCAGCACCTCTAGGGGCAGCCTGTTCTGGTGCTCTGTTACCCTTAAAGAGGTTCCTTCTCATGTTTAGATGGAATTTCTTCTGTTCAAGTTTGTGCCTGGTGCTGGCAGCGCCAACTTAGGTCAATTCATTTCCCTTATGTCCTAGCACACTGTCCTAGCCATGCTGTAAATCAGCCTGAGCAGCTGAGAGGAAGCTGAGGGCTGAGAGTATGAGCTGCCACCCCAGCTTGGGTGGTGAAATAGTTGTGTCCTTGTGTGCTGGCTGTGATCAGCCTGGGCTGGCCTGGGCTTTCCTAGGTAATAAATAATCTTAGCTTGGTACTTAGACAAAACTTGTGTCACTGTGTAAGGTAGGATCACAGTGAAAGCAGAGTTTTGTGGCTGGCAGCTGATCCAGAGCTCAGGGGAGTCAGAAGAAGTGTTACCTTTGGCATATATGCTCACTCCAGGTGGGGTTTTTACTAAAGAAAAAAAAAAAACCCAACTTACCTGGGTTTTGATAGTAGTGGATCCATCAGTGACTTCTACTGTCAGGTTATAGCTTGACTTCTTCCTTGCATCAAGGGCTCTTGCAATGACCATGCTGCCTGTACTCTTCTCGATGTCAAAATCCATGTCATCATCACCACCTGGGATGAGGGAGACAGCAGAAAAGAAAATGAAAGGACAGTTACAATTAGATTTCTATCTGGAGCAAACTGTAGGTGCTGGCAAGCTCTGCAGGAGAAGGGGTTCTAGGAGCTGCCTGGAGACCCAAAGGATGAGGATCTCTCTTCCAGACACCAAACATGAGCCACACAAGACGCTCATTCCTAGCCCCATATAAGTGGGTTATGGCAGGCAACGTACCTTGACTGGGGATGTGTAGACATTTGCTCTGGCTGTATCTCTTTGGCCACCACTAGACTGGGGGCAATGCCATAAGTGAAGTTTCCCCCAAATCTGGAAACTCCATGCAAAACGTGATAGATGGTTATAAGAGACAGGGAGGATGTGGAGAAGCTGGACAAAGGTAGTCATGTATGGAGGCAAAGGAGTACAAAAGGGAAGGTGAGGGGAATTAGGGAAGGTGAAAGGATGCACGTATGTGTATGCTGGCCTGGCCAGATCTGCAACAGGCACATATGAGCATTGATTTATCTGCACGAGGCCTCCAGCTGTGCTGCATCACAGGCTTAGCATGGATCAGGGACCTGCAGGGTTGAGCAACGCTCCTGCTGGCTTCCAATCTAAGGTCACACTGCGGGCACATCAGTGATGGTCTGCACTGCCACGGTTGGCTGCCTGTGAGTTACCTGAAAGAGCCCAGCACTTGAACAGTTGGGGAGGCAGACGGTGCTGCCAGGGGGAGCAGAGCCTGTTGTCTCCAGCCCAGATGGCCTTGTAGTGCCAGGAACCCCAGGCCTGAGCAGCTCAGCAGCAGCAGAGTGGCCCTCATGCTGGTGCTGCTCAGTCCTGGCATGGCAACTGGCTTCTCATGCCTTGCTTGGTGGTGGCCTGTTAGTTCTCTATTGCAGTGAAGCGTGGCTGGGCTGCTCTGACATATGGAAAGGAACAAGCTGTGGTCCTGTGATTTATCCCAGGCCTCAGCTACTCCCTTCCTGGCTGCTGGTTGCTCTAGATTTTGCTTTGTTCTCTTACCAGTTGGAAAAATCTTGTCTGGTTGTTAAATTATGCCTCCTCCCTTTATGGGAGAAATGCAGTGGTTGCCAGCAATGGGACTACCATTTTCCTGCTGGGAAGCAATCAAAAAGAAGCAGATAATGAGGAAAAGGGAGACTCATGGATGCCTTTCCTTGAGAAAAGAGAGAAGAGTTCCCTTGGCAGGAGGGAGCACTGAAAAGAGGTGAGGAAAGATGCTTCTTAGTCAAGGTTTTTGCAGACACCACTAAGTTCATTGACAGAGCCTTGATGGGCTGGGGAAAGTAAGTTTTTGGATAAGGTGCTGAAGACTCCTGGATCTCTGTATCACCTACTTGGTTGCCAATTATTGTGATGTTTTGCTTCCCTAGCAGTGATAATGAAATCCTCCCCTCTTCCACCAAGAGAGCCCTGAGTAGTGCTTGGTGCAGCAGGGACTGGTACAGGTGAGGCTGAGGAAAGGGAAGGGAAAGGCTCAGGAGGGAAATGCTGGGGGTTACCAGAGGAATGCACCCTTGTTTCTGCAGACTCAAGAGACATTACTAATGCCAGATAAGCCTGGCACTGGTATTGTCTGCTCCTTGCAGCTTTGTATCTTGTTGCTTAATTGTATTTATACACCATTGTCCTTGCCCTAAGATCATGATGGAAAAAACGATTCTCTTGCCCTGTTAAGGCTTTGTCTGATGAGAGCAAAGCCCTGCAGGCAGTGTCAGGCACAAGGCAGACTGGAGCACCACTTCAAAACACCAAATGACTTGATGGCATTTGGCCCTTGTTTGTAGGACTAGCTCTGCATGCGTGCTGCCTGTCGAGTCCCCTGGGGTGGCATCCCATGTCCCCTCTGCCCTGGCACTCTGCACATTAGAGGACGCCAAAGAGCCTCTTTATGTCTAAGACATTGTTGGGACGCTGAGAGGCGCAACGCAGAGCTCCATCAGCTAGGTCAGGCCAACTCTTTGAGGAATCCTTCCCTATCAGCTCCTTGTTGAGATTCTGGGCTCAAGCAGAAAGGGAGAGGTGGGGTGTGTCTGCACGACTCCACCAGACACCTGGATCCTCGCAGGCTGTTTTACCACAGCCAGCAGTGTCACTCGATTCCCAGGAGGAGCTGGGACTGGCGTGCCCTGCCTTTCACGTGACATCGGAGAACACCTCAGCCATTGGCAAGTCCCAGAATGTCATTAGAAAAGTGTTTTAGATAATTGCACTTGGCACCAGAGCCCTTGGATGTGGAGCTTTGTGTACAGTTGTTTAAGCCTTTTGGTGTCTGTGAGAAAGCTTCCCCTGTAGCTCACCTACACCTAAAGCAAACAACTTCATTAGCTCAGGCATGCGAGCGCCGAAAGCCAAGGGAGCTGGGGCAAACCCTCCCAGACACCACTGCCCGGCTTTAATTTCTGTGTCTCACCTGTGATATTAAACCACACTTGGCTGGGGCCCGTTTCCATGCTGATCACTCCCACCATGTGGTTTACAGGATCTGTCTCCATCACGGCAAAGTTAAAGTGGGGTTCATCGAAAGCTAATGGCTCCGAGGAGGGGCCGGGCCGGGAGACCCAGCTGATGTGGAGCCGGACGTGGGAGGACAGTGGTGGGCTGCCTCCATCTGTTGCCTTCACCTGCCAGGAAATGCACGTGCAGTCAGGGTTTAGCCCATGGCATCCTCATGGCAAGCTGCATCTCTCAGCCACCAGGAGCTGCAGGTCTGAGTGTACCCAAAACCTCACAAACCAAATCCTGACCCTTGGCTCTGTGCTCTGGCTGCTTCCAAGGTGTAGCCACACAACCTGGGCTCCTCCTGCCCATTAAGAAAATCTGACAGGCTCGATCCTCAGCAGAGACTTGAATCACTAGCCTTGTAGGACAGACCACGGTGCAGGAGAACTTGAAACACATATCTAAGCCCCAGGATATCAAATGGAGGCACCACTGAAACCCAAAGACTGCTCAGGTTTGAGTCCACATCTGTATGGGTCTGTGGATCACTGTCTTCATCTCTGAGCATGGACTGGCCAGTTAATTTAAAATTTCTCTTCCATTATTAATAGCTTCTTCATTTCTCATCATTCCCTCCCAGTTTCTCTCTCTGCAACTCAAGTCTGTCTCACTCAAGCTCTCCTCCCACGGCTGCATTTTCTCCATCTTTT
Organism: Eubucco bourcierii; assembly: GCA_013396675.1. NCBI lineage: Eukaryota > Metazoa > Chordata > Aves > Piciformes > Ramphastidae > Eubucco > Eubucco bourcierii. Next base: position 1,061,301 of record VWZE01018683.1, read on the forward strand.
TCTTTCTCCTACCTATTCTACTTCTGCAGCCTTCCCTCTCTTTCCCTCTCCATCCGCCTCTTCCCATTGGCTCTCCCTCTTTCCCCCTCCTCTCACCGTAAGTATGTTGTACTCAGAAGCAGGAAAAGCTTTCCTGGAGAACACCATGCCAGTAGTGGGGTTGATGGTGAATATCCCCTCCTCCTCCTCCTCGATGGTGTAGGTGATCTGGCTGTTCTGCCCTTGGTCACGGTCTGAAGCAATCACCCTGTAGACTGGCAGTGGTGTCTCTGAGGCTTCTCTCTCGGGGAGCTGCACCACGAAGAGCTTGTGGGGGAAACTGGGAGGACTGTCATTGGCATCCAGGACTTGTATGACAACTCTGCTGGTGGACTTCAGGGCTGGCTCTCCATTGTCAGAAACAGCCACCTGCCAGCAAGCCAAGGGAGAAGGTGACATAACTGAGGTCATGACCATCCAACCTTTATCCCGGTGAGCACTGACTAAACCAGGGTTCTGCGTGGATCTGCATCTGCATCTCAGCATTTTCAGAGACATTGCTTCTCTCTGCAGTGTGAAGTCTGGTAGCTGCAGCTGGCATTGTGCAAGGCTTTTGCATGCACGGGGAGACACATCTGCAGGGCTCCTGCTTGCGGCTGCTCTGGGCAGTGGGTCAGATTGGTCACCAGGGATCACGCAGCTGAGAAGGTTTGCACTGAAATGGCTCAGCAGGTGATCACCCATCCTCACTGTGCTATGCCTGTGCATGCTGCCAGCACATCACAATGCAGAGAGAAATGTGTCTCACTAACAGACATGCACCTCAAGATCCCTCTGATGTAGATGCCCGTGGGCAGGAAGGCTATGAGCTGGTGACACAAAGCTGCCCAGCAATGTCTGAAACAATGAGGTAAATGACTGTGCATTTCTCTGGCTTACTCTTTCCCCCATAACTTGTTATCCATCCTGTACAAGGACACTTCCAGTTCTCTTTTTGCATTCCCACAGATTCCAAAAGGGGCCTTTTGCTCCAGTCTCCTGTGAGGAAATAATGAACCCTGCAGTACTGCTGCAGCTGTCTCTTAGGGCAACATGCACCATTTAATTAAGTTTCCCAGCAGTTGGGAGCTGATGGGATGAGATTCTTTCACTGTGCTCCAACTTGCAAAGAAAGCTCTTTGAGGACTTAATACACTTGTAGGTAAATAAGGCTAATTACAATCATCATTACCCACCTCTAGGATATGTTCAGCCTTGTATTCTCGATCCAGCTGCCGTGAAGTTGTAGAAATCAGGCCTGCCAAGAAAGAAACCCTTTGAGCTCTGAGACTCAGCACCCAAGTAAAGCCAGGGCTGACCAAATCCCTGTGTGCCCCACATCAGCCCGCCTGGCCTGTGCCAGGTTCCCTTTGTGATCAGAGAAGACAGATACCCCCAGAGGGCAAATTGTCCACTGCCAGGGGGAATCCCTGTGCCAAGGAGCTGCTTTTGCTCCTCTGGTTACAGACACCACAAAGGAGGGGGAGCACCGACCAGATACTTACAAACCAGATACCTACATCAGCCAAGGTTTTCAAGATATTTGGTGAGAAAGGCTCCAGCACTGTGCAAACAAAACTTTTCTTATGCCTTGAAGTAAGAAACATTCTGCATGTGCTGACACAAGCCTGCTAACAAGTCTTGACTCCTGTTTTCCCTGCACTCTTTGTAATTTACAGTGTTCTGACAAAAGTTTGTCTTCTGTCTTGGGAAATTCTTTCTGTCCTCTTGCTAAAACAAATGCATTCAGGCCGAAAATAAGGTACACAGATGAAAATAATGTTTAAGTCTTGCTGAGAGAGAGGATGAGTCCTCTAACAGTGGTAAGTCTTGAGGGATTTCTTCAAGACTACAGCTGGTTTAACCATAGGGGATAGGTTGGTTGCAGGAGGGGGAGTTGTGGCTATAATAGTCTGGAGTTTTAAAGAAAATGATCATAATTGCCTCTTTTTAGCCTGTCAGTGACTAAGCTGAGTAGATGTATGTGTGGCTAGGATGGAGCTGAGGCTTGTATTTCTATGTCTGTTTCGGTCATGGTCCTTCCACCTCAAAATTAGGAGAAACTTCTTTATTGCAGGGGTGATGGAACGCTGGAACAGGCTGTCCAGAGAGGTTGTGGAATCTCCTTCTTTAGAGACTTTCAAGACTCACCTGAATGTGCTCCTTAGAGCCTGCCCTAGGCAATCCTGCTTTGGCAGGGGGAATTGGACTAGATGACCTCTGGAGGTCCTTTCCAACCCCTACCCCATTCTGTGATTCTTATTGAGTGCCTTGACTCTTCACCTGTGGGGAAAAGCAGCTCTAGCCCATTTTCATAACTGCTTCCCGGGTGATGGGAATTGTATATATAATGTATGATTGTTCTGACAGTCATCACTTGGAACAGGCTGCCCAGGGAGTTGGTGGAGTCATCACAGAATGGTAGGATTGGAAGGGACCTCAAAGATCATCCAGTTCCAACCCCCTGCCATGGGCAGGGACACCTCCCACTAGTACAGGTCACTCAAGGCCTCCTCCAACCTGGCCTTGAACACCTCCAGGGAGGGAGCAGCCACAACCTCCCTGGGCAACCTGTGCCAGTGTCTCACCACCCTCACTTTGAAGAACTTCTTCCTAACACCCAGTTTAAATCTTCCCTCTGCCAGTTTAAACCCATTGCCCCTTGTCCTGTCATTACAAGGCCTTGTCAATAGTCCCTCCCCAGCCTTCCTGTAGCCCCCTTTAGATACTGAAAGGCTACTCTAAGGTCTCCTTGAAACCTTCTCTTCTCCAGGCTGAAAAACCCCAACTCCTGTAGCCTGTCCTCATAGGAGAGCTGCTTCAGCCCTTGAATCACCTTTGTGGCCTCCTCTGGACCCTTCATCATCGCTGGAGATATTTAAAAGTTGTGGATATGGTGCTTAGGGACATGGCTTAGTGGCAGTGGCTTAGCAGTAGCTGTGGGATTCTGAGCTCTGGGTGAGTGGTTTGAGCTGATGACCTCAAAGATCTCTTCCAACCTCGACTGTTCTGTGATTCTGTGTAGGTCTGCCACACGCAAGTGGTTTTGTCCATTCCCTGCCCCTCCTGCTTCCCATGTTAATCACAGCGTTTGTTCCTCGTGAGGCTAAGTCCTGCTTCCTCACACAAAGGAAAAGCAGAGAGGATTTCCCTGAGCACTGCAGGCTGAGAAATGGTTTGCATGGGAGGCAGTGTGTGCTCCCAGCCCTGTGTGCACGTGCACTTGTGCATCCTGACAGACTTGTACATCAGAGCTGCGTGAACCCATCTCAACTCTCGTTTCTGGTCTGAAGCCAGGGAGTTTTAATTAATAGCCTTGTTTTCAGTCGTATCATACTTTGGTGTATTGCTGCCTGAGCATGACAGGCAGGAGAAAAATTGAAATGGCTGCAGGAAACACTGGGCAGCTGAAGGAGGGTGTGAAGAGCAGCTGGCTTGGAACAGGGCTATTGTGAACGTTTCCACTTGTTCTCCTTGGATTATTCATATCTGGCACCAGGTGCTGCACTAAACATTTATTTGATGCCTTTAAATCATAAATCAACACTCCTTAATGTGTTATGACAAGATGATCTGAAAGATTCTGTTTGCATGTATGTCACAGATATTAATTTTTTTTCCCCTCCCTAATCTTCCCTTTGACATCTTGGCAGGTGAAAACGACTCAGCAGTGGCCTGAGAGGACACTGGGTGAGGAACTTTTGAACCTTCTCTAAGGCTCTTGAGAGGCTATTGGCACTCCAAACCTCTTGATACGCATGTAAATGCTCCCTTAATGGGAATCTAAAGAAGGAAGATTAGTGGCAATTCAATGAGATCTCTGATGCTGCTGTCCACACTGCAAACAGGCTGGAGAGGACAGAGCAGCAGAGCCTAAAACTCCAGCGGCCTCAGGGGATGGTTCAGAATTTTGACCTAACAAGCCCACAGGACACATAGTTAAACATTGACAAGGGAGCCACCCAATACCTGTGTGCAGACTTGGGGATGTTTCCAGTCTAGTGGGTTGCAAAATACAGTTGCAACAGACTGACATCTTGTTTGCACTTGGTGCATGCCAGCTGACGGAAAGTAACTTAAACCACTCTGAAGTGATTATTTGGATTTGCCTGACCACACCCTGAAATTCTTTCATGATTTAATGATTAAAAAAATGAAATAAACCAGGACTGTAGCTGAGCCTTCTACAGCTGGAGAAGGACTGTGGTGAAGGTAGATGAACTGGAACTTAATGGCTATCTTGAAGATCTGGACATGCTCTGGTCTCTTCTCAGAGCTAATTAGTGACACAACAAGAGGGAATGGCCTCAAGCTGTGACTGGGTAGGTTTAGACTGGATATTAGGAAAACCTTTTTTCACAGAAGGAGTGGTCAGGCTCTGGAGTGGGCTGCCCAGGGTTGCTTGAGTCACCAGCCCTGGATGTGTTTAAAAGTTGTTTGGATGTGGTGCTTGGGGATATGGTTTAGAGTGAACCTTGTAGCGTAGGGATAAGGGTTGGGCTTGGTGATCCTGAGGGTCTGTTCCAACCTGAATGTTTCTGTGGTTCTACACTCAGCTCTCCTGGGCAGTAAGGGCTGACTCTGCCACAGACCCACGCTGCATCCCAGATGGAAGTCTCAGCGGGTGGCACGTTTAGGTTAGCTTCATGGCTGTTGAGCCACCGGTCAAAGGGTTAACTGCTCCACCTGAGCCCAGGCGATGTCCCACTGCCCCTTACTCAGTGCCCAGTTGTGGCTCCCAGTTCTCCTCTCCAGAGCCAGCCAGCAGTATGCTTTGAGATCAGCTGTGGGTAACAGTTAATCAGCCTGGTCTCCTATGAGGACAGGCTACCAGAGCTGGGGCTCTTCAGTCTGGAGGAGAGAAGGCTTCAAGGAGACCTTGGAGTGGCCTTCCAGTATCTGAAGGGAGCCTACAGGAGGGCTGGGGAGGTGTGCTGGTTTGAGGCTAATTAGAATATCTTTATAAAAAAATTGTATTACAGGCTGTACAAAGCAAATACTGGAGATGTCTGCTTCACTCCTAGGCTTGCTGAGGTGTATAAAAACAAGAACACAAGCACAGATAACACACAGAGAGCCTCTCTAGCTGCAGGTTTTGTCTGCTGGCCTCTCTGCTAACCTAACTAACCACTCTGCTTCTAACCCCCCTTGCCCATCCTCCAAACTCACCTTGCATGTAAGGCAGATCCTGGGGTAAGGTGGAGTAGGGAGAAGGTAGAAGGGTGGTTGAGAGCCCCTCCTGGGGTCTCTGATTTCTGTGAGGGGTGTTGTGTTTCTGTGTTACCTTTAACTTGTATATGTCTGTAACTATTCCTGTCTGTTGTGTATATCTCTGCTTGTACATTGTGCTGAGCTGTAAATAGAACTTCAGTCCTTAACTTCCCAGACTAGACTCAGACAGATGGGGATTTTATAAAGTGTGTGTGTGTGAACTCCCAAACCATCACAGGAGGGACTGTTGTCAAGGTCTATTAATGACATTAAGGTGGCAGAGAGGAGATTTAAACTGGATATTAGGAAGTTCTTTACAGTCAGAGTGGTGAGACACTTGCGCAAGTTGCCCAGGGAGGTTGTGGAGCACAGAATCACAGAATGTGATCTTTGATCACATTCTGTGATTCTGTGCTCCACAACCTCCCTGGAAGTGTTCAATGTCAGGTTGGATGAGGCCTTGAGTGCTTTCTAGTGAGAAGTGTCCCTGCCTATGGGTTGGAACTACATGAGCTTTGTGGTCCCTTCCAACCTAAACCATTCTATGATTCTGTGATGCCCACTCGGAGCTGTGGGGCTGTGCGGCTGCCAAGATGCACAAAGTGCCAGCAGTGCTCACTCAGCAGCTGAGCACCCAGAGACAGGGAGCTGGGGATGGGATGTGGTGCTCCAGAGAAGCCAGATGGAATATTTTGATTTTGCTGCTACTTGGTTCTACACCAGGTGAAGCCAGAGGGCTAAAATGGAAGTGGAAACTGTTATTAAAGGGGAACTGCTGTCAGCTTTTGTGGCCTGGGGAAACAGTTCCTGGATTCTTTCTGCTGTCACTTACAAGGACCTGGGAAGTGCAGGTTTTTGGTTTTGGTGAGTGTGTTCTGTGTGTGCATGCATGTGAGTTTGTGAGGGCAGCCCCTGCCTCACTGGAAAATGCCAGCCCATCCCATGAGATTTGTTGATCCTGTGGGTGTCCTTCTATGTGGCCCTGAAGGTTTCTGCTGTGTTCTACAGAGGCTGAACAAAACTTTCAAAGGTTTTAATTGCACTTGGCCAACTATCCAAGGTCTGCCTTCACCTGAAAGTCCAGAAACAATCTCTTCTGCTGCTCATGTACAGGTAGGCACAAGCTCTGCTCTTGCAGCCTATCTACACACAGCAATGGGAAAGGATTGTCTGAAGTTCTCCTGCTTGCTGCTTGAAAAGGGGAGAGAGGAGAGCTGGTCATGTTGGAACAGGAGTAGCAAAATTAACAGTGCATTGTTGTCAGGGAACAAAAAAAAAAAAAAACAAAAAACAAAAACCTTCTGCTGGCAGGAGCAGGGCTGGGGTGGAGGTTGCTGGCCCCCTGCCCTCGCTGCAGGGAGGAAAATCTAAGATAGTTAAAATAGCCAGAATCAGGTTTGCAGGCGCTGAAACTTTCACAACAGCATGAGAAGGGAAGAGGCTGTTCTCCTGAAATCCTCTTTCTCTTGCCTCACTGTGGTTTCCATTTCATCCTTTCTTCTCTGTTCTCCTTCTCCTGCCACCTGCTGTCTTGTTCCGACCCAGCTTTGCACTACTCCATGCCCGGCTGGAGCCTGCGGCATGTTGGCTCGGGGAGCAACAATGCAACCATCCCTTAGACGTAAAGGGCAGGCTGTGTCTGGGTTGTCCTTTCACACAGAGAAATGCAGGGAACCACAGACAGCCTGGGGAAGCCCTTGGACACCGACACAGCAGAAGAAGCACCAAAAGAACAAGCAAGGAATTGAATGCAGTCCAGGGAAAAAGGATTCTCCAAGCAGCCTTTCACTGGAGTGCATGACTTCATCCTGACTCTTCCTGCCACAGCCTCCCAATTCCTCCCAGTCCTGCCTCCACTGGAACCCCTGTTCACATCTGGGACTACAAATGCTGCCCAAAACAAGCTGAAAACCTTTTCAGCAAAAGAATCCCTCAAACCTACTATCTCCCCATCTCTTCATGTATCTACCTCTGTCTCCCACAAACACTGCTCTGCACCAGGTGCCAGGCTGGGCTGGAGAGATTCCATCGCCGATGGCAGAAAGCTTTCATCTCACTGCAGTTTTATTCCTTCTTCTCATTAGCCTTTCTTTTATTTTCCCTCTCTTTCTCCACCCTCTTCAGAGAACTGAGAGCTGGAAGAGCTTTGAGCTATCCTGTGATAGTTCAGGGATGCTGGAGGAGCCAAGTCCTGCTGAGGGACAGTTATCCCAGCTGTTTCTATCTCCCTGCAAGGCTACAGAAGTTAAGGGCCTTGCTGGTTATGCCTCCACTGGTCAACCCACCCTCATGTTGGGATACTGGATCATATGCTTGCTTCAGGATCAGAAACAGGTTACTTGCAATGTGGTGGCACTGTGCCCTGAATAATTATCAAATGCTATTCTGCAGAGCCATTCTGGGTGTAGATGATCCTCTTGCAACGGTAAATGAGGACCTTAATTCCTAGTAGTGCACAGGACGAGAACAATCTTCCTCCTCCTCTTCCTCTAAGAGTCTCCCACCAGGAATGCCCTGCTTGGGACAGACTCAGACTGACCTTTGTCCTTCTTGTGCTCTGCCTTATTTCAGTGTCCTTGTGACCTATTTGTCCTTTGATGAGTGTGGGACAGAAGAGAAGTCTGTCAGAGCCTTCTCCACGTGTAGGAGCCTCATTCTGACCGAGGTACTGGAGGAGTTCCTGACACATGCAGCTTATCCTGTCCTTTGCTCAAATGCTGTTACAGAGTAGCTGGCTCTGTGGTTTCCTCTTGAAACTTCAATGTTTATTAGTGAATAATGTGACAGAGGTTCAGCTTTGCCATAGACAGGGAGCTCTGCCTACTCAAACTGTTTTGATGTTCTAGGATTTGGGATTGACCACTGATAAAGTAGTAGCAACCTGGTATTTCAAGAACTGAAGCAGAGGTCTCTTCCAACCTGGTTGATTCTATATTCTATGATTTCTGGGTCTTTTGGTGGTCCTTTCCCCTAGGTAGTCAAAGAAGTGATGCATTTACTTCATTTGAAAAACAAAGGATATGTCTGAACTAAAGATGCAGAAGAAGTGTCAGTGGTCTAGCAGCACTGCAGTACTCAGATACCTGCAGTGCTTTCTCTCTTCTCCTATTCAAATGTTCTGCACTGCACTGGGATTAGCCTTTCCTGGAATACAGCCCTGCAGTGATGTGAATGACCAAGACCTGAAAGACCAGCAGTTCATCTTCCAATGCTTATTGTGGCCTTTCAGTATCTTAAAGGGGCCTACAAGAAAACTGAGGAGAGACTTTTTAGTATGTCAGGTAGGGATAGGACTAGGGGGAATAGAACAAAGCTAGAAATGGGTAGATTCAGACTGGATGTTAGGAAGAAGTTATTCACCATGAGGGTGGTGAGACCCTGGAATGGATTGCCCAGGGAGATGGTGGAAGCCTCATCCCTGGAGGTGTTTAAGGCCAGGTTGGATGAGGCTCTGGATAGCCTGATCTAGTGTGAGGTGTCTCTGCCTATGGCAGGGGGTTGGAACTGGATGATCCTTGTGGTCTCTTCCAACCCTGACTGATTCTATGGTCCATGATTCTATACTTCACCATATGATTGAGGCCCCATCCCTGGAGGTGTTCAAGGCCAGCCTGGATGAGGCTCTGGGAAGCCTGATCTAGGGTAGGGTGTCTCAGCCCATGGCACGGGGGTTGGAACTAAATGATCCTTGTGGTCCTTCCAACCCTGACTGGTTCTATTCTGCAAGTCTATGACCACCAAGCTGGGACCAAAGATTGTATTCTCATCCTGCTTGATGGAGCAGCTAGCACGCCCTTGTCTGTAGAAAAAATCCTCCCAGGGTTTCCAGTAAGCAGCCTACAGCCCTGAAATTTAGCCAGGCTGTGATATTCTTTCTGACAATAGCAGCAGATGACTTCTCATCAGATATTGTAAGCATGAGGATGTAAACTGCCCATTTTATGCCAGTGTTTGCAGGTAATTCTTTATCCTTTTTGGTGTCATGCAAGTAAAACAATGGATAACTGAATTCTCACCAAGCTTAGAAGCAGGTCCTTAAACAACCTCCAAGCTCAGGGTTTAAAGAGACCTCCAGTAACTATCCAAGAGATAAGATGAGCTCATGGGTTCCTTACAGGACTGGCAAACTTATCACTCTTCACATGCAAAGCAAATTACCTGACTGTAGAGGGAGATGGATGGGAGATGACTCATACCTAAGGGATTTTTTTTGGTCTAAGTTTGGAATGAAAGGGTTGGCTTAGAGGTGAGGTGTTTCATTAGCATTAGGTTTTGCCAGTGTCTCTTGTTGTGCCATAAAATGCAACAGCCTTGGACCATGGATTTGCAGGCCTGCACTGGGTGACATCTTTGCCTGCAGCATAGAGAGTCAGAATTTCCTGCAGAGTGGAGCTCAGAGGGGGAGGGGAGCTAACCTGCTGTCCTGATAGCCCTTTCTGGTTCACAGCCCATGGCAAAGGCAGGTGGTCTGCTAAAACAAAGCCTCTGAAGTCACCTCTCTGTGGAACCCACTATTTGTGTGTGGTGTCCACGGGGCTGAGTTGTGCATAGTTGTTTGGACTGCATAGGAAAGTTGGATGCAGAGCAGTGCCCTGACCTGGCCAAAAACCTTCTGACAGTGGAGGTAGCTGCAGCTGGGGGTAGCAGTGATCTGTTAGCTGGTATCTTCAAGGGTGTCTACATGGTGATGCATAGGCACCCTGTCACAGAGTCATTGAATGGTAAGGTTGGAAGTGACCTCAAAGATCATCCAGTTCCAACCCCCTGCCATAGGCAGGGACACCTCCCACTAGCACAGGTCACTCAAGGCCTCCTCCAACCTGGCCTTGAGCATCTCCAGGGATGGAGCAGCGGCAACCTGTTCCAGTGTCTCACAGGAGGAGAGTGTCAGTGTTTCAGCAGAACAATTTCTTGCTCAAGTCCCCCTCCTAGGCAGCTGTAGAGGACTGCCAGAGAACCATCACACTGCAGGTAACACCTAACTGGGAGCTGCACTACCCTTTTTCACTGCATCTAGCTTCTTTCTCATCTGAAAGCAAGCTTCTGTCCAGCTGCAGTAGGTGAACTGCTTTTACCATCCACAGGAGATCAAAGTCATGCAATTAATCCTCTCTCATACTGAGGATCTGTGCCCTCCCTTCTCTCTTCTCCTGGGAGCTGATGGAGTGAAGGGCTCAGCACAGCTTTCCTTGCCAGCCTGGCCCAATGTCAGCTCTGCTGGGTTGGTTTGAGGAAGCTGTTTACACAAAACAGCAGCAGGTTTTTGATGGCTCTGAAAGATCTGGTAATTAATCCTCAGATGAAAGATAGGGTCTAGGAAGATGGCAGAAGAGGCTTTACTACACTTAGCACATGAATAGTGCCGGAGAATGGGTGGAGCCTTTAAGTGCAGTGGGATTCATTTTTATTAATCCTGTCTTGGTCTGTCTCAAGAGCAGATAGTCACCTCCAGAAGGGTGTTTCTTGGCTCAGGCTCTACAGTAGCCCAGTTGTTTACAAGAAGGAAGATTAAAAGCAACTCCTTGGTTCTATTTAGGGCTTTGAAAGCACACTTGTGTCACTCTAAGAGCCATCTGGATGCAGATAGCAGCCCTCAGGTTGAGGGTTTCAACCCATAGCCTCCCCACATGGCATGTTTGGAGGTTGGGACTTTTGCTGCAGAAGGAAGCTGTGACAAAGACAACTGTGTGGGCTGTTTCTGTTGAACATGTAACATCCTCTGGGCACTTGGAAACCTCAAAAAACAGAGACTGAGTTGGGTCAGTCTTACCTGTAATGGGGTTAATGGTGAAGAGTCCTTGAGGATTTCCAGTTAGGATGTGAAAAGTCAGTTTGTCATCTGAGCTAGAGTCCGGGTCTACGGCATCAAGCTGAAGGACAGATGTGTTTGGTGGGGAATTCTCCATCACAGAGGCGTAGAAGACAGGTCTGGACATCAGAGGTGGGTTGTCATTGGTGTCAGTGACTTCAATATAGATTTCAGTCACAGAGGACAGAGGAATTGTCCCCAGATCAAAAGCCAGAACTGTCAGCCAGTAGTGAGATGTTCCTTCTCGGTCGAGGGGTCCCATGGTCCGGATGGTGCCTAGAATGACAGAATTTACTTGAGAGGGATTTAAGAAACTCAGACCACTTTATCCTCAATGACAGACCAGCCTGTGTCCCTAGTCTGCTTCCTGGTATTTGCTGCAGGTGCAAACTCTGGAATCAACCTCGTGTGGCTGTCAGACTGTGTGGAAGAGGAGGCAAGAAGACAAAGCCTGCTTGCTGCTCCCCAGGTACAGGAACACGCATTACACATCCCTGCACAACCAACACAGATTTGGATGCTGTGTGAAGAGAGAGAACACAGGAATGTCCTATTGGTCACAGCATCAGGCCCAACACAGGATGTGGTTGAAGCCTTTAGGTGCACCACTTAAAGTGAACTGGCCTTACCTGTGTCCTTTTCAATGCTGAAGACAGAGAGGCCGGTGCCCTCCCGGAGGACATATTGAACCTCTCCGTCTTTCCCCTTATCGACATCTTTTGCTGTGACCATCATCACTGATGTGCCCTCAGGGCTGTTCTCCTGCACCCAGCCTTTGAAGACAAAGGAGGCAAAGCGTGGTGGGTGCAAGTTCTCGTTGACATCAAGGATGTTCACTTCCAGGTGGCAGAGGGAGGAGCGGGAGAAGGGCTTCCCGGCGTCACTGACCTGCACGGTTAGATTGTAAGAGTCCTTCTTCTCATAGTCCAGCTCCTTCTCCAACCGCAGTGCTCCAGTTAGCTTATCCACATGAAATATCATCTCCTCATCATTAACCAGGCTGTACCTCACCTCACCCCCAGAGCCAGCATCTGGGTCAAAAGCCTCCAGAAAGAGGAGAATGGTTCCCACGGGCAGGTCCTCTGGGACCTTCACATTGTTGAGGGCTGGGAGGCATTGTGGGGTGTTGTCATTTACATCCTCCAGTGTAACAATGAGATCTGTAACAGAGAACAGCTGGTAGTCTGTTTTGGGCTGGTCCCTTGCTTCTATTTTCAGCACATAGCAAGGCCACGACTCTCTGTCCAGGGCACCTGTAACTGTCACTTCCCCAGTGACACTGTTCATAGCAAATTTGTCAGTGGGAGTTAGGAGGGAGTATTTTACTCTCCCGTTGTCATCTGTATCAGCATCTTCTGCTTTCAGCTGAGCTATTGTTGTCCCTGTCACTACATCTTCTGGTATTGCCACCCAGTAGGCGCCTTGTGAGAATTTAGGAGTATTATCGTTAGTATCCAACACGTTCACAGCCAAGAGTTTCCAAGATGATTTTTGGGGTGTGCCAAGATCATATGCTGTAATATTGAGAATGTAGAAGCTGGTTCGTTCGTGATCTAGAGGAGAAAGGACTCGAAGGAGACCCAGTTCTAGGTCAATGGTAAAGCAACTGTCATCATTTCCATCTGAGATGACATAGACCAATTTTCCATTAAACCCAGTATCAGGATCAATGGCAGAGAGGTCAGCGATAGTCGAGTTGATGGGAACTGTCTCTGTGATATCAATAGATCGTGGAAAGCTGTCATCAAACTTGGGAGCATTATGGTTTACGAGGTGCAAGTTCAGGGATGTTTCATCATCCTGTCCCTGGCCTTGAGACTGAGACTCAATGGAGTGTATGATAGTTTCTGTCAGCTGTTTCAAGACTCCTGTTTCCTCACACTGCATCTTGACAGGGAGGCCTTGGCCAACCACAGTGATATTTACAGATGTTGGCGAGGCGTAGTTCACTCCATCTGTTGCAGTTATTTTCAAAGAGTAGAAAAGTGGCTGCTCAGAAGGAAGATCTCGCAGAGATACCCTGAGAGAGATTACTCCAGAGATGGGATTCAGTTCAAAATGCTGCAACTCGTTGCCAGACTTGATTTCGTATTTGATATGCTGCAGCTCATCACTGTCTATTGCAGAGACCGTGGCCACAGGGCTCCCAACGGGAAAGTCCCATGGGATGGTGCCACTGCAGCTTGCCTTCTCAAACACAGGAGCGTTGTCGTTGACGTTGCTCAGCACGAGCGAGACGTACACCTCGGTCTCGTGGCGGAAAGGTGAGCCCCAGTCCGATGCCCACACTCGCAGATGATACCATCTCTGCATCAGCTCATAGTCCATTGACTTGGAGGTGGAAATGACACCAGAGTAGGGGTCGATGACAAAGGGAACCGATTTATGGTTGGCTATGGTGTAGGTGACAAAGCCATTGTCTCCTTCATCTTCGTCTGTAGCGCTTACTGTGAAGACACTGGTACCAGGAGGGAGGTTTTCGTCAAAGGCCCCGTGGTACGAAGGATGACTAAAACTTGGAGCGTGATTGTTGCAGTCAATGATATCAATGACAACAGTCGTGGATGTGTGACTGTTCGTGGTCGTAACTTCAAGCTCAAAACGAGGCTGCTCATGGAAATCCATTGCTCTGACTGTCGTTAGCAGCCCAGTGTGAGGATTGATTTTAAAGCTCGCACTGTCGGGAGTAGGTTTCAAAGCATATTTAAGATTTGGGAAGACTGGTGTGACCTTCACCATAACAACCTGGCTTCCAGCTGGGGAAAACTCACTCAGCTGGACCTGGTACACCTCCTTCTCAAACCTGGCAGAGACATATTTGGAGGGTGGTATGTGGACAACTCTAATGGGAGACAACAGTGGTGGCTTGCTCTTGTCCTTGGCTTGCAGGCTGAGGTTGAAACCAAACGGGTAAAGTAACCAGTTGATCTCTTTGGTTGACACAATTATGAACTCACTACTCCCAAAGTAGGATTTGATGGCTTTGAAATGTCTTCCTGGATCTCCATCCACAAAGTCAACCGAATCTATCCCTGCTTCTGGGTCGCCGCTTTCTACAGACAGGGTTGCATAGAGAAAGTCTTCAGCTGAGTCAGGTGGGGTCACCTTCACTGAGGAGATAGAAGGGAGTTTCTTGGCAGATGGCTCCACTTGGATTGTGAGATTAGCCAAGTTGCCAAGGTTCTTCCTTTCCATGATCTTTCTCATTCTGTCCACAGCCAAAACCTGCAGGTGGTGCCTGCCTTGATGAGTGCTGTTCAGCCTGCCTGTGGTCATGACTGCCCCCGTGGTGGGGTGCACGGTGAACAGGTCAGACTTGGTATTGAGGACGTAGTAGAACTCTGCGTTCTGACCAGCATCAGCATCGGTGGCACTGAGAGTGCAGACCACTGTTTTCAGAGGACTGTCTTCTCTGATGGACACTTTGTAAGATGGGGGGGAAAAGAGAGGTTTCAAGTCATTTCGGTCCAGAACGTGGATCAAGACTTTGGCCCAGGCTTCGTAGGCAAAGGTGCTCTCTGTGGCCTTGATTATTAACATATAACTGTCTTTGACCTCCCGGTTTAAAAGTGCTGTGTTGCTGCTCCTGGTTCTTATTCTCAGGAAGCAGAAATCCCCAATCATGTGCTCCTCTGTTTTGAAGACACCATTGTAGTCTCCAGAGGCTATTCTGTATCTGATGTCCCACTCTGGTTTTGTCTTGTAAATGCCCATTTTGACATAGCTCTCGACGTAGGTTTTGGGAGCTGAGTTCTCATAGATGGTGGCATTATAGAAGAAGTGGGTGAAGTGCAGAGGGGAAGTGTTGTCTTTCTCACAGCTTGCCTTCTGGACCGTGCAGTGTACCAGGAAAATAGCAAAACTCAGGAGGTGTCTTCTGAGAGTGACTTCCATGGTGTGGTGTCTCCTTGGGTCCTGCAGGTGTGAAAGGAAGAACATTGGTCATTTTTATTAACTTTAAGAAAAAAAATCCCCCTGGGTTTGGGGCTCAACCTCACCTCCCTTCTCTCTCTACCCTGACAGCTCAACTCTTCTTCCTTCTGTCCATGTCCCCATGCTGGCTCAAACTCATTCACTTTCCCTCTTTCAGGTTTTGACCTTGTAGAGGGCAAAATGTGACAAGCCATGCTTTGATCAGGTTGACTTCCTATTGTGTGAACGATCTCTCCCTCCCTACTTTCTGCCCTTTCCCTTGTCAGACAACATATTTAAACTCTCCACACCCAATCAAACCTCACTTCTATTTTGTTTGTCCATCCTCTCATCTCCATCTTAACTCTCTCTCCACGCAAGGTCTTGCAAAGTATTTTCAAGAGTCAGTAACCAGACTGTGGTTTGATGTCTCTCCTCCACGGTTTGTCTTCCCTTTCCTCTCCCCCTGTTTCCTCACACTCAGCAGAGATGCTCTGCTACATCCTGCAAATTCCTTCTGAATGGTCAGCTCAGCAATGTGACCTTTTTGACAGCTACAGTCAGGTTGTAGCTCAGTTACCACAAAGTTCTGATTCACGGGGCTGACCCTGGCTGCCTCCTCTGTGTTGCTTGAAAGAGCAGGACACTTTGACCGTGTCGCTCTCAACCATAGAGTCATTTCTCTGGTTCCTCCCTACTCATGAAGGGAACCCTGGGGTCAGAATTTCTGTGGAGGATCTGCCGTCCATGTCCACTCACCATCAGCTTCCTTCTCTAACAACTCCTGCACATCTACAGCTCCCTGATTTGTCTCCATGAACAAATTGTATCAAAGAAGGACCTGGGGAGCAGGGAGGTGATTAGCAAGGTTCTAACTTTATTAGTGAGCTTTGTGGAGCTTGTTAAAGGATCAAGGCTTGTTCTTTTCAAAACCCAAGTGTGTGCTGCTCTGTGTGCATTTAAGGGTTGAAACCAGGGATAAGCTAAATATAGGTGCATATATTTCCCCTAGATATCCCAGGAGATCTTTATCTGGGACTGTTTCTTCCTCTTTTAAATTTAAATTATATATCAAGTACCTGCCAGTCATTTGGCACATTCCTAATTTAAACAGGGAAGACTTGTTTTTCCAGACACTTTTTCAAGACTCATCTCTTTAAAAGCCAGAAGTAGTTCAATTTATAAGTCAGGTCGAATGGTAGGAACAAATTATTTGAGCCTGACGAACAATGTGTGTCATATTCTCTGCCTGAGATATCTAATTACCGATAAATACAAGGCTGCAACGTTGAGACTTCCTTCAGACCTCTTTTCCCTCGGTAAACAGATGCCAACCATCCAGCAGTCTCCCTGCAGTGGTCAGTCATGATCTGAAGCTGAAGTGCAGCTACCAGAATTGGTGGAGAAGTCAACAGACTTTGGATCTGATACAATTCAGGCTCTTTTTTTTTTTTTCTTTTTTTCCTTTTAATGCCATCATTTCACTTTTAGGAAATACAACAAAGTCTCAGATGCAGAGCAACTGAAAGAAAATCTTGGAGGACAGGGCTAGTTGATCCACAAAGGCATGTGGTTCCTTCTGAGAAGTTGAAAACCATGTTCTTAAAAGCTCTGCTCGTTACTTAACGACGCTTAAGAGTTTTGCAGCGTGCAGGGACTTGCCTAGAGCTGCTCCCTTCCAACATTTTCAACTGCTGAACCTGGAAAGAAGATTCATGCATGCTGTGAGCGTGCGTCTGCTGGGACTGCGGAGCAGGAAAAGTCACCTACGGTCCAGAGCAGAGTAAGGCAGCAGAATAAAACAGCAACAAAACAGTGTTGTTCCATGAACAGCAGAGTTAATGAAGATGATGGCTTTGTATCTGGGCTAATTGACTTTTTAATTGAATTGTACTGCAATGGCAATGTGAACTCATCTCTTATAAGACATCAGAGAACCCGCAAGGCAGAGACGGTTATGAACTCCACAACCACAAGAAAAGCTGGAGCTAGAGCACATGCCTTCTTGAACACCAGCAATTCAACACAGCAGGATAACCTTCAGCAAGGAGTGGGGTTTCTGGCATTTAACAAGATGCAAGCTTTCTTCTGAGTCTCTCTTGGAATGTCTTTAACCTCACTCTTACCTGTAGATTTCCTGACATCTAAGGAGAGCTTCACTTACATTGCTGTTTTTTCCTTTCTTGGGGGGGGGAGGGCATTAGCAGGGTTTTTACTTCTCTCCAGCTAACTACTTTGCAAAACCTGTCGTGACCTCATATTTGTGAGGGCTTTGCTCTCAATTACAAGTTGGGTTGACGACAAGCAATGGCTTCAGCAGTTATTATGAGGGCTGAAGAGTAACTACACACATGGGGCATGCATGAGGGAGAAGCCTCATTTCCTCTGGAAATGATCTGAAACTTTGAAAGGCGCAGCCAGGGCTGTGGGAGTTTTAGGAGGCATCACCATCAGCTCTTGCACTGCTCCTTCTCTTTGTGGTGGGTCTCATACCCAAAGCCCCAACAGCAGCACAGACAGACCATTATGTCCCCTGGCAGCAACTGCCCATGCTGTGAGATGTGTTCTTTCTTCACCCTTGTGCATCTGCTTGGACACTTCTTATCCAAATACTGCTTGGGAAATTCTCTCACTGTTTGAGCAGTTGTCCACAAGTCCATGTTTGGCTCTTATTTTACTCTCTGATGAAAGAATGAGTTGGAGATGGTTGGTGACACTAATGTACTTCAAAAGTTGGCTTATTCATGCTCGTGAGTGTCCTGGGGTTCCTAGCAGAGCTTGCAACTTCCCAACTCAGAATGGGAAACCATCACCTACTACTTCTAGACTGGAGTTCCCTCTATTGTAGGTTGCACTTGGAAAGAAATGCTACACTGAATGCCTTGTTTGAAGCAATGCCACACTGGATACCCTGTTTCTCTTTCTCCAGCATGGTTTTAATGTATTTTTAAGAGTAATAGATCTCCCAGGAGACAGCTGTGTGGGTCCTGCTCTACCTTCTGCTTCTAGGATCATTTACACCACATTCACAATGCAAAGCCATCCAGAAGTGGAACTGGGACGTTTCCAGAGGCCGTGGTGAATCTCAACAGAACAATGGGGCATGGTGCTCTGAAGACAGGGTGAATGTGTTTGACTATTGTCTTAGCTCAGCTCCAAGGAAAACCCTGCTGGAACCACTCCTGTAAAACATCATAAATAAAGTAGCAGAAGCAAAACGGGCCTCTATGGCTTGTACTATGGGTAGGAAAGCTGTGGATAATGTGAAAACAGCAGCCCTCACTTTACTAGCCCTTAAAATCCCATGTGGGTGCCAAGGAAGGGCAGTCTTGCCAAGCTCAAAGGTCCTTGCAGACGAACTCAAGGATCTCCACTTCATCTCTCTGTTAGTTCTGCTCTCTGCTATCTCTTTCCTTGGCTTCCCTGAGCACAGATGTTCTCCTGGAGCTGGTTGTACATGGGGAGGCGAATGTGTTGGAGAAAGCTCATGAGTGGGATAGAGTGAGGAAGGTAAGGCAGGTTCCCGACTGGGGGAAATACCAGGGCATCATTATGTGGTGATTCAACCTCCCCTCCTAATCACCAGGCGAGGATCGGAGAGCCTGGAGGGGCTTTGCCCTCAGCCCTGTAGATGCAAACTCCCCACAGAGCGCGTAAACACTTGGTGTATCTCTAATCAGAGCCTAAGCGCGCGTCTAAATTTAACATCCAAATTGTGAGCCTCTGTCCAAGACATGCCCAAATCTGTCGGGCTGAAAGGAAGGAGCAAACACAGCACTCAGGTTCAAAGTGTGCGCGTGGGGAGGCTGTGGAGATGGGTGCTGTGGAGGGCGATGGGTGCGGGGCACGGCTACTCCAGTCAGCTGGGGTGTGTGGCTGGGGCACGGGCTTGGGGGCTGGTGGTGATGGCAGTCCTCGGTGGGGGGGTCCTCCCTGGGGTCTCCTGTGATGTGTGGGTTGCTGTTTGTTGGCCATACTGCAGGGAAGTGCAGCAGCCTGCCAGCAGGCAGGTGTGGCCCCAGCCCCACCCTTCAATTCTCTTCAAGAGAGGCATTTAAAAGCAACAAAAACCCAAAACATGAAACAGGGTGAGTGCTGAATACACCTAGAGCAGGATTCCCCTTGCTAGCTGTGGTGGGAGATTGGCCCAAAGTTTGTAGATCAGAAGATCAGAGGAAAATCATCATTTTCTTGGGAAAGTATAGATAACTGTTCCCTTATTGCTCTTCTGCCAGCACACATCCCAAAATCTCTTCCTCTTTCATTGTCTCCCATTCTCTTCCTTTCTCTGCCCCCCATTCTCATCTCATTTTTTTCTTCACTACAAGAAACAGTTTTCCTCCCCAGAACAGGCACTGATCAAAACCATTCCCAAACACATCAACATCTTTGTTGGTGTTTACAGGCATAGGGCTGAGGTGGAGAAGGGAGATGTGCTTGGTTGTCTTGAACAATCAATGCTGGGACAGTTTAACTTCAGGTCTGAATTTTAGTGGTCACTGGATGATAAAGGCAGAGAGCAAAAGAAGTAAATCATAGAAGATGGGGGGCACAAGGCTTTGGGAAAGTAAACAGGGGTTGGGACAGTGTCTTCTGGCTTGCATGGTAGGTGAGCAGGAGTTCACACATAGTTGGGTCAGCATCCTTACAGCTGCCTGCCAAATAGGATCAACTGGAAAGCAGCCTCTGGTGTTTTAAGGTTGGAAAGTGACAGATGGAAAAGAATGCTCCTTGTACAGGTCTTGAGCTCTGTCTGTGAGGTGTTCGGATTCCTAGCACTGAAGTAAGCCCTGTGCATGCTGTGTGGGGGCTGGGATGTTGGCTTAATGTTTAGCTTTGCTGTGGTGGAGAAGGCAATGAGAATTTTGCATTTGGTGTCCTGCTCAGTTTTGGTGAGTTTCCTGCAGGTCACTCGCCAGCCAGAGCTGTGGGGTTTGATCTCTGTGGGGAGATGGATGGGTTTAGTTCTTTTCTTGGACTTGGAAGAACAAACCAACCCATCCCTTCCCAAGCCATGGCATGGAGCTGTTCCCATGATCTCAGTAGCATTTCTCAGAAGGGGTTGCTGAGTGCAGGCTGGCAACTGCTGCTGTTCTTGGAGATCCTGCTCCTGGGATCAGTTGTGGAGTCTCTGCTTGGTTTTGCAGTGAAGTGAAAAAGATACATCCTGCAGGTACTACACAAAGCCAGAAAACTAATGAAGAGAGGCCCTGAAGTTATGGTGTTTTCTTCCACAGTGTATTTTGGGGTTTTCCAGAGCCTGTGGATGGTTTTCTTAGAGCTGTGCTTGCAGCTTACAGCTGTGTTGTATTTTGCACCAGCCTGCTCAGGGACTGTGTTCCTGTGGCTGCAGCTTTTTGCTGGACTTGCAAGATTCCACCTGAGCACCACTGGGCTGTTTCTTCCCCATCTCAGCTTTCCAATCTCCAAATGATTTGAATAGACCATTGGAAACTGTTTCCAGATTGCTAGACAGCCTGGAGCAAGGAGGCTGTTGGTTTAAAACTGGTGCATGTGCCTTTTACAACTGAGTTCTACCCTTGCTCCAAGCCACCCATGAAATGCTGCTCCTGCCAGTGGCCTGTGGGCAGTGCCCAGGCCCTGTGCTGTAACCATTTCATGCTTCAGCTCCTTTCCTGGTGATAAAGTGGCTGCATGCTGATGGGGTGGGCTGTACTGGGGGCTGCTCAGCCGTAAAGCCATGCGATTAATGAGTGTCATGCTACTGTGTGGAGCAGCAGCTCTTGCTTGGACTGCTCAGCATGGGGTGGGAGGGTCAGAAGTAGGTCCATGAGCAGAGTGATTACAGTCCTATAAGCACCATGGAGCATCTTGTCATCTGCCAGCTGGGTCAGGCATTCATTTAAACCCTGGGAAACTTGGGCCAACAGCATCTAAGGGGTGTTGGAAAAGCAGAGACCCTTTTGAAGGATTTTAGGGGAAGTCTGTGGGTTGTTGACTTGTGTGGGGCAAACTGGGCCCTAGGTTGGTATATCTGGTATGGTGCTGGGACACCGTTTTTCTCTAGTTGGCTGCTGCCTTCCTGGGGTCTAATCTGGCACAGGACCTGTGAGAGGTCCTGCTAGGACCACTGTTTGTGGCTGACAGCGGGAGCATGGTGGGACACTGTCCCTGGAGCAGTGAAGGCAGATGTGCAGGAAACAGGTTAGTTGCACAAGAGAGGAGAGAGCAGAATGGTCTTCCACATTGGAGGGGTGTCTGGGAAGTGTTACTCTGATGTCAGCTGCTCCTTCACTCATACAGCTGAATGCTTTTGCCACCTTTAAGCATCCACCTGTGAACTGCATGGTGACAGATTCAGACAGGGTCCAAAGCCACCTTCCTCTATGCCATCTCACTGTGGCTGACTCCAGCCAGCTGCTCACTCCCTTTCCCCTTGGATATCCTGCCCACTGCTCTGGTGTCTGCTGCTCCATCCTTATGGCTTTGCCTATGCCCTTCTGCCCTACCTGCTGCTCTGGTTTTCTCCTTCACCAGCGCGAGCAGGTGCCACATGTCTTTGCTTCCAAGCCATCCCTTGTCCACAGCAAGGCATCAGCTT
The DNA here is from genome assembly GCA_013396675.1 of Eubucco bourcierii. Classification (NCBI taxonomy): domain Eukaryota; kingdom Metazoa; phylum Chordata; class Aves; order Piciformes; family Ramphastidae; genus Eubucco; species Eubucco bourcierii. The sequence continues at coordinate 1,082,813 of VWZE01018683.1, forward strand.
TTATGCAAAGCCAAAGGCTTTCTCTTGCCACCTTTCCATGCACAATGTGTATTTCTGTCCAATGCTCTGTGAGGAACCCAGAGAAGACAGATTTTGTACTGCTGCCAACACCTAAGCCTGGCTCAGATGTGTGTCGCATAGCTGAGGTTTCTCTGTCATTGTTGTAAGCCTCTGGGAGCTTGTCTGTTAGGCACAGGAGAACTTGAACAGGCTTGAACTCCCCATAGAGTTATAAGGGTCAGTGATCTTTATCTGTCTTGGCATTGCAACATCATTGTAGAGCAGGAGTTAATCACAGCTCCAGAGCTGTGGAGTCCTCAGTGGTGGTCTGGGTTTGCTGGAAGGGGGCTAGAGGATGAAGCAACCTCACAGTGCCAACTGCCTTGCTGCTGGCTCTTGTCCTAGAGAAAGTGTGACATCAGGGTGGTTGGCTTGCTTGTGCCAAGGGCAGGTGGAAGCATCCTTATGGGTTATCCTAATCATACAATTCACAGAATGCATTGGATTGGAAGGCATCCTCAAAGGTCATCATGTCCAAACCCCCTGCAGTGTGCAGAGACATCTTTACCTAGACCAAGATGCTCAGGGCTCCATTGAGTTTGACTTTGAATGTCTCCAGGGGTGGAGCCTCTACCACATATCTGGGCACCCAGATCCCTTTCCTCTGCTCTCCCCTGAAGGGATGAGGTGCTTTTCTCTTCTCACTGATTGCCTCCTGCTCTCCTCACGTAGAGGCAGCACAGGGATAAATCCTGCCTGTGGTCCAGAATCTGCACTGCACAGATAAATGTTGGAGGGTGTTGACTATTTCTTTGGCCAGGGATTGCAAGCAAGACAGCCAGAAGATAGAGGAAACAGCAGTGCTCTGGTGGGAACTGGGTACTTGTTGCCTGAGAAAAGAAACAGCCCCGGGGAGGGGGCAGGGCTGAATAAGGGTAGTGCTAGTAGGAAGGGGGCTTGGTGAGAACTGCTCCCTAAACACGGTGTTAGGGGCCCAGGGGCTGAGCACTGTGGTGTGGTGCAGCAGCCCGAACGTGTTGGCACAAGAGCTACCTGTATTGTGCCAGATCCTCGTGTGAGTGTGCCCCAGCTCTGCTGTTGCTGGGGCTGCGCACCTCTCTGCCTGGTATTCAGCTCCCACGGAAGCTGCTAACGCTAAGGGCCACATTCCTCACTCACTACAAGCCAGCTCTCCCAGCAGGAGTGCCGTCACCATCAGCATGGGCTGCAAGAGCCCACAAGGGATCCTGGGCTCTTTCTTGGGTGCTTTCTCCTACCAAACCCCATACTGAGCCTTTCACATTTTCCTCATGCCTGAGATGCAAATGATCATCACTGCCCTGTCGGCAGACCGCTGAAGGAAGCTGCTGTGTGATACCACATTGTCAGCCCTCCCTGCTACCTGCTGGATCCACTGGCCAGTTTCAGTTGAATTTAACCAGATAGGTAAAGACTTGGAAGGTGTTGGGTTTGCACAAGCTTTGTGAAAAGCAGGAGAGGGGAGAGAAATCCAAATTAGGACTCCCAGCTGGAAGAAAAGGCTCTAATGTGAGCCCAACCCGATTATTAGACATCAGAGGATCCACACAAGAGAGCGAGCGAGTGCCTCAGGCAACCAAGCTTCATGAATTCTGCTGCTCACAAACCAGCTGTTTATTTAGGTGCCACAAAGCCTGAGAGATCCTTCCTGGGATCCCAACACACAGCTCCCACCTGACCCACCAGAGCTGTGAATCCAGCCTGGACTCAGCTCCCACCCCAGCCTGGAAAGAGGAGCAGCTCTGCCCAGCGTTTGGAAAGGCTCTAACCCTGAGCTGTCTGACCCTGTGAGTCCTCATGTGCACCTTACCTCAACCTGCATGTTAGCAGCGAGGACGTTGGCTACATCGCCTGAGTGCCAGCAGTCCTCCCACTCCCTTTCTGTGGTTCCATGTGGGGAACATGCATGTTATGCTATGATCTGTAAAATTGGTTGGGAAGGAGTCCAAGAGCATCTTGGCATGAAGAGCTGGGTGAAGGACCACATGCCCTGCTGGATCCAGGCGAGCAGCTCAGTGCTCAGCAGGATGTGAACTGCTTGACTTTGCTCTCCCCTGTCCCCTCTGCCTGCTCTCTCATCTCTTTCTCTCCTTCCAGGCAACTCTCATTCATCCACAGACCTGTTCTTGTGCTGGTACTAAAATCTCCTCATTCCTTTGCCCAGCTCCCTGCTGGTCTTTCCCTTCTGGTGCCTGAAGGTGAGCATGAAAAGCAGATTTCTGCTCTGACTGCACCCTCCTTCACTCTGTTGCCATCTGCCTGCTTTGGGCTGCTCCTTCTCATACTTCTCCTCTGTTCTAAGGCAGCTTAAGGACACAGAGGACAGAGGAAGAATGAGACGATCAGGTCATAATCCTTTGTAAGAGGATGACCATCCAGGATGCCAATAGCTGTGCCACAGAAATTCCCTGCAGCAGACATTTATTGAATGCAAACAGAAAACCTTCAGCTTCCAGTCCTGCCTGCCCTTGGGATAGCTGCCTACAGCAGCCCACCTCCTCTGCTCTACCCACAGTGATGATGCAAACCTAGCCCCTGCCCCGGGGAGCTCAGGGTTTCACTGGAGCAAAGATTAACCCCTGAGACAGGAGTGTTTGCTCAGGTTGGTCTCCTTGCCACAGTGCATCCTTGTCAGCTCCAGTTCTTCTCCCAGCACAAGGCACTGCCTCCTGGTCCACACTGTCTGCTGCACACACATTTCTGAAAGATCTTGGCACTGCAACACCTCTGAGGAGCAGGCAGGTGTGTGTGGACACTGCTTGCAGCACCTGTGACGGCCAGCTACCAGGCTGGGCACAGAATGTCCTTGTCAACCTAGGCCATATGGAATATCTATCCATAGTATAACCAACCTATCCTGGGCTGCCTGAGACACAGCATCTATCCAAGGTACAGCCTGGTCTGTTCGAAATAGTCCCATGATGTGAGAACATCAAACAACCTCCCTTGGCCATCTCTCTATAATCTTTCTTCCAAAATGCCCACTTTGGGGCAGTTTTGGTTGCTTAGGGGAGAGGCACATGTAGCATGCTCCTTCTTCCAATCTCCAGCATCAGTGCAAGCACACAGTCATTCTTGGGCTGGTTTGTCTAATAACCTCCACTGGAACTCTCTATCCCAAATGGATTGAAACCATATTTGAAGCCAAATACATTTTTGGCCTCTGTGATATCCTGTGGCAACGTGTTCCAGACTTTAATTATGCCTTCCACGTGGAAAAAAAAAAAAAAAAGAAAAAGAATGCTTCCTTTGGTTTGCTTCAAACCTGCTGCTTCTGTGCTACAAACCTTCCTAACAGCCCTTGCAGCCTGCCCCTCCCTCGAGTTCCTTCTTCCAAGAATTAGGAAAGAAATTTTCTTTGCTAATAAACCAGTACCTGCTCCATTATCCAGGAAAACTGCTTGCTCAGCAAACCAGCCCCGCTAACAGACAATGGAGCATCGGTGCTGCCAACCCAGTCTTGAAAAAACGATTGAAGGGCTGAGGGTATTTAATCCTCTTTGCCTGAGCATGAGACAGGAGTAGCCCACTACTGCCCGAGGTGCAGCTGCACTCTGGTACTCCACACGTGGCAAAAAACAAAGCAAGGTACAGGGAGCAGGGAATGGCATTGCTGCAGCACGGCGGTAGCTGGAATGATCCTGCAGGACTTGCCTCGGAGCGGTTGGCAGGAGCGTGGGATGCAAAATGCATGAGTTTCTAACAGATGTTTGATTCCAGGTGTTATGCCTCCTTTGAACTCTCCCCTCGTCCATGAATGATGTTTGTTTGGAGGGCTGGGAGACGCACTGGTTTGTGAGAGCATTGGGGTTTGAAACGCTTTCGCGGTGCAAAGCTGCAGCTAAGGGAAAGGTTGAAGAGAGGAGCAGATCCTGCTGTGCTCTCCCCTCTGCCGGCACGGGGTTTGGCTCGCTCTAGCTGCGTTGTGGAGCGTGTTAGAGCGCGGCGAGCAGGTGGGGAGAAGCAGAGACGGGAGCCCCTGGGTGGGCTACAGACTTCTTGGCTGCTCAGTCCCTCAGGAACCCCAACCGTTTATCAGACAGGCGGATGTCCCTGAACTGCTCCCGATAAGCTGAGGTGCACTGCACATTAGGAGATGATAAGGGCGCACAATACCAAGCTCCCCGAACACTGAGACGGCCCAGCCTTAGGAGCCTGATACAGACTGTTTGCTTTCCGTCTCTTGCCTCCGATAACCTCCCAGGGCTCTCTGCCTGACAGCCCGAAGAGCTGTGGCACCTCTCTACGCTTCTCATGCCAGCTCTTTGCCTGCTCTGAATGCTGCAGCAGAGGATGTGGTGGACTCCGTGCCCTTCTGCCTGCACCCAGGCCACCTCGGGTGAAGCAGGAGCCCGGCAGCCGCAGCCCTGCCTGCCTCAGCCACCACACAGCCCAGGTTTCCACACGTCCTGGGAGCTCTCAGCCCTTCATAACAGCAAACTCAAACGAGCACCAGCGTTTTTACAGGGGTTTGTCCCAGGCGACCCCTGCGATGTGACAGCTGATCTTTGTCCCTCTGGAAGCTGAGCTCCACCAAGTCTGCCTTGAGTTCCCCTGGGAGGCTGATGAGCTGATAGCTGCTGTGGGGAAGGCTTCCTTTTGCTCCAAGTGCCCAGGCCTCTCTCCCTGTGTTTTCACTTCTTTTCTCAGTGCTGCACACATACAGGGAACACAATTCCTGCGCACCCTGAGCTGGGGCTGGATTTTCTCTGGGATTTAATCTCAATTTGCCATCAGTCACTCGAGGGTGAGCAGAGTCACAGTGATGCAAACTCACACAAGCTTAAACACGCGCTCCCTGGCACAGCAGGCATGGTGGCTCTCCCTTCAGCTCCCTGCCTCCCTACCTGTCATGGGGGGGGGGGGGGAACCATAGCAGGCAGCTTGCTCAGAGATCCCCAAGGCACAGCCGAGTTTTGGGTGGCAAGTGGAATATTGGGACAGAGTTTGGAGTGGTACTGCCTCACCCCAGTACATGGGGGTAGTAGCTGAGCCTACAGCCGGACGCCATCACCGCTCCTCAGCAGCAAATCCATTTACTCCAGCGCAGACATACTCCCTGCAGAAATCCTGCCCATGCAGACACCTGGAGAGTTTCTCTGCTCAGTCCCTCCTCACCTGCCCTGATCAGCAGTGAGGCTTTCACCTTGGCTACCTGGAAGCTACCTGCTTGCACTGCCTGCAGTATGCTAAAGTTTCCCACCTAAGACCAGAAGAAAACTCCTTGCAAACACAGCTGAAGCTTTTCCTAGCTCCTTCTATAACCCCCCGCACTAGGGCTGCCAGTAGGGAAGAAAAGGTTAAAGGCTCTCCCTTTGCATCACAAATATCATTTAGGGTAAGCCTGCTTTCAGCAGAAGTTACTCACATGCAAAAGCAGTTCTGTGACTAAATCTCTGCATCCTCCATGCCTTCCTCCATCCGTGCAGCACAGACGGCTCCCTGAGTCACCACAATTCCCACAGCGGCGAGCAGCGTGCCTTACCTGTTGCGACAGGAGAGAGCTCTCCTGAGTTCACTCCCTCCCCGCTCTCACCGCTGAAAATCCTCTCCCACAGCAGCACCTCTCTGGCTGCTGGGGGTCCATGGTGCTCGCAAATCAGAAGAGGTGGCTCGGAAAAATTCCTGCAGGAAGGGATTTTGATGGCTGAAACTCCAGTAGCACAGGTTGAGAGCAAGGAGGGAAAAAGTTGCAGGAGGTGGAACTGCCTCTCTGAAGAGCCAACCCTTCCGTGACGGGCTGAAGGAGGAGGAAGAGGAGAGGCATCACCCACTCCCTTGCTGGAGAAGTGAACTTGTATGTGTGTGTGTGTGTGTGTCAGAGCTGGGCAAGGACCCAAGCCTTAGAGCCAAATAATTGCAGGGGTTTTTACTGTTAGTTTAACCAGATTTGCCATGAAATCCAGGATCTCGGCTGAAAAGGAGGGGGGGCGGGGGGGGGGAGGGCAGAATATATCAGGTAAGCCCCTCCAACACGTTTGAAAAGCCCAAAGGTTGTTTTTAACCAGCTGCAAGGTGGGTGTTGCAAGAAGGGATGGGGAGAAGGAGGTGGGGGAAACCTGAATCTGCCCTAAGAGCAGCTGCGTGTGGAGAGGCACTTTGAAGATTGTTGTTGTTTGTGTTGGGGAGCCCCCAGAAACCCCAGCTGCAGCCAAGAAGCCCCGGGGTGCTCAGAGCTGTACAGGCAGGAGATGGAAAGGTGGTCCCCCACCTGAAAAGGCAGGAAGCTGAGAAAAGAGAGGGAAGCAGCAAGGGCAGAGAGCAGCACAGGAAGACGAAACCTTCTACCAGAGCTTAGGGGGCATTATTTTGGCAAATGGCATCCTGACCCTGAAAGTATTGTTTGGGGCTGGACAGAGGTGAAGAGATGTGGAGCCTGCTGTGGCTGTTCCTGTCACACTGGCTAGAGCTTGGGCTGCTTGTGGGTAGCTTCTGTCCTCTTTGTCTCAGTTCTCCTCCCCTCCTTCTTTTCTCCACACCCTGCAGTAAATACTAACATAGCCCCCTTAGACTACAGTGGGGTTTGAACTGATACAGGGGTAGACCTCAATGTGGGAAATCAATGCCCAGGTTTAGGTGAAGTTTTTTCTCCCCGTGGTGTGTTTTTGCAAAAGGAATTCACCAGTAAGCTTTCTGTACAGTTTTAGGAAAACAAACCCAAGTAAAGAACATAAAAACTGGACAGTTTTAAGTTTAAACAATCTGAATAGGTGTCTGAATGGTCCTTTGGAGGCTCTGTGCTGGGAACCATGCAAGTGAGCACAGAAACAGATAGAGGCAGACCCCCATTAGCAGCCTGTTTAAGGAGTACTGGTCAGTGCAAATTTGCACCTTACTAATCAGCACATTACGGATCCTCCAGCCACAAGTCCAGCTTCAGCTGGCAATTGTCTCAAATCAATGCATGGGAATATACCTGTGATTTCATGGTGCAGATCCAAAGAGATGTGAGGAGGTTGAGGCCATGATACGTTGCACTTTTTGGGGTTGTCGGTGGAGATGAGTGGGAACAATTGGGTAAAATCAACAGAAAATGTAGTTCTGATGGGATCAAAATTGTTCAGCATTTTGGATTAAATTTAGTGACCACTTGGTACCAACAGTGAGAGGAGGAAGTTGCATGGCATAGTGAATGATCTCCATAGGTTCACCCTGGGACAGATCTGCTTGGTTTTGTGCTACAGATATACACATTGGGTGATCTCTTCATAGCATCTTAGTTCCACGTGGAAAATCACTTTGATTTCAAGCTCTTTGTGGTCTTTCAGAAATAGGTTGAACTGAATGAGTAGAAAGGATAAATCCAGTTGGATCTGTGTGCAGCTTGTCCATTTCTCCAGCTGTTTAGTCATATGGCTTGTAGTGGAACTCACAGAGAAGTACAAGTGGCAGTAGAAGTAATAGCAGCTTGAAATTGCAAGTCAGCTGCTCTTCTTTGGGATGTCTCATGAGAAGAGGCCAGGTGATCAGTCAGCAGTGGCAATGGGAGGTGCCTTCAGAAGGAGTGAAAGGAGAAGTTCCTTCACACAGTTGTGTCTCTTGCAGCCGTGGAAGGCGAGAAAATCAGGTATTGGTGGCTGATTTCACTGGGGCTGAGGCAGGGCTCAGAACAATACTTGTATTATATTTAGACATACCACGGTACAAGTGAGCAAACCTCTGGCCTCAGGGCATCAGCTGATTGCTACAAGAACCAGCATTTCCCTGTGTTTGCAGCCTTTCCCAAGTGGCCAGGTGCCTGCATCTGGAACAGCAGATAACCCTGGAGACACTGGGCTTGGGGCCTTGGCCTCATCCAGGGTAGCAAGCTGTGAACTCTCAGCTAGCAGGGCTAGAAGTGCTGATCTTCAGCAAGGCAAGAGACTAACATGGAACTCAAGAGGCAGCTCTCCTTTTTTTTTGCATTGTCTCAGTGTCATCCCAGGTGGTCTCAGAGCCTCTTTTCTCTGCTGTGCTTTGCTGGAGGATGTTGGTGCTCACGGAAGAGCCATGTGTGAGGCAGACCCTGCAGAAAGGCTGGGCATAAGCTCAGGGTGGTTCTAACCTGATCCCCTTACAAAACATGTACAAATGCCCAGCGGGCACAAAAGCTGCTGACAACTCCACCTCATTGTCAGCAGGCTGGTGACACTGAGTTTTCCTTTCCACAGAGCATGCTACCAGTCTTGGTGGCTGCAGAGGGCTGTAGGAGACTTAGGTTCAGTTGCCAGAGAAGAATTTGCTGCCTGGCTATGGAGCAGAGAAGCACCATATGAACTGAACAAATGTAAGTGGGTAAAGATAGGGTTTTGGGGGCCATGCATGAAAGACAAGTTGATTGTCCAGAAGTTTGTTTCCAACTGTATCAAATGACTCTGTAAGAAACATTGCCTTTCCTAATTGAGTCACAGCATCAGAGTGAGCAGCACTCCAGCTGTGGAGACCCCCAAATGTTCAGATTATAATTGGCTGGGACACTTAAATGGACTTGGTGGACTCTTTATTTCCACACAAAGGCAGACATAGCCTCTCAGAGTCCACTTTGATTGGTTACTATCCCAGTGAACCAGGAAGGGAAGGCTGCACAGGAGAACTTTTCCTGAGTTCCAGCTATTCGTTCTGTATCAGTGTAGCTGACAGTCTGAAACTGGTGAAGACTTTGCTTTCTCCTACTCAGCTTGAGGCCAGGCTGGGCTGAGAAGAAAAATGTCATGTTTGTCCTAAGGAACAGCTCCTGATCTTGTAGAAAGGGGTGGGTTGCTGAGTTACAAGCAGAGAGGATTGGCCTGGCTGGGGGAGCTGCGCCAGGAGGAGAGGAAGAAGGAAGGTGGAGTGGAGGTGTGCATGAGGAGTGCCAATCAGAAGCTCCATAAGCTGGTGCCAAGATCTCATGCTGCCACATCTTGCTGCTGGGATCTTACCCTGATAGATGCAATGGGCCCTTTCCCAGGGCACAGGGAAAGTCAGAGCTCCATCCCTTGGCTGGCAAGGAGGCAGCTTTCTCTCTCATCATGGAGAGAGATTTAATTTCCTGGTTCCACCCAAGATCTCCATTTGATAAAGCCAAAACTTCCTGCTGGGGCTTAGCTGCACGCAAAGAGTTTTATAGAGAAGCAGAATGTTCAAGTTAGGGAAGGGAAATCACTGAGCCTCTCTGGGCCAACAACATTTATAGAGGCCTCTCTGCCAATGGCTGTACCTACTCACTGCCCTGGGGACCAGATCTGCTGCCTCCAGAACACATGCCTTTAGGCCCATCTTCCAGCTCATCCTTCTAAACCCATGCCCTTCCTGGGCAATAGTTGCAGCTGGCCCTGCTGGAGCGTTGCCTCCATGGATCTGGGATGCTCAAGGCAGTGTTGTTGAGATGTGGCACTCCTGCCCTCAGACATGATGGTGCAACCCCCTTCATCATCCATGCCAAGAGTATGGTACTTTGTGAGTGAGCTGCACCAGCTAGGGATGGGAATGCTCCAGCTGTTGCAGTGAGGATGGGCACACACCCTCCTGGAGAGCACTTCATAGAACAGAATAATTGAATCATAGAATTGGTTTGGTTGAAAAAGACCTCTAAGATCATCGAGTCCAACTGTCAACCCAAAACCACCATGGCCATTAAACCACATCCCAAAGTGCCATGTCCACAGGTTTCTTGAACACCTCCAGGCATGGGGACTCCACCACCTCCCTGGACAGCCTGTTACAATGCCTGACCACTCTTTCAGTAAAGAGATTTTTTTTTTTCCCTAATATCCATCCTGGACCTCCCCTAGTGCAATTTCAGCCATTTCCTCTTGTTCTATCACTTGATGCTAGGGAGAATAGACTGACCCCAATCTCACTGAAACCTTCTTTCAGGGAGTTGTAGAGAGCAATGAGGTCTCTCCTCAGCCCTCTCTTCTCCAGACTAATAAATCTAAGTTTCCTCAGCTGCTTCTCATGAGACTTCTTCTCTAGACCCTCATCACAGAACTGATGAGATTGTAAGAGAGCTTTGAGATCATCAAGCTCATCTAGAGCTCACAACCTCACCACTACTAAATGATCCCTCCAGAGCAATCCCAGTTTCTTTGCTCTCCCATGGTACCTGACCTGATCTACCAAACCAACTCCAAATCTATAGTGAGTGCCTGCTGAGTGGTGTGCTGGGAGGTGAGGGGCCCTGAGGCAGTGCCGAGGCAGAGGGAGAGTTGCCTTCCCCAGGGACATACAACTTTGTTTTCTGTTTGCAACAAGGAGAAGTGGGTCTGTGGGCCTGGCCTGCAAGCCTCCGCATCTGCTGTGCTGAAGTGCTCTGTGTGGCTGTTAGCAGGGCAGCGAGCTGGGACTTGCAGGGGAAGGGGAGATTATCCGCCTGGAACAGCAGCAGTGTGCTCCCGACAAGCAGCAGCGTGTGCACAGCGGCAGGGGAGGAACCAGCGCTCTGGGCTTGAGTGTGCGCTGCAGCCTCCTTGTCCAGAGCTGATGATAACCCTCCACGAAGCTGCTCTGATGAGTCAGGAAGGTTCCTGTGCAGCTGCAAACCACTGTGCAGCAACCAGCCAGGCAGAACATGTGTGGGAGAGAGGTGGGTGCTGGCTCAGAGAGGGGCAGGTGCCTTGCGCCTCTCTCATCATTTTGAAGCCTCCCAAGGGGCGCAGACTGGATCCATTCTCCCTTTGCAGCTGATACCAAAGGCCCCAAACCACATTCCTGTGTGCAAACCTGAGATTCACTCCTTTTTACCCAATACAAATTTGAACTGGAGTTTCCTTAGAGCAGCTCCAGGTTATCCTGACCTGAGGTCCAAGTGGAGTCCACTGATCATAGAACTGTTTTGGTTGGAAGAGACTTCTGAGATCATCAAGTCCTACCATCAGCCTAAGACCACCACAGCCATGTCTCAAGGTGACTCAGGCCACCCCTCAGGCTTAGTTTTGGGGGCAGAGGCTGGTGCAATGCAACCCACTCCTGGTCTCCCCAGCATCCAGTGCAGTCTCTGCTAAGACATCCTTGCCTTTTGAAGACTGAATGCTGCATAATCCTTGCAGTTATATGCACAGGAGGGCATCACCACAGAGCTCATGCTGGAATCTGGCTTCTCACTCCCTGGTGTTGCACAAGCCTATTGTGTGGGACAGATCCAACACAATGGATTGCTAACTGTGAAGGACACTAGGTTGTGGGCTCTGTCAGACGGGAATCCACATCTCTTTGGGCCCTTCATGGGGTCGTAACTGGCGAGATGCTAAGCTCCTCTCACTGGCTTCCTCACCAAAGATGATGTACACCGATTGCTACAGGGCACTGCTGACAAATCCCTTGCCCCTTTAAAAGAGATGAAGTCATCTGCCTCCTAAGCCATCTGGCAGCAGGACAGAGTCAAGCTCAGTGCAACAGAAGGCTGGGATGCCAGCCCACAGAGGGGATGTCATTGCTCTACAGACAGATGGGACCCTGATGAGATGGGGTGAGATGCTGTGCAAGACCCCAGGAAAAGGTTTGGTGGTGCAGGGAAGGCAACGAAGATCTGCTGGCAGAGAGACCCGGGCTGTGCCGCGGCTCCGTATCTATTGCCTGTGCCGAGAGCAGCCCAGCGGGGAGGCAGGTGTGGCACGCTGTCCTCTTGGGAGGCCACAGTCTGGACCATGGTTCTCCATCATGGGATGAGCCAGTGAGTCAGTGTCTTCTCCTCCCCCTCTGCCCGTCCGCACGGAGCAGGCATTAGCTCATCCCAAGCCAGTGGGTCTGCGCCGTGCGCCGTGCCGGGCGGTTGAGCTCATCGCTGGCTGCGGCGGCGGTGACCGAATCCGGAGCGCCGTGTGCCTGCGGGCTCTGCGGGGTGGCCCTTGGGACAGCGTGGGGAGAAGGGCCACCGTGTCCCTGCGAGGCACGGGGAAGTGAGCTCAAGCAAAGCTGCCCACCAGACCCGAGTGGGTGATTCATCAGAGCGTGCTGGTGGGTGAGGTGTGCCCAGGCAACAGCCGCTCTCTTCCAGGCCTGTCAGGTTTCACTCCGGTTTCTGACCGTGCATTCCCAGGTCCTCTGCTATCACAGACTCTGTAACTCTCCTGCGTTAATCAGTTAAGGAGCTGGACTCATGCTGTGGAAAGTCCCAGGCCACCATAATTTGCTCTGAGGTTAGTGCATTGCTGCCTCTTCTCCCTACCATTCATTGCAAGGCATGGAGGCTTCCAGCCAAGGCAGAGCCCCAGCAAGTCACAGAATCACAGAAACATCCAGGTTGGCAAAGCCCTTCAGGATCCCCAAGTCCAACTTAGAGCTCTACTCTACAAGATTCGCCTTAATCATAACCCTAAGCACCACATCCAAACCATCCTTAAACACATCCAGGGTTGGTAGACTCCACCACCTCCCTGGGCAGCTCATTCCAGTCCTTGACCATTCTGTCCACTTTTCCCTAATATCCAATCTAAACCTCCCCAGCCTCGGCTTGAGACCATTTCCCCTTGTTCTGTCTCCAATTACCTGTGAGTAGAGCCCAGCAGCAGCCTCTCCACAATGTCCCTTCAGGTAGCTACAGAGAGCAATGAGGTCTCCCCTAAGCCTTCCCTTTTTCAAACTAACCATTCCCAGCTCCCTCAGCCGCTGCTCATAAGTCCCTCCTCAGGGCCCTGTTGCTCAGGAAGGAGCTGGGCCTGTTGTGAATGGATTCACATGGCCTTTCTGCCATCCTGGTTGAGAAAGCAAGCTTCAGGTGGTGTTTGTGCAGGAGAAAGAGGTTGGTGGGGGTGTCAGTGAAGGAGGGTGCAGAGGAGAATGTGGGAAATGGTTGGATCTTTACTAGAGGGTGGAAAATGGTAGCTTAATTTATCTGAGGGGTAGAGCAGAGGTGAGAGGTTAAATGACAACTTCTTATGCTCAAGTGTCTGCCCAGGGGTGATGAGCTGTTCCCTGGAGATGCCTTTCTGCCCTCACTGGCCTCACACAACTAGCTTAGGCTGGATGTTTAACTTTTAGTCCAGTGCACTGGATTACTTGCTGGGGATTGCACAGGCACTGGGAGATGGGGCATGGGCAGAGCACGGCACTGCCCACTCTCTTGCTTCACTCAGAGGTCTCTTGTTTGCCCAGCTCAAGCAGAAACTCTTTAAAGTGGAGGTTAATTTTCAAGTAGGGTGCTAGTTTGGTCTGGTCTGAAAAATCCTGGACCAATAATTCTTTCCCCTAGGAAAGATGACTCCTCTCCTGCTTTCTCTTCCTCTGGGAAAACTAAAAATCTGTTCTGCTCCAGCCCAGCTCCTTTGCACTCTCCTCTCCTTTGTACAGCAGTCTGTAAATGTTTCTTCATCAGCTGCCTCAACCCCAGACTTTCCTGCTCCCCTGTCTGATCCTTACCATCTACCACCTCTCCTTCAGCTTGGTGCTGAGACCTGACTCCCAGTCATGGCTGGCAGAGAAGCCAGCCTGGAAGTTCCTTGCTCCAAGGGCCTTCTGAAGAGGTTCCATTGTGCAACGGAGCCTTGTACCAGGAATACAATCCACACGATGATTATCTCCATACCATCCTCACTGAGCCGGGGGAGCCTGAGCCAAGAGAAGAATTTAGAGCTAAACAGATCTTGTTTACAGGAAGCCAGAGCACAGTGTCTGGGCTTGTACCAGAGCAGCAGAAGATGTTGCTATTGTCTCAGACTGCAAAATATTGATGGATGGCACGTCCATGAGATTTCCCAGGGACGTTGTAGGGGCAATTTCCCTCATTTCTGAAGCATGTTGCACAGCAGCCCAAGGGGAGAAGTGTTTGCTTTGGCTGAGCTGAACAATCAAGCAAGGGTCATCAGCTTTAGTGACTGTTATGGTTGGCCAGAAGCACTGCAGGCTTTACAACCTATGCAGCACAATTTGTGTGTTAGTAGGGAGAAAAGGAAGGTCTCAGACTGGTGGCAATCCACAGCTGCAGCCCAAGTTAGTGCAGATTTGTACCACTGAACATATTTCTCACAGGGTATCAAAGGAGAGGAGGCAGCTGCTCTCCCAGCAGTGAGGCTACCTTTTTTGGGGTGGTATAATTACCTTCCTTCTGGGTTTCCAAAACTGTGGTCCTAAAGGCAAGAAGGTGGTGGCCCTCCCTGCAGAAATGGCTAATGAGCCTTGTCTCCAGAGCTTGTCCTGCTCTGGCACAGGGCAACAAACAACTGAGAGAGAAAATCAAAATGGTTGACTGCTTTCCAGATGTGAAGGAGGACTTGCCCACATCTGGCAAGGAGTGTTTCACAATGGGAGCAGCTTTCTCCAGCCCTTGGCACACAGTTGGGGGTGGTTGTTGCACCCACAAACAGGATGGTCCAGTTCCTGCGGAGACAGAAGGTCTGTTTGGCCAGTTCAATGAGTCAGAGAGCATTTAACCAAGGGTTTTTTATGTTGGGAAGTGTGTTTTGATGAAAACAGGAAGGAAGGAAGGAAGGAAGGAAGGAAGGAAGGAAGAAGGAAAGAAGGAAAGAAAGAAAGAAAGAAAAGAAAGAAAGAAAAGGAAAGAAAGAAAGAAAGAAAAGAAAGAAAGAAAAGAAGGAAAGAAAGAAAAGAAAGAAAAAAGAAAGAAAGAAAGAAAGAAAAGAAAGAAAGAAAAGAAAGAGAAATGAAGACTGCAGAGGCAGTGCAAAGGGCAAATCTTAGTGCTGAGAGATTCCATCCATCCCATTTGGAATTCACCAGTTATCTGTTGCCTGCTTTCTAGTGAGCCACACTTCCTAACTCCCATGTAGTTGCAGGTGACATTTTGCCCATCTGGGAAACACTCTGCCTGTGCACTTGGAGAAATGTCTGAGAGGTTTTCCCTTGGGCTTGTGCTGCTGGTTTGTAGCAGTCCCAAGGCTCCTTCCCATTGTGGGAACAAGGGCATTGAGTGGGGATAAGGACATCCATAGAGTTGATGGATAAACCCTAAAACACCTGTGATGAGAGCAGGAGGGACAGGACACCTTCATGTGCTGACTGGGGCTCATTAGGTGGGTGAGGGAAAGCAAACGAATGGAAAAAGGGCCTGAGGATTCAGAGGTTTGGTGAGGCCAGAAGATAGAGGCTACCAAAGGGCTGCCTGGGGAAGGTGAACCTGCCCAGCCTCCTTTGAAGAGCCAAACCCTCAAGGCTGGGAAATGTGCCTGCTTTGTCACCCTGCCCAGAAGATCCTTGCCCAGTGAGCTGGGCATGAAGAATCAACTCAGCCTCTTGAGATGAAGGCAATGACATGTTACTGGCCAGCAAATACAGTGTCTCCATGCCCTCTAAACACAGCTTTCCTGGTTTGCCTGGAATCTGTGAAAGACGTATGCAGTGGGGCCATGCCTGGCCAGTGGATAAAGGCAGCAGGCACCTCTGCTTTGCCTGTACCACCAGGCAGCGGGATCTGAGAGGGCTGCAGAGCCCCACGGTGCCAGGGCTTTGCTCACAGTGCTGACTCTGCCATGAGGTCATGGTGCCCTATGATTTCCCCAACAAGAAACTTTCTCCAATTTCTTTTACTCTCCACTCTCCACTACTGAGTTGGGGCTTTTGCTCTGAAGCAGCTCTGAGCCTCCACCCTTCCCTCCTCCCCCTGTCTTGTGCTGTTTGGGCATAGTGTGAGCAAGAGGAAGGGTCGACCTTCATTTGGATAGATCTGAGAGGCAGGCTGCCAGAAAGATAAAGAGAAAAAGGGCTGGGTGAGAGGTGTGGAGAATCCCTAAAGCTGAGGGGCTTTGCACTAATTATCCTGTGAAGTGTCTGAGTGGCACAAATACTCAGCTCCATTTTCATGCATGCTCACTTAAAAAAAAAAAAAAAAAAAGAAAAAAAAAAATCCTGCTTAATTGCTCCACTTAATTCATTAAAGGATTAGAGCACAGAAAAGAAGTGAAGTATGATGGGTGGTTCTGGCATCTTGCTCCAAACCATCCCGGAGTGTTTTGGAGGTAGCATGAACGATACTCCTCTGCCCAGCCCTCCTGCTCTGTTCCCAGCAGAGCAGGGAGATCTCTGACACCCAGGACCTTGAGGAGCCTCAACCATTGGGAGTCATGGGTATAAGGAGGGCAGTCCTGGGCACTCTTACTTGTTCCTCTCTAGGAGAGGATGCAAATTCTCTCTAGCTCTTTGGCAGCACCAAGTCCTCTGAAGGAGGCTTTGCTGAGACCTCAACACACTCTCCAGCCTCTTTACTTGGCAGGTGCTCTGACCCATCGACAGTACCCAGTACCAAGCTGTCACATAAACTAGGGTTTTCCTTTTTTCTTGTTATTACAAGGGAGCTGAAATGCTCTGGCAGGAGACAATGCCCATTTTTGCACAATGACCTGTAGATTGGACAGAGCCTTGAGCAACCTGGTCTAGGGGAAGGTCCCCCTGCCAACACTGTTCTATGATTATGTGATTCTGTGACTCTATGATTCTGTGATTCTGTGATTATGATTCTGTGATTCTGTGACTGATTCTGTGATTCTGTGATTCTGTGACTGATTCTGTGATTCTGTGACTCTGTGACTCTGTGACTCTGATTCTGTGATTCTGTGACT
>VWZE01018683.1:1107988-1204969 GCA_013396675.1 Eubucco bourcierii
CCTTCCTGTAGGCCCCCTTCAGATACTGGAAGGCTACTATCAGGTCCCCTCGAAGCCTTCTCTTCTCCAGGCTGAAGAGCCCCAACTCCCTCAGCCTGTCCTCATAGGAGAGCTGCTGCAGCCCTCTGATCATCTTTGTGGCCCTCCTCTGGACCCGCTCCAACACTTCCATGTCCTTCCTGTGCTGAGGGCTCCAGAACTGCACACAGTACTCCAGGTGGGGTCTGACGAGAGCAGAGTAAAGGGGCACAATCCCCTCCCTTGCCCTGCTGGCCACGCTGCTCTTGATGCAGCCTAGGACTCGGTTGCTGTCTGGGCTGCATGTGCACACTGCAGGCTCATGTTGAGCTTTTCATCAACCCAGACTCCAAGGTCCCTTTCCTCAGGGCTCAGGTAGTTCAAGCCCAAAACATGAGGGCTAAGCTGGTCGGAGCAGGGCAGCACAACTGCTTGCAACTTAGCTGCATTTCTATTGTTTGCTGGAGTGCAGAGGCTCCTTTGGCCACAGAGCTTCACCAATCACAATGGCATTTGCAAAGCTGCCCGTATTAGGTGAAACCAGGGCTTGCTTACCCTATTTGACCAAGACACTGACAGTACCTAAACACCTGTGGGTACCTGTTTGTCACTTTGGGAGGGCACATAATGGCCCAAGCCTTTGTTTTCCTCCGGCCCTTGCTTCCCCCATCAGCAGAAGGGTGGGGCAAGCCAGGACTTGTTTTAGGCCTATTAGCCTTTCACCACGGCAGATTCCAATTGGACCTGTGGTGAAACTTCTACTCTGAGAACAATCAGGCATTGGAATAATCTTTCCAGGGAAAAGGTGAAGTTCCCAGCATTGGACAGTTCTAAGATTTGGTTGTACAGGCTGCTGGGCTTTTGTCTCAAGACCATGCTTTTGCCAAGAGAGGTTGGACCAGATGATGGTGGCCCTGCTAACCTGGTGTTCCAGGATTCTAAGCATCATGGCTTACCTCGCTTGGTCAATCATCCCTTATTTGATACCAGGTGATGGACTGTTGCCTCCTGCCTTTGTAAAAAGGCACCTGACCTCTTCCCAGGTGGTGTCACCATCCTTCAAGGACCTTCTTCATTCTGTTACCACTGCTAGATGTGTTCTGAGGTGTCCCTGGGTGAGGGCTGCAAGTGCAATCCTCATGATCAATAACTGCAAGGGATGAAATCTCAGACAGACATCTCTGTCCTGTATTTTTGTCACAGGAATCAAACACCCTAATAAAATCGCAGCCTCTGAAAGCTAAATGGTAAATGTGACACTGATAGGTGTGGGTAGGGAAATTCCTGCATGCTACTGACTATAAACATGGCCATTAAGACTATGCTGAGAGGCTCTTTCTCGTGATTTATTGGACCTGTGAAGGCACAGATTAATAGAAGGCATGTTTATTAATCTGATTGAACCTGATTTATTATTCAGGTGAAGCCCTGAAATGCCCTTGAGTGAGTCCAACCCCTGCTACTGCAGTGAGGGTGATGAGAGCAGGGACAGCCTGCTAGGTACTACTGGTCAGGATGGGCTCTGTGGTCCTGGGATGAAAAGAGGATTTGGGGGAGTGAGTTGTGAGGAGCTTGGTCCCACCTGGAGTCCTGTGTGCAGTTCTGGAACCCCCAGCACAGGAAGGACATGGAACTGTTGGAGTGGGTCCAGAGGAGCCCACAAAGATGTTCAGAGAGCTGCAGCAGCTCTGCTATAAGGACAGGCTGAGAGAGTTGGGGCTCTGCAGCCTGGAGAAGAGAAGGCTACCAGGAGACCTTGGAGTGGCCTTCCAGGATCTGAAAGGTGTGCTGGGGAGGGACTCTTTACAAGGTCTTGCAATGACAGGACAAGGGGCAATGGGTTTGAAGTGGCAGATGGGAGATTGAAACTGGATGTNACTGGCTGATCCTTGAGGTCCCTTCCAACCTTACCATTCCATGATTCCTAGCACCCAGAGCGGCTGGAGCGCAGCAGGCTGTGGCTGCACGCCCTGCACTGCCGGTGGGAGGCAGGAGGCAGGCATGTTGCTGCAGTTCTGCCCTCACCACATCCAAAATTATCGCTGGTATAAACAAGGCGAGCAAGCAAACCTCAGGACAAACCGGGACTCGTCTGGGGGAAGCGGGAAAAGGCAGAAGCCACCAGCAGAGGGGAGTGGGGTCGTAGCTGATACTGCTGCTTCAGGCAGGCAGCTCCCCTGGCTGGCACTGCGGCTCAGCCCATCTCAGTGGACCACACGCTCTGAGGCTGCTGGGTGCTCCTGCAACCATCGCCTGCTGTGCCTGAATTTCCCCCGGTGCACTTTGGAAAGGGAAGAAGTGGGTGTAAAGGAGCTGGGGGTACCTGAGGAGCAGCTCTGTTGTGCTGATGTAGGGACTTCTCCTTAGCTCCAGGCAGCTATCCAGCAGCAATTATCTCCTGTGGGTGCCACCCAGAGCGAAGCTCTCACTGGGTTTTGTTTCCCGGACATCTAACAACTTGCCTGAAGAAAGCTCTGCTGAAAAGCCTCCATCACCCTGCTCTGTGCCTTAGATGTAGGGTTTGTGCCTGGCTGTTCTGCACTCAGATGGGTGCCAGCACATGGGCTCTGAAGCAGCAAATGCACCATCTGTCTGGGCTCCAGAGCACCCTGGGCTGAGGTTTACTGCTTAGGCTGATATGTTGTCATAAGTCATCTTCTTATTCACTATCCCTACCTCCTCTAGGCTCTGGTGGACCTCTTTTCTCCATAGCTGTGTAGGGAGGGTCTAGCTCCCTAGTGCTGCACAAAAAAATTAAAAGAGGAAAGTTCTGTACCATCAGTGCCCCAGCTGAGCTGTGGATGAAGGTTTGCCACTGAGCTTTAAGAGAGCTCATGGTGTATTAGATGGCTTTTAATGGCTTTAACCTGAGGACTCACACACCAGGGCTCTGGAGGAGTTAGCTGTGCTTCAGGTGGCTGAGCTGACCACTGGGGGTCATTCTACCTCCTCGGTGGCTTTTCCAGGAGAGCAGGTCTTGAGAAATAATCAGTTCCTTGGTTTCCTGAGCATGGGAACCCCAACCTGCTTCTGCACAAGCTTTGCTGCCGTGTAGGCAGGCAGATGGATGGTTGAGATCTTCTAACGCATACAGGCCCATACAGACAAGGTTTGGCATCTGTGTGCATAGGGCGATTGTGAGCAGCACAAATAGGCTTGTTGGGCAATAGTTTGCTTCTATACGAATCACACACAAGTTGCACAACCAGGGAGCTGAACAATTGCCCCTCCCTGATGTCCCAGGGCCTCAGCTGTGGCTCTGCTCAGCAAAGAGTCCTGTTTGGGCAATGTTACAGCAGCACCAAGCAGGGCACACAGCGCTCCTTAATGCCACGTCTTCTGGGTGCAAGGGAGAGCTCCTGGCCCCTAGTCCTGTTGTGCTGTGTCCTCTAAGGGACACACTGGTGGAGGTTCCTATGCCTCTGTCCATCAGCCTTGTCCCTTCATTTATCATGGCTGAGAATTGGGTGAAGGCAGCAGGAGCTGTGGCTCTTGCTCAGAAACAGCATCAGCAGTCACAGGACTGCTCTCAGATAAGCTTCTCACCCAGTTTTAAGTCTAGAGAGCCTCACACTCACAGCCCCAGGGTGCAAGGAGCCCAACCTGGCTGCAGCTGGGAACACACCCCATCCTGTCCATGCACTTTTGCTCAGCTGCTTGCTACTGCTGGGTAGGCTGGCAGCATGAGGTGTTCAGCTGTGGATCAGCACTGGCTGATCCTCAAAGAGGCCTGGATTGCTATTATTGTCCTCTTAATACTCTCTAAGCTGGTCATAGAGGAAATTCTACTTCAGACACTACCATGAGCTCCCTGCCAGTCCTTATAAGGCACAACTCCTCGTGGTACCAGTTTAAACAACTTGCAGGTTTCCCAAATGGACAGAGAACTATGGGGCACAGCTTGGTTAGATACTTAGAAAGGATTTCCCCTGTGAAAGCAGAATGTTGTGTTAATGACAGGAATTATGACGGGATTAGGAGTGAAGGCATCTCTGCAGAAGGAGAGGTACATGGAAGTGCAGTGGAGCTGGACTCTGTGGGCATCTGTGTGAGCTCCCTGGGCCAGGGTATAGGCAAGCTCAGGGGTCCCCAGAGCTGGAAAGGGGAGAGCTGAGCTTGGGAGCCCATCCCAGGGTACATCAGCCTTTGCAGCTCCTGGGACTGAGGGAAGCTGGGATCTGTGAGGGATTGCTGTGTGTTTAGACCCTCAGGTAAGGGAAAGAACTATCAGCCCATTGCTTGTTTTGGCTGAGCCTCTGAGGGGCCAGATTTGGGCTTGCATAACCACTAAGTCCAAGGGATTTAAGGTGGACAAACTACCTGCCAGTCCCCTCAGGGTGTGTAGATGAGGTTTCAGGAGTAGACAAGGAGCTTGGTGACTGTGCTGGGCATGCATTGTGGATCTGGTTGTGTATCTTGGGAAGTGAGGCATTCATCAGCATAAAAGCCTTGGGCCAAGGCTGGTATAAAGTGAGGTACAGGGCCTAGTTTCTCAAAAGACAGGCACTGAGCTGCAGTTCACGGTGCTACTGCAGAGCAGGACAGGCCAGGAGGCTTTCTGCAGCTGCTACTACACTCTGCTGGTCAGCTCTGAAGCCTTGGCCAGCTGTGGTCCAAACCACTAGTACAGCATGTGTGCAGGGACATGAGCCCCACGGCACACAGTGGGGATGTTTGATTCTTGCCTGCAGGATTTGAAATTCTTCTGCTCTTTGGTGTTTTTGTTTTGTTTTGTTGTTTTTTTTCCCAGCAAAGCAGGAGAATTGATGGATCCTCCTGAGCTCTGATATCTCTGACTTATCTCCTTCTTCTAAATGCCTGAGATCACTAAGGACAGGGAAAAAGAAAGCTTCTTATCTGACTGCCAGCAATACTGAAAGGGCTCTCTGTGTTACCCTGTGGTTTATAATTTCCAAAGCATTTCTGTCCAGAACTACCAGATGACAGAGTGGCTGTAGGGAGCATGGAAACAAGAGCATGGGCACAGTTTGCTCCTGCTTCTGCTGGAATGAAGGAGCATTCAGAGGGCAATTAGAGCATGGGTTTTCTGTGGGCCCATGGGCACCAGAGGGACAAACACCCTGTAAACTTTCAATGTGGATGAACCTGGACAAAGTCTTTTATAGCTGTGGGTTTATGCATAGGCTACATAAACAGAGCATAAAGACCATAAAGTGGCAGCAGGTGATGGTGTTACACAGAAGAAGTGACCTTTCTGAGTGTGCTTTTTGTCCCTTAGGGAGATGTGGACCTGGGTGAGACTCAGGAAACAGTAAACTGAAGGTGGGGGAAAGTCTTCTTCTGCCAGGGCTGTTTCTGAAGACGGAGTTAATTCCAAGGGAAAGATGTTNAAAAGTCTTCTTCTGCCAGGGCCTTTGATGAGAGCCGTTTCTGAAGACGGAGTTAATTCCAAGGGAAAGATGTTTGGGTGGTTTCAGGATCAAGGAATTGCCTTCAAAGCTGGTTGGGCATCTTGTGCTAACCCAGGGTAGGTGGTGGGAATAAAACAAGTGACCTGGAAAAATACAGCAAGCCTTTACATCTCTGTTTTCCCTTCTGCTGGGCAGCTGGCACACAGTGGCACACGGAGGCTCCGGCACCTGGAACAGAACTGGTGCAAGCAGGCGACACCAGCGGTGGAGAAAACAACACCACCAAAGCTGTGCCTGTAGAGAAATGAGTGAATTTTAGGCACATGGCATAACCAGGTGAGCACACACATGTCAGAACACCTTTGTAAGGTGCTGAAGCAGGAGTTTATGCAGAGTGTATTTACGTGGAAATACATCTTGAGTGAGTAAACAGCAGTGGATGCTCCTCTCCATGTATGTGCAGAGATGCCTTTCATGGCATGGTAGGAACACGACTAAGGGGGAGGGCTGCTGCTAATGGAGATGAGAAAAGATATGGAAGCACTTAAAAGAGGGAGATTACACATTCTTGTAAAGCCTTCAAAGATGAAGCCATGCCCTGGTATACAAATATGTGGGGTGGGGGAGAAGAGGTGTACCCAAACACATCAACAGGGAATTATACCTATGGAGAGATGAGCAAGTCCCCCTCTCTTTTTTGGATGTAGGCTTAATACCTTTGTGGTGCTAATTAAAGCCCCACTTGGGTGTTATGTCTTGTGATTTTACTGCAGGCTTATAAATCTTTCAGCGGTTCTAAATCTGCAGTGAACAAAGGTATTGGAACAGAAACAAAGAGAAGGAGCTGCACCACCTTCAGCAGAGGGTACCCTGGGCTCTCTGGAAAGAGTGGCTGCTAACCAGGGGGAGTAGAAGGTCCCACAGGGCTTTCCAGCACAGAAGACAAAAGCCTGTTCCCTGTGGAGCCCAATTCCTCCCACCAAAGAGAGGCAACCATCCAAAGTAGCTCTTGCCTCTGCCTGGCTCTGCAGTCATGGAAGTGGGATCTTGAGCAGGCTGATCTCTCTCCAAAGGGGTAGACCTTTTCTGATGGCTCCACACCTTCCTGGAGTGCTTGAGGATGGGATGGATGAATGTAGGCTTGTGTAGACACCTCTGAGGGCAGACAGTACTCTCGGAAGCTGTGGGTGGAGGCGGGCAGAGAATGCAGACAGAAGGTCAGTGCAGGTGGTTTTGGGGATGTAGCTGGGAAGGGAAATGGAGCTGATGAGGTGTGTGCCTGTAAGCACAAATAATTGGATGTGTGAAATGGGTTGCTGTGGCAAGAGGCACTGGACTGGAGGATTAAAGTGGCTAATGTGGGGTAGAGTCTAGAAGGAAGAACCAGAGGCCTGGGGGACTGGATACAACCAAAGAGAGGAAGGGGGGGAAAAAAAAGAGGTCATGAAAATTCAGAACAAAAAGGAGATCTCTCATCCTCCTAGAGAGATCTCATTTTTTTGTTGGAGGAGGATGAGCAAGTGTGAGAGGCAGGTGGGCCAGGGCCTGGAAAGCTCCATTCCACCGTGGAGCAGTAGCTACCACATCCCATGTGCCACTCCAGCCCTTGTCAGTTAGATGCTGACTGAGTTTGCTTGAGGTTTGTTTGCTACCCAACACTGTATTGGCTTTCTTCTACTCTTTGACCAGCTTGCCTGATGTCCAGCTGGTGCTTGGTGGTTTGAAGGCTCTGAGAGTAGTCACAGTGGTGACAGCAGTCCTGGTGACTGCTGCCAGGAAATCAAAGCTGAAGAATGTGGAGGTGTTGGTAGAAGTGTGGGGTGGAGAGGCAGCACAGACCATCTGCAGAGGGCTGTGCAGCCAGCAGCCAACACCCTGACCTGCCCGGTGGAGATGGTGATTTCTGGCTTCCTTTCTAGGATGAGCTCATTCACTGAATTCCCACCAGGAACCCAGCACTCCCTCCTCAAGCAGCTCAGCCCCGCTGAGGGCATCTGTGCTGATTATCGCTGTGAATGAGTCTGCAAGAACGCCAAGGGGCTGATTGTTCAGAGAATCACAGCTTGGCCGCTTGTAGGTGGAGGAGAAAGTAAACAAAAGGATGAAGAACTTGGTCAGTCAATGCCTCCCCTTGCTGGAATCGCTCTTCACCAGAGTCGGGAGGAATGGGAGACACTGGAAATGGGCAACAGGGGCATAAGGGGAAATGAGCAAAAGCCAGCAGGAGGTTTTGAATTTTATTTTTCTTTTAAAATGTTGCCTCTTTTTTAATATATATATACAAAGACTCACCTGTGTGGGTATTACTTCACCAATTCCAAAGCAGCACATAGCTTAAGTGTCAGTTCTGCAAGAGAAAAAAACCCCACAACACACAAAACAAAAACAAAACAAACAAATCCAAACTAAACACACACAAAAAAATTGTTGCCAGGCTAGTTCTGGTCCCCTAAATCTACCAGAAATCCACTGAGGCAACTCAGGACCAAACTAAAAGTGCTTGGATAAGAGCTCTGATCCCACAGCTACTCCTGCTCCTGGGGTGCCGGAACATAAATTGACTCAGGTGGGCAGCTGAGACCCTTCAAATTGTGCTCATGTTCTTCAGCCTTTCTCCTCTGCAGGTCTCTAGAGAGGCAGGGAAAGGTCACAGGCAGGCTCCTGATAGGAGAAAACCCTAAAAGATCAGTGCCTGGTCCTTCCCAGCACCTGTGGCTGAGAGAGGAAGGAGAGGCTGACAGGGCCGGGAGAATGAAGATTGATATTACCCTGTGGGTGAGCAATGGGATTGCCAAAGAGGTGGGAAGTTGAACCTCCTGTTTAGCTCTGGGGTAAGGCTGACTTCACTCCAGAGGGGTGGAGGTAGAGCTGAGGTGGCTGCTGGCTGTGGCACATCTGTGGTGATTTAAACCTGGAGATACAGAGGAGGTTGTCCTGGCTTCTGGAAACTCCAGCAGAGAGAGGCAGAAAGTCCCTTCCAGTGTTTCCTGGGAAACCCTGTGTGCTCTGGAGATGACACACTAGGAAGTGGGCAGGAGAAGTGGATGTCCAACCCCACAGAGCCTGGGGCACTCAGAGAAGCCTTGTGCAGAGAGTGGTTTGGGCTCCCTTGAGTCCCCTGCAGCCAACTCAGTGGGATGGAGGGGAGATGGGGAGCAAAGGTGCAGAAGCTGGCCTGGGTTTGCTTGGTTGCAGGGACTGAGCAGATGACTCCTGTACCGAGGCATCCTCAGTTGTGGCTTGGGTTAACAAGCCCAGCTTCTGTTCTCTGTGAGGCTGGTGGGGAACTTGCCCATGGGGCTGGCATGAAGCTGAGAAGGGCCACAACCTCCTGGGCACAGCATCACTCTGCTGAAACAGCAGCTGGGTTGGAAGGGGCTCTGCAAGGATGGACTGAGCTTAGGGAGAAGCCAAGGAAGGAGCAAAATGAGGAAGAGGAGGGAACTTACCAGATAACCCACAAAACCACGTCTATGTGTGTGTGTGTGTGTGTGTGCTCACCTTGGCTCTGCCATGCAGTCTCTCTTCTGTCTGCACAAAAGAGGAAGATGTTTGCTCTCTCACCTGGAAGGCAAGGGGAGACATTTACAAAGAAGCAGCTGCAGAGATGCCAAGATGGATCCACTTATTCTTGTTGCAAATCCTTTGGCAGAAGGAACCTTTTGTAACAGGGGTCTTATCTCACTCCCACATTGTTCCCTCTGCCCATGTCCCTGCCAGGCAGAGTCAAGCCCTCACCAGCTCCTCCCTGGGTCTGCTCACAAGCCTCCCCAGACAGGGATTGAAAAGCCTCTCCCAGCTTTGGCAGCCCAAGGCTGGCCTTTCCCCAGCAATTCAACCATTCCTCCTCTCCCAAACGGAACGTGCCCTGACACCTTTGCCTTGAACTGAACTGTGTTCAAGAGCCTGGGTTTGCCCACACATGTTAAAGGTACAGCTAGAGGCAAGAAGCAGGGAAAACCAGCCAGAGCTCCAGCACAGAGAAAATGGGGAGCCAGTAGCAGAGCCCAGAGCTTGGCACTTGCACCCAGAGATGGCTGCAGAACGGGGACTGGCTGCTGGCACAGCCGAAGGCACAACATGTACCCCAGATTTCCATCGCAGCTTCTCTCCAGAGGAGTTCCTCTTCAGCCAACATTTGGGTATTCAAGCCGGGACAGTGTCCTTGGTGAAATGCTCAGTCTCCATCCAGTGGAGGAGGGCTTGAACTGCCAGGGGTTTACTGCCACAGCACTGCAACTGTGCGGTGGGGATGGGGGTCTGGAGGGAGTGGGGAAAAGGGATGGGCACAGCGGTGTGGGCTGAGCCCCACAGCACTGGGCTGTGTGGAGGCTGTTTGGCACTCACTAATGTGCTCCTTCCCAGAGGGCTCACCAGTGTGGGCAGCAGCATGGGCAGGGGATTGCAGGTGTGAGCTGTATGTGAAGCATTTTTACCATTGCCAGCTCTTAGGCAGAGGCAGCCAAGCAGAGCAGTGTGATCCTCTCCCCTTCTCTTTTGCTCTTTGCATACGGAGGGGGGAATGTTATCTTTATGCTCCTTTCAGTCTGTCCAAGCATGCCTGGATCTCTGGAGGAAGTGAGCTTCCATGTCTGGGGGTTGAAGTTTGCCAGCAGTGGCTTGAAAACCTCTGTATGTGCAGGCCCTGTGTTATGGTTAATGTGCAAGGGATATGGGCATCTGCCTCTGAGGAGTGAGACAGAACCCTGCAGATTTCCCCTCTGATTATTACAGCATGTTCCTTCCTGCCACAGGTAGTTCATCAGATGCCAGCTCCCAGTCTAAGGAGAAGGATGCAAACAAGACATATTAAGGAAAACAGTCCAACATCCAACCTGGATGAGCGAGCTGTGAAGGAAAAGGAAATTATTCCTGTGGAGCAGGATAAAGGCTCCCCAAACAGACTGCATGTGGGCAGCACCCAGAATAGGGAACTGCTCTTTGAAGGGCATGAAAATCTGCTCCGGAGCAGAGACCTGGAACTGACTCTCAAGTGATGGGGGAAGCATCTGATGATAGATAAGGTAAGAATTTTATTAAGAATACCATGACCAAGAGGAAACAACAGGAATCTTGCAGGATGCATCCTGTTGCTCAAGCCCAAGCAGACAGAAGTGATGGCAGATGTGGTTAGTGCAGAAGAAGAGCAGGGCTGGGTCAGACCAAACGTTTGCCTTGACTCATCTCTGCACTCCACAGCAGATGCTTCAGGAAGAGGGAGCATAGGAAGTGTGTAGTGATACTTGCTTGAGATATTAAGTCACCCTCCAGGCAGGTCCCCAGAAGAGCTTCTTTGGCTCAGGTTTACCTAAGCTGGACATTAGTGTTGGGGAGAAAGAGCTTTCAGTTTCTAGGAGCACACCCCCCCTCATTTCATGGGAGGAAAATGTACCATGTGGCTGGTCAGTGCTGGATGCTCATTCTAGAAGTCCTGGGTTGTTTTTAAACCCCTCCTGGTTATGTATCTTAAGGGGGCCTACAAGACAGCTGGGGAGGGACTTTTCAAGATGTCAGGTAGCAACAGGACTTGGAGGGGGGGAATGGAACCAAGTTAGAAATGGATAGATTCATACTGGATGTTAGGAAGAAGTTCTTCAGCTGGTGGTGAGACCCTGGAACAGATTCCTCAGGGAGATGGTGGTGGAAGCCTCATTCCTGGAGGTGTTTAAGGCCAGGCTGGATGAGGCTCTGGGCAGCCTGATCTAGTGTGAGGTGTCCCTGCCCATGGCAGGGGGGGGGGGGGGGAACTGGATGCTCCTTGTGGTCCCTTCCACCCCTGACTGATTCTATGAAATGTGCTAGGAGTGGCCAAGAGGGATTATCCCACTGGGCATGGCTGGGGTGCCATGGCTGCCCTGGGCAGGCCACAGACAGCTGCCATCATGCTGTGGTCAAAGTTGGCTTTGTGTAGAGGGAATTTCAGCTCTGTAACTCACAGCAGCAAAGCTTCCAAAACCCAGGCAGTGAAGGTGATCAGTGAGGTGTTTGGACAAGAAATACCAAGAGAGGTGTAGAGTCTCTTGGGTCGAACTGAAGTGGTGATCAAAAGGAATACAAAATGAAGAACAATGTAGGGAATGCACAGAAAAATGTGTCTCAGGACCAGCTGTTTCCCAAGAGCCACAGAATCAGTTTCTATGATCATTAGAAGCACAAAGAGGCTGTCAAAAAGTGGGATTAATTGGGAAATGGCCACGGTTTATGTGATGGGCCATGAAATGAAGGAACACCAGTGCAGAAACTGAATTGCCCCCGACAGAAATAATTGCCTCCTGTACAATTACCTTGGCACCAGAGCCTCTGGGAGGCAGACCTAGCCCAGCTCCCTTTAGACTTCAGCAGCACTGTGCAGTGAAGTATTTATCCCTGTGCCTGTGTCCTTGCACTATCTGTCTTAATGCTGCTAGGAGGAATGTGATGCCTTAGCAGTTTTAGGCTCCATCAAGTCAGGCTCAAACTAGCCAGCAGGTTCAAAATCTAGAGGGAATGGTACTGTGGCAAACCAGTCAGCAAAAGGGCCATGAAGGTGGTGAGGGGTTGGGACACCTCTGCTATGAGGAAAGGCTGAGAGAGTTGGAGTTGTTCAGCCTGGAGGAGAGAAGGATCCAGGGAGACCTTACAGCAGCCCATCAGTACTCAAGGACCTACAGGAAAGATGGGCAGAGGCTCTCCATCGGTGAGGGTAGTCACAGGAAGAGGGGAAATGGTTTTTAACTGAAAGAGGTGCGATGGTTTGGGAGTTGCCTGCCCCCCACACAGAATGAAATCGCCCAGACTAGACTCAGCTGGCTGGAAGTTAAGGAATGAAGCTTTATAGTCACAGCTTAGCACAATAATATATTGTAAATATCTGCTTGTATACAAATATTTACAGCTACATGGAGAAATATGCAACTTAAAAGTAATACAGAAACACAACTCCCCTCCCAGAAATCAGAGACCCCAGGAGGGGCTCTCAACCACCCTTCCACCTTCTTTCCACCCCCCTACCTTACCCCAGGGTCTGCCTTACGTGCAAGGTGAGTTTGGAGGAGGAGTTAGAAGCAGAATGATTAGTTGGGTTGCACAGATCCTAGCAGAACAGCAGAAGCCCAGGGAGAAAAACACAGACACTGACTGACAGACAGAGTCTCTGTCTTGTCTGTGTTTGTGTCCTTGCTTTTCTACATCTCAGCAAGCCTGTGAGTGAAGTAGACATCACCATGGTATGCTTTTCACAGCCTTATAATCTAATTTCTCTCATTAAAATATTCTAATTAGCCTCAAACCAGCACAAAGAGGATAGACTTAGATTGACTATAAGGAGGGAATTCTTTGCTGTGAGGGTGGAGAGGCACTGGAACAGGTTACCAGAGAAGCTGTGGATCTTCCATCCCTGGAAGTGCTCAAGGTCGGGTTGGACGGGGCTTTGAGCAATCTGTTTTAGTGGAAGGTGTCCGTGTTCGTGGCAGGAAAGTGGAACGAGACGATTTTTAAGGTCGCTTCCCATCTACACCAGTGGGGAGCTGCAACCTCCCGTCCCTGGTCCTGATGCTCCCCCCGCCGGCCGCGCCGAGCTGTTGCTGCGGGGATACGGGCGGAGGAAGGCATCTCTGGCAACTAACGGCTATCAGCTGGCTGCCTTCCTCCCTCCTGCTCTCCCTCTAGCCCGGCTGTGCCCCCTGACGTGTTTTCCCCTCACTGGGTCTTTTCCACTGAGCGTGTCTGTCTTTGAGACCCGCAGGCTGCGCTAAGCCTAAAGGCAGCTCCCTGGTGGGCAGGGGTAGCTCAGCAGCTGCTCAACAAGCCAGAGCAGGGTGAGAGGTGGAGGTGGTCTTGGCATTGTGCCCATCAGGCAGTGTGGGACCCACCCTGTGCCACAGCAGTGGGTCATGGTAAGGTTCCCTATCAGCAGCAAGCCTGGGTGTAACTCTAAAAGTCTGCTGGGCAACCAGTGACTCCCTGAACCCCACAGTCAAGGGGGAGCTGAGTATGGGTCAAAGTCCTCAGTTAGAATAGAGTCATTAAGGTTGGAAAAGACTTCTAAAGTCATCAAGTCCAACCATGTCCACTAAACCACGTCCTGAGGTGACAGGTCTGCATGGTTTTTGAACACCTCCAGGGATGGTGACTCTGTCAGTTCCCTGGACAGCCTCTTCCAATGCTTGGCTCCTTCAGTCAAGAAAATTATATGGTGCAATCTTCCCTTGCAGGACTGATTTTTACCTAAAGGGGCTTGAGCCTGTGTGCAATATCAACCTTCACACATGTTGCAGGGTGGGTTTAACTCACATGTGTCCAGAGGCACAATTAACTAGAGCAGAAGCATCTCAGAGTGTAGCTGCACCTTGCAGACAGTGATGCTTGCACCCCAGGCTGTATCCAGGTGTGTGACTGGCACAGACACAGTGATTCTGGCTCGTCTCCTTTTTTGCATCACCTGCATTTTGAATATTTAAGCCACGAGCCTTAGTGCAGTGTTTATGCCAGTTTGTTTTTTTTGTGTAAAAGCAAGGGTCAGCAAAAACAGAAAAGTACTGCAGGAAGCTTTGTCCTTCCCATCTTTTCTCCATCGAATGCAGAACAATGCAGTGAGCTGCTCTGTGGTTCTGCCCTGAGGAACTACAGCAAAATCAACCACCTCTGCCTGTAGATGCAGTGCAGCACCCAGGTCAGGTTGTGCTTGGGTCAGGCTGGTTTGGTATCCAGGTCTCTGCATTACTTTTCTGGGTTTTGTTTTTCAAGTTTGCAAACTGTGTCCTCAGCCAGCACTAACCACAGGGAGAATTTCCACTCGGAAAGTACAGGCAGTTTCCTTTCCTGCTCTGCAGGCACAGGGAGGCTGGATTTCAGCTCTAACAGGCAAAGGGCTGTTCTCTTCCCCCTTTGCTGACCATCTAGGTTTGAAAGCTCAGAAAAGCCAGCTTATTCCTCAAGTCCTGATGTAACCCCATGGATGGCATTTGCCCCAAAGCAGTGAAATTCCAGCAACTTAATACTCCAGGCTGTGAATTTGAAGGGTTAAAGGAGGCCCAACGGCTTCCTCCGATGCTCAGTTAAAGCAGCAACAGCTGAGTTGTGTCCTTTGAGCTCTGCCAATCTGCTGGACACAAGTGTCACCCCCTGGGATGGATCATGGCTTCAGAGATGCATTCCTTTGCCTTTCTGAGCCCTGATAACCTGCTGTCCTGGTGGAGCTTACTGGCTTTCTGAGCTTGCTGTGATTTAGAGATGATTCTTGCGCAGGAGTGGAAGGGAGAGGAGAGCAGGGCTGGAAAGCCTTCCCTTGCAGAGGAGTGCAGCTGCTGTGGAGCTGGTGGGAGGGCTGGAGTTGGGAGGATTGCAGCTGTGTCTTGCTGGAAGAGCTGAGCTGGAGTTTCTGGCTCAGAGGGAGCAGCTGGAAAGTGGGTTTGCACAGGACAGTCAAACTTTCCATCCTCCCTCCTGTCCAAATTCTCTCTCACCAGCTCTCCTGTCCCTGAGGTGGTTTGACCAACCAGCTGCATCTTGCAGGTGGGGGTCATGGGCAGTGGTGCCCCTCACTGTGCCAGGACTGTCAAGTTGCAGTGGCAGCCCCTGAGGTGGGGAGGCATTCGGTGTGGTTTCAGAGAAACCACACTCTGGCTAATGGCTTGGGGAAGCAGCATGGCCAGTGGAATGAGTCCTGGGGTTCAGGACAGGGGTGAAAAACCTTCACCAGCTCCCTCTGGACACCAGCTTCAAACAACTTGGCGAAGTGACTCCCTCTGATGGGACCTGCCCATGGCTCTGCAGCTGGGAGCAGTTCTGTGCAGGATCTGTGACAGAGCACAGCCCACAAGAGCTGTTAGCAAGGAACCTCATAGCTTAAGCAGAGCTCTGGCAGCATGGCTATTTTTAGCCTGTGCAAGGGGTGGTGTTTATTTTTCTGCTGTTGTGCCTTTTCACCTTTCCCAGGGATTTTATTGCTTATGAACGCGAGTGCTGTAGAGCCCTGTGAATGTCTGTGGTGGCTGCTGCAGTGACCCTGTCTGCCTCCATCCCTGCAGTTCCACCTGCCCACGCTTTACCAGGAGCCCCCAACAAGCCCATTGACAGAGAGGTGTCAGGCTGTGATAGGCAGAAGCACCTCAACTTACCCTGAACTAGACCTTTCTCTGGGGCTGGGATGCCCTGCGTAGGGTTGGCAATGAGTGTGCGTCCCCTCGTTGGGATGGGGTGAAGCATAGGAACATTGTGAGCTCGTTTATTGTTGGTGTTTCAAATCTGTGCTCTTTATTATCAGAGGGCTGGAGCAGCTCTCCTATGAGGACAGGCTGAGAGAGTTGGGGCTCTGCAGCCTGGAGAAGAGAAGGGGATCTGATAGTAGCCTTCCAGTATCTAAAGGGAGCCTGCAGGAAGGCTGGGGAGGGACTATTGACAAGGTCTAGCAATGACAGGACAAGGGGTAATGGGTTTGAACTGACAGAGGGGAGATTGAAACTGGATGTGAGGAGGAAGTTGTTTGCAGTGAGGGTGGTGAGACACTGGCACAGGTTGCCCAGGGAGGTTGTGGCTGCTCCCTCGCTGGAGGTGTTCAAGGCCAGGTTGGATGAGGCCTTGAGTGAGCTGTGCTAGTGGGAGGTGTCCCTGCCTATGGCAGGGGGTTGGAACTAGATGATCCTTGAGGTCCCTTCCAACCTTACCATTCTATGATTCTATGATTACAGAGACTCATCAGGCTGTATACACTGTGGCAGGAGCTTAATAATATAAGGCACAGTGAACATTCAGAGGTGGGGAAAAAAAATTTAAAAAGGGAGCATTCTCAGCCTGTGAGACTAAACCATCCTTTTGCTGCTGTCAGGACCTTCTCTATAAAGCAAAGTCCAAAACCGTTATCCCACCCCTTAAATACCCCAATCCACTATGTGAAAGAAAAAATTATGACAGCCTTTCCCTCGAGCATTCAGCAAGCACAGCTCTATGTGACAGAAACATCCCTTCCAAGCCTGGGAGGGGTGGGAAGTGCTCCAGGGCACGGTGATTTGGGGAGAGCCAAGTGCTTTATCTGAACGGAATGGCAACGGCAAAGTCAGCTTTGGGTGCCGCGGGGCGGGAGGAGGGGGTTAGGCAACTGCATTCCGTCTGCCTTTGCAGCACAGAAAACACAACAGCAGTAGGGTCACTGAGTCATGGCAAAGCACACAGCACTTTCAAACCTTTATTTCGTGAGGGGTTTTTACAGGATGAGATGCATTTCAGTTTACTTGCTTCAATCCTTGTGCGCTTTCCTATCTCTTCGCTTGATGAACCCTTTTATACTTGCTTTATAATGTTTATTTAATTAATTTTGATGGGTTTGGGTTTTTTTTTTTTGTTTTTGTTTTTGTTTTTGGTGCCCAATAGTTGTTAAATTGGAGCCCTGGGAATGAAAAAAGTGAAAAAGAAGGAAAACGAAATCCTGCCAGTCTGTGTCTTTCTCGACTTCCTCTGCCCCCGCTACCACAAGCTGGGTGATCGCAGCGTCACCCACAGCTGCCCTGCTCGAAAAGCCCAATCCTTCTACACCCCTCTGGCTCTGCCATCCCTCCTCGCTGGGTGGTGTCTGTGCCTGAGGTTGGTGGATCAGCTGAGAGGTCTTTGCGTCAGCGCTGCTATGTCCAAGAATGTGCTGTTAGAAGGTAAGAGAAGATCCGAGAGTGGATACCGAGACAGAGCTCCTATTTTAGGACAGCAACAGGGTCGGTCAATGGTAAAGACAGGCAGAGAGAGAAAAGGGGCTGGTGAGGGTGTGTGGAAACAGCTGAGTGAGTAATCTAGTGGTAATAGGTCAGGCTATGAAGGAGGAGGACTGTTACTTCTCTTAGCACCGTTGCTACATATGTTTATGTCTATATTAGCACCTTGTTCCCAGGGGAAAGAAAAGAAAACAAACCAAACAAAAGCGGCTTAAAACCCAAAGGAAGTGGCAAAGGTAAAACAAGACAAGGTTGGCAGCAGAGAAGGAAGCTCAGGGTTTAGATCACCAGATCCTTGTCTATGTCCTCTGCAGAAGGAAAAGAGAGAGACAAGGTTAGAAGGCAGATGCTGCCAGGGTCCCACTGCTCCTGCAATTCCTCCTCCCTGCTCTCCACTGCTTTTCCCTCCCCAGGACCAGCTGCATCCCGAGCAGGGGCTCTGGGTGTGCTTGTCAGTGTCCCCTCCAGCCCCATGCCCTCCCTGGTCAGCACTTACGCTCCTTGATGCCGAAGCAGCTGGCCCATTCCTCCAGGGCAATGTACTTGTCGTTGTCCAGGTCACAAGCCTCGAAGAAGCGAGTGGTGCAGTGCTCCATGGGGATGAGAGGGGCACGGAGCGGGGCCAGCTCGGTGTGCGACAGGTACCTGCCAAGGTGACCTCATGGTCAATGTGCTGCCTGCCAGCCACCCTCCCGTGGGAGGAGAGATGTTCTGCTGGCTGGGGAGGCCAGCACAGGGCAGGATGCTTGCCCCAACTCTCTGTCTGGTTCGATTGCTGTCCCAGTACCCTCCCAGTGACCACCACTCAGTGTTATGAAGGTCGTGGACTGGCGACTGCTTTGGCAACCTGCTGTGCTAGTCACAGAATAGCTGTCAGCTATGGGTCCAGCTCACAGCTAAGCCACCAGCTGCTCTTTCAGCTGCTGAAGTTATTCTGGAGCCTTTGGGCCAAGATATTTTAGGGAACTAAATCTGAGAAGACAGAAACTTCACGTTCACACCCAAGGGAGATGGGAGCAGTTGGGACAGGGGGAGGACCCTCTTTTTGCAGAAGAGCTGTTCATGGAAGGCAAAACTGCCTCTATCTCAGCCTGCCTTGCCCCATCCCTGACAGATGTGTGCAGGGGCTGTCCTTCCACAGGTCTTTGTCTGTGTCTCTGCCACCAGCCACACACTTGTGTCACATCTCAACAAGATGAACACGGGGACACAGTCTCAAGCTGTGCCAGGGCAGGTTTAGGCTGTATGTTAGGAAGAAGTTCTTCACTGCAAAAGTGATTGGCATTGGAATGGGCTGCCAGGGAGGTGGTGGAGTCACCATCCCGGGAGGTGTTTAAGAGGAGGCTGCATGAGGCACTTAGTGCCATGGGTTAGTTAATTACAAGGGTTAGGTGATAGGCTGAACTTGGTGACCTCAGAGGTCTTTTCCAGCCTGGTTAGTTCTGTGGTTCTGTGATCTCCAACCTTGACACCTACTGCCCCCTGGTCCTCGGGCAGGGAAGAGCCCTGGCAAGGGCCCCCGTCCTGCTCTGCTGACACTCACCCATCGACGGGGCGCTGGTCTAGCTGCCCAAATTGCCAGTGCACAGGGAAGATGTACATGTTGTAGTTCTTCTCAAAGTCACGGGCCAGCAGCTCCACGGTGTGGTCACCGGCCTCCAGGCGCTTCTCGTTCTCATGTATCTTCTTCACCTGCGGTGGGAGGTGTTGTCAGCAGGGAAGAGCAGGGTGATCCCAGGAGGGAGGTCTACATGAGGTACTCACAGGCCACTCTGCATGGGCTCCCTAGATGTACTGGGTTCTGTTGGTGGGGTGAGCTCTCAGGCTCCCTTCCCAAGCCCTCACCTTGAGTTTCTGCTTCTCGGTCAGCAGGTTGTTGTCCTCGTCACGCTCGTACAGGGTGATCAGCACATTCTTCAGCCAGTCCCGCATGCGCAGGGGGAACTCGGTCAGTTCTGTGTCCAGGCAGGCAGGGATGACTGGAAGCCACACATGGCAGTCAGTGCAGCATCTGATGTGTACCCACAGATTCTAGACACAGGCCTCCCACCTCAGCCCTGAGCCTGCCTGGATCTTTGCTCACTCTCTCAGCCCATGGGCAAGGGCACTGTGCTCAACTCAGCTGTCCATTTGTCTAAGGGAATGGCTCCACTTACATTTGCAAGGCCCAATGTAGTCCAGGTGCAGCTTATGTCCCTTCTTGGTTCCCTCCAATGTGCACTTTGTGGCAAAGAAATGGCAGGAGGAGTCGTAGGTCTTGTTGTCAGTGCCACAGACCTGCACAGGATAGGGAGACGCTGCATGAGAGGCAGTGAAGCCTTGTGGGGAGTCAGCAGAGTCAGCCTCCAAATGAGATGGTTCACTTGTTTCCTGGGGTGGAAGATGGCTCCTTGGTCACTACTGGCTGAGGCCAGATGGGGACCTGCCACCTTGACTCTGTCATCTCTGGCAATGTCCCATGTGGGGTCCCTCCCTGCTCCAGCCTGTACAGCAGCTTCTACCCTCACCTTCTCGAAGACAGCAGCAGTGGCTGGGCAGCTGGAGGGGTCCTGGCACACACACATGGGCGAGTTGTTGTCATCCACCTCGCACACCTTGCCGTGCTTGCAGTGGTGGTTCTGGCAGGGGTCTGGCAGAGGGCAAGGAGCAAAGTCAGATCTTACCCAATCCTCACCTCCCACAAGATGCCTGGGGCATTTCAGAGCAGAGGGAAGAGACTTCAACAGGGACAACCCCAAACATCTCTTCTTGCACTGGGAAGATATGAGGGGTTCCAGAAGCCCACATTAGCCCTCTGTCTCCTTCCTGTAGCCACACAGCACAATGGTTTTGTTTGTTTTTCTGTAAAAAAGGTGTTACAGAGACTCCAGTGCTGGAAAGGGGCCATGCCCCTCTTCTGCATTAAGTGTGCAGCCAGGTTGGCATCATCCTTGTTCTACAGCCCTTCCCAAAGAAGTCCCTCACTGCTTGGGGTGGCTAAAGCTCCCCCACCCAGGTAAGGGAGGGTAGGAGGGACTTACTCTCTGCAACAATCTCCTCTGCTTCCTCTGCAGGTTCCTCGAACTCTCCCACCTCCACCTGGACAGGGTTAGCCCCCACAGGCTCCTGCAAAAGAGATTTGTGTTTCTGGTGGGGTGCACAAAGAGCTTGGACCCAGCTCCTGGCGGGGCAGGGACTGCCACATTGCCTGAGCTCTCCCTCCCGTGCTTCAGAGATGCTCTCCCCAGGGCAATGGGTACTGCAAGGGATGGTTGGCAAGGAGGAGCAGAGTCACCTACCTCTGTTGTGGGATCTTCAATGACTTCTGTCTCATCTGGCAGAGCCTCCTGCTGCAAGGGAAAAGGCCCATGAGCTCGAGTCTGCAGTGAGGACTGCCCCAAGGGAGATGACCCCCTGCGACAGACAGGGAGGGTCACTCTCTGGTTTCCTCCTCCCCACTGCCCCTCATCCCTCCTTTTTTTGGGGGGTTTGTTTGTTTGTTTGTTTTTGTTTTATTTGTTATGAAAGAAGATCCCCATCAGATATGTTGGTTGGACAACCTCAACAGCAGAGAGGCTCTCTTGTTTCCCCTACTTACCGGAGCTGCCAGGGCTTTGCCTGCCAGGCAGAGAAGGAAAAAAATCCAGGCCCTCATCTTTCAGTAAGCCCTGAATAAAGGAGAGGAGAAGGAGGATGAGGAAGGAGGCCAGTTTTTGCTGCTGAGCTCACAGCTGGCATTCAGACACCCAGAAATGGGTGTTCTCCTTGCCTCCTGCCTCATCTGTTCAATATTACAGGCTCACATGGTAGCTTTCCCAGCCAAAACCTGAAACCAAATCGTGTTCCCAAGACAAATTCTTTTGATTTTGCAAAATGGGGCAGCAGGGGTTTAGATCTCTGCCTCTTTCCTGAATGCTTTAGCAAAATTGCAGTGAAAATGGCAGTTTCCCTTTTCCTTCACTGGAGATCTTTTGGACCAAGCCCTCACGTTTTTCATGTTCCAAGGCCCTGATAGGAACCCCAGGTACAAGTAGTGAACTCTACAACTTCATGTCTCAATCAGAGGAAAAATGAAAGTAGAGGAAGAAAAGAGAGAGCAGGGACAGGGTGAGATGGGGTACTTGAGATTTAAATCCTTCAGAAAACTCTTTCCCACATGGACACAGACATCTCTGTGGGTATCAGGGACCAGTCTCCCAGCCCTAGCACCCCCAGATGCTGGGGTCCCTACTATAGCTTTTCCCTTTCCTGCTCAGCCCTGAAGGTCCCCAAAACTGTGTGTGAGGGATCTAAGGTGCTTTGAGGCTGTGTGCTGCTGGGAGATGAGCTCCAGGAGGATAAGCCCTTTGCATCCTCCCAGTTTTGGCTGTTGCAGGGACAATGTGGGATGAGCACGCCTGGCAGTCCAGCTAACGCTAGCCGTGGTGAGTGCAGCTGGTGAAATTGCCTTGTCCTTGTCCTTTCCCCCCCCCCAGTTCCTGCTTGGCAGGATTGAGTCCCTCTGTGTGAGAGGAGCTCAGCTGGCCACTTGATATGCTGGTGGCATCTCCTGACAGTGAGGGCTGCCTGCTCCCTTCCGCCTGCTAGAGAGGTTTGTCTCCTGCCAGCGAAGAGACTTGTCCCTGTGCCAAGGCTTCTGCTGCTTCCCTTCTGCCTGCCCTCCTCTGCTCCACCTGCATGGCTTGGGCACCAGAGCCCAGTGGCTCCCTGCAGCTGGGTAGATGGATGACTTTGCTGGGATGGAAAATGTTGGGCCAAGTGTCTTCCTCTGGATGGGTGGGCGGATGGATGAACATCTAATTTCCCAGTGCATCCTTTCCCTTCATCCACACACAGAGGAGCTCTCTGGGTACTGTGGTGCCAAGGCTGTGCTGTGCTGCTGAATTTAGCAAAGTCTGACCCTGCAGAGCCTGAAATCCTCCTTCTCAGCACCTCACCCAGTGCCAGCAGGCTGCCTGTACAAAATAGGGGTCAGGGTGTGGAGACAAGTTGTACAGGGTGCTGGAGATGGCTGCCGCGGTGGGACTGAAGGCCTGTGGGGAGAGGGGCTGTGGATGGGGGTGGATGAGCCCATTTGCTATGGTGAGGCTGCAGCTGAGCAGCTCCCTTCTCTCCTGCTCTGTACATGCCGTCCTGTCCCCTTGCCTTTATTTGCTCTGGAGGCTGCTGTGAGCTCTCCTGGCTAGCCAGGCAAGATCACTGCCTCTTCACTTCTGGAGGGGTGGTTTGGGGGTGGGAACTGGAAAAATACTGGTGAATCTGGCCATCTCTTCCCTTGCTGCCATCCCCCTGGTTCCTCTTGGGCTCCTCCCAAGGGACTTGTTTGCTTTGGAAGATGCTCTGAAGGTCAGTGATGCTCACTGGACACTGCTGTGGAAGAGAGGGCAGTGCCTGTACATGTGGGTTCTGGCATTAAGCAGAACCCAACCCCAGACCAAGGCCACCTCAGATCATTTCCCCAAACCCCCTGAATTTCAAAGTCTGGGCACACAGCAAGCTGAGGTCAGGGAATTACATTCTTGCTAGGAGCCAGCAGACAGTCAGAGCTGCCAGTGTTGTGTTTGGAGGAAGAAGGAGCATGAAAGAGCAAACAAGGTCTGCAGAGCTGTCTTGTGCTGGACATGGGAAAACAAATTTCTTTGAAAAACAACATCCTCCTGGAGGCAGAGCCCATGCACAGAGGACATTGCAGTGCCTGTTTTGCAAACGTGGTCTTTCTCGGGTGCCTGGTGGCCAAAAGTGCTGAAATAGTGGCTCAGAAAGCCTGCACACAGAGCTGCTCTGGCAGAAGGGCCTGGCCCTCAGTGCAAGTCTCCTTCCTTGTGGATCTATCATGGTCCTGCTGTCCAGGGGGATGGCCTTTGGAGCTGGCAGCTGGGTCATACCATGAGCTCAGCATCTATCCCCCAGCTGCAGGGGCTTGGAGCCATCCCTGTGAGGGGAGTTCCCTGCACTGGGAGTGTTTGGCACAACTCTGCAAGAGCCACATGGAGGGCAGTGGGCCACACGAGGGGCAGAGCAATGGGGTGCAGCAGGGGTCATTTTGGAGGGGGAAAGAGATTTTAGCAAGCATGTGTTTACACCCTGAAGGAATCAGCAGAAGCCAGTACTTTGTAAGATGCTGGAAACCAGCACCTCATGGGCAGGCAGTGCTGCTGAATGTAAAAGAAGAGAGGCCTCCATGATCACCAACCTTTCCCATGATGATAGAGAAAACAGCCTGGTACTGTGGCACCCAGCTGCAGGACTCATGCCCTTGCACAGCCTTTCTATTGCCTGTCCCCACTTGCACCCTAAAGGGGGGCTTCAGCATTCAGTTGCTGTGCAGCCAAAATTTTGCTGCCCTCATAAACCCTCAATCACCTTTCAGCCTGGCCCAGGCCATCCCTCAGCACTGGCAGCTTCTTGCATTTTGCAGATGTGTCCTTA
The DNA here is from genome assembly GCA_013396675.1 of Eubucco bourcierii. Classification (NCBI taxonomy): domain Eukaryota; kingdom Metazoa; phylum Chordata; class Aves; order Piciformes; family Ramphastidae; genus Eubucco; species Eubucco bourcierii. Next base: position 1,131,465 of record VWZE01018683.1, read on the forward strand.
ACAAGAGAGCTGTGAGATGCAGAGAGGTCTGAGGATGACTCTCAGTACCTCCATAAAATGAAGCAGGCTATTCTGGCAGTCTTTAGCCCCCTCTCCTCAGTCCTGTAGCAGAATCATAAGTTTCTCCTGCTAGGGAAAATACTCTGCAGTGGTGCATGGGGCAGAAGCTGTGCCACTGGGTTCTGTTGGTCTCTCTTGTCTTTTCCTGTGCAGTCAGGAGGCCATTGTGGACTGGGAGAGGACAAGGAGCAGGTGGGTGCAGCCTCCAGAGGAGGCTCCATGGATGGTGGAACATGGTCCATGTGGCATTGGCCCTGGCCAGGGTTGCATAAGCCCTTTGGGATGCCACGTTAGCGTGGGGAGGAGTCTCTGCCTGGCCACTTTAACGGCTCCTCCCTGAGGCCACTGGGACAACCTCAGCTGCCTTCATCACTAACCCAGGCCCCATCACCAGCAGTGGAGAGCAGAACAGGGTAATTTTGGGGCAAAATCCCTCCCATGTCTCAGCTCCTCACCTGCACCTCAGCCCAGCCATGCAGAAGGCAGCCAGTCCAAGCAGCAGGAATTCCTGTACCCACCCTCTATTTGCTCTTTGCTCTTCCAGGGCTTTGCAAGGTCTGACATGTCCCAGCACCTGAGACTGAATGTAAAGGCAGGACCAGCCCAGAAGAAGCTTCTGCCTACAAACCCCTCCATGGGCTTCAGTCTTCAAGAATCAGGTGGGTGACCAACTGTGGCTACCACAGCGACACAACGTGAGGGCTGTGACCCTGCTGTCTGGCCCTGTCCTCTCTGTGTAACAAGACCCCCTGAGGGTTTCTCAGTCAGCCACTCCCGGGATAAAATTCAATGTGAAGGTCGCTGCTTGCTTGAGTCCCTGTAAAGCTTCCTGATGAACAGGTCCCTGCATGTCCAGGCCATGCTGCTAGTGCTGCTGGCTCACCCAGGTATGCCACAGCTACACAGGGGAGCAGGGCAGGAGCAGAGGGCTGGGCAGAAGCCAGCTTGGCTCCTGTCACCTGTGCAGACCCCTCACACACAGCATGCAGACTCAGAAAGCTAAGCTAGGGTTAGGTGGAAGTGAAATTCCCCTCAGCTTATGCACTCTTGTACACTCCTAGTAGGAGGAACAATCTGCCTGCCACACCTGAACATGCAGAGTCACTAAAGGCACATGGACACCACAATGCTGCATTAATCCTTTCCCCTTTCAGGGAGCTGAGCAGCTCTGCACTTAGAAATCATCCAGATCTTACTGACATAAGGGCTAGAGCCTGTACACCACTGCAGCTGGGTGCTGGATTCCAGCTCTCCTGCTTTGGCCAGGTTGCTATTTGCATCCATAATGGCCAACAATTAAATTAGTACCGAGAAAAGTGTCTGGATGAGACCTGGGCTGCCAGCACCAGTTCATCAGTGAGGCCTTTGCAGAGCCCAGTTGGAAGGACAGGCCATAGAGCATTCTGCTGTCCTGTCTGAGCCTTTGCTGTTCGTTGAATCATAGAATGGTAGGGGTTGGACTGGACCGGACACGGGGCAGTGCCATAAAGGAGCCTAAACACTTTTGTGCTGGTTGCAAATGGTCCCTCTGGCTCCTGGGGGGACGCAGTGAGCTGATCTTGCACAGCTCCAATAAAGAGAGGCAGAGGAAACTCTCTGCTAAATATTCTACAAAAACGCAAACCATCTTCAAAGCATTCCCTGGACTCGCCCTGCCTCAGCTGCTCCAGCGATAACAGCCCCAACAACCCTCCGACCAGAGGACCCAGAAAAAATGTTTCCATGGGAACAGACATTCCTCTGGGGCTGAGTCATGGAACAGCAGAGAGCTGTGGAAGAAGAGTCTTGGAAAAAAAAAAAAAAAAAAGCTTGAGAAGTTTATTTCGCCTCTTTCCCCTCCCAACGCTGCCGCAATGCCTGCTCCTGCCTATGCGGCAGACAATAGCTTGGCTTTGACTCCTGTACAACAGCCTTGGGTTTTATCCGCTTAAACCTCGCCTGATCGACCCTAGCAAATGGCTGCAATTTATTTTTGTCCTCCTGGAGGGTTGCTGAGTTCTGGGGCTGTTTCAGGTTGGTGGTAACTGAGGGCTCAGACTTGCTGCTGCCTCCAGTTGCACTCCAAGTTGCAAACAGCGCTTTTTTGGTTTGGGTGGGGGTTCGGCCCCCATCCTCTTCAGTTTTCTTTTCTTGGCTGCGTGCAACAGAGCGGAGTTTTCTTAGAGGAGGGACACAAAGAGCAAAGTTAGGCTGCCACGCACGTCGGGAAGGACAGCAGCTGCCTTTAAAGGAAACGAGACCTCATGGACCTAAAAAAAAAAACCTGCGCCTGACTCAGCCAAAGAACTTAAAAAGTTTAAAAATACCCCAAAAGAGCTTTGTTCCTCCTCTCCTGCAACTTCCATCTCTCTAACAGCCGATCGGCTGGAGTCAAGCAAACCGGGGCAGCAGGACTTGAAAGGGTTTCAAAGCCTGCTGGGAACAAAAAGCCAAGTGTCTTTTTCTTTCTTTTTCAGGAGAAATAGGAGCAGCTGTACTGAAAAAAAAAAAAAAAAAANNGAGCAGCTATAAAAAAAAAAAAAAAAAAAAAAAAAAAAAGGCAGGCTCTGAGATGAAGTCGACAACTCTTTTGTTTTCCTCGAGATACTCTGGTGAGTAAAACTTCACCTGCCAGCGCACCTCAGGCTGCCGGTGGTTGGGGCTGCTTTGTAACTAGATCTGATGCGCTCATGATGTTGGTTTGATGCACCCCGACACGGGTGTCATGCATCTCGCTAAGGAAAGATCCCCGCGACTGCAAATCCAGAGGGAAAAAAAATAAAAATAAAAGGAGGAGAGAGACAAATCTGGATTTAACTTAAACCTTTACAGCCAGATGCTACCAAAGTGTTAAAGCTAGTATAGTAAAGCACAGCAACAGTTTACAAGAGGAGGTGCTGCAAAGAGGAAGAAAGAGAAATCAGGAAGGGTCCCTAAATGGGGCAGGGAGCATCCACGGCCCACTGGGAAGGGGGCTGCTGGGACCCTCCCTGCCCCAGGAGCCATAAAATAGCACAGCAAAGGCAAACGCGAAGCCCCCGACCATACCTCGCAGTCCCGACAGCAGGGCTGAGGAAACTTCAGGCACTTGGACGGGCTGGAGGAATCTGCAGGTTTTAGAAGCAGGCAGGAGGAAGCCAAAGGGTGGGCTGGGTTTCCCACTGCCTCTCCTCCTCCTACTCCTCCTCCTCCTCACTATCTTTCCAAATCGGTCTCTTCCTCTCTCTCTCAGTGGGCTGTCCCAGGGGCTGGAGCACAGCCTGGGTCGGAGGGATAGACCAGAGAAATCAAGCAGGGTTGAAGATCCAGGGGGCATTTGGCAGGGACAGATCAGCTTCCAGTGCACCTTTTCCAGCGGGATCACTGTCACAGCAGCTGCCTGCACTGATGTAATGAGTTTATCGGTTCTCTGGCTCTCTCAGACTAACAGCACGGCAGGAGCAGGGAAGTGGTATTCCTTGGCTTGTGCACCTCTTAGCACTGTGGCTTACTGTGAGTGAAATCTTCAATCCTGTCGTTTCACAATGGGATAGTCCAGTCCCTGTGCTGGTCCTCCCCATCCTCAGGGGGACGTGGAGGAAGGCAGAAGAGTCCTCTCTTCTCTATCTCCTGTCCTGACACTGCCGCCATTCTAGGACTGCCTTGTGGGAAGGGAGAGGAAAGAATGATCCAGAGAACATGGAGATCTGTGGACATGTTTGAAACAGACTCCAAATAGGCAGAAAAATGCTGGGCTGGGAGGTGCAACCCTCAGCACATTGATGTCTCTGCTGTGGTTATTGGCCAGCAGATCTGGACTGCCTGAGCTAAACCCATAGTCACAGTTGTTGGTCATTGGGGTCCAATGGTCTCTTCAGACATCACTAAATGTTGTGACCTTACAGGTCATAACTCAGCTGGAGAAGCTGCCCAGCCAGAGGCAGCCAGACAGCAAAACTGTTTGGAGTGGGCTGTTCTGCTCTGTTCTCTCTGCTAACGGTGAAAAACCAACTCCTTTCTCCTTGCATCTCACCATGACCAAGAGTTCATCTGCTGCCCTGGCAGAACCAGACTTGATGCACCAGAATGGCCATGAAGCTGCACTGATAGGCAAAGTTGTCAGGCTGTCAAACTGCTGCAATTTGGGCATCCCTGGAGAGTGTCCCCACAGCATGCAGGGATGTCCTGAGTTCTGCAGGTAGTCCAGCTCTGCAATTTGTGATTCACCTCAGGCCCCAAACCTCACTCCATCCAGGATGATGCAAGGGACTGCTGGAAAGATAGTGACTGGTGTAGTCAACAGGGCTGAGGATAAGTCCTCTGGGCATCTGCAGTCTGAAGGACACCCAAGATGGTAAGAAAATGGACCATGGTGTTTTGTCTTGGCTGCCTGGGGTCTGGGTTTGTTCCTCCCATCCTATCTCTCACCAAGGCTGAGACACCAATCTGGGTGCTCAGCTCTCCCCACTGATGTGGCTGAGGATTTACATGTCAACACAGGAAGAGGCCTGTCATGATCTGCTGAGCTGTGCTGGCTCCTTGCTCTGTAGGATGTCTCTTACCTCATGTCCTGTGATCCCTTATCAGCTCACTCCTCGTCTGGCCTTGTGACACTTCTGCTGCCTGTGAAGGAGCCAGATGTAAGACTAAACATCCAGATGGCTGACAAGAAGCAAAAAAGTAAACAAAACAGAAAGGGAAAGGGGAGGGGAACCAGAGATGGGTGTGTGAGAAATCATTGTCTCTTCCCAGGGAGATGGCTGATCTCCGCAACCAGGCAGCACAAGAAGGTGGTAGCAAAGAACAAGACAAGAAAGCCTTCACCACCCATTTCCTTACAAGGCTACTGCCACTCGAAAGCCATAGTGGGAGGTGTCCCTGCCTATGGCAGGGGGTTGGTACTGGATGATGTTCAAGGTCCCTTCCAACCTAAACCATTCTATAATTCTACTTTACGATTCTATCATATTGGGTGCTGATACGTAGATGTTGGTACAGCTCACAGAGACATTCATAAACATCCCATGCAACCCTCTCAGGTCCACATGAAGGCCAGCTTTGTGATGGTGTCCAAGACGTTGTGGGTCCTTCTCATGCAGTCTGTGGCACCTGGACCATCTTCTTCTCCCACCACCAGCATCCATAGCTCTCATGTGCAGCTCCGTGCTACTCACAGGTCCCATTTGGCTCCAGATGCTCACACATGCCCTAAGCCCAGGTTTCACTGGCTTATAGAATCATAGAATGCTTTAGGTTGGAAGGGACCTCAAAGATCATCTAGTTCCAACCCCCTGCCATAGGCAGGGACACCTCCCACTAGAACAGGTCGCTCAAGGCCTCATCCAGCCTAGCCTTGAACACCTCCAGGGAGGTTGTGGAGCACAGAATCACAGTGGAGCACATTTTGTGATTCTGTGCTCCACAACCTCCCTGGGAATCCTGTGCCAGTGTCTCACCATCCTCACTGGAAAGAACTTCCTAACATCCAGTCTAAATCTCCCTTCTACCAGTTTAAACCCATTCCTCCTCATCCTGTTATTACAAGACCTTGTCAATAGTCCCTCTCCAGCCTTCCTGTAGCCCTCTTCAGATAGTGGAAGGCCACTCCAAGGTCTCCTTCTCTTCTCCAGGCTGCAGAGCCCCAACTCTGGTAGCCTGTCCCTATAGCAGAGCTGCTGCAGCCCTCTGAGCATCCTCTTGGCTTGATTCACAACTGAATGCTCTGGTTGAATGCTCTCTGTGCTGGATTAGTCACGGCTCGCATTGAAACTGCACAGCTGCTGGGACTGCTTCTGAGTCTAACAAAAAAAAAATAGAGACATCTGGAAAAAATTTTAGGGAGTTAAAAAAAAAATTAAGGGAAAAAAATTTTAAAAAAGGAAGAAAAGAAACCACACATTTTCTAACTGACAACGTGGCAATTGCTTAGTGCTCTTCACTGCAGCCCGAAGCTAAGCCCTTTTCTAAGGGCTCAGACAAATGACAGTGCCAGGAGGATAATTATAACAGTGATTTCTTCACATACGTGGCAGCTTAAACCCTGCTTTTGAGCCAACCCATAAAGGAGCCTGCCACAGTGCTGCAGGCACATCTGGGAATGGCCCCTGAGCTGGTGCCAGTGAGCCATGGGTGGGTGGGAGTGAGGGGTCCTCATGTCCTGCATGGGCATGGTGAGGACAGCTGGATCCTGTGTCTTGTGAAGGGCCTGCTGCCAGGACCGGGGGTGTGTGTCCTCAGAAGTAGGATGGAGAGAGATAACATGGAGAGGGAAACATGAGCCCGAAGCAAAGCAACTGATTGACTTTAATCTCAGCAGCTCCAGAAATGACTGAGAGTTTGCAAAGGAAGTCCTGAAAAGTCCTCTCTGCACTTATAAGACTTAGTGGGGTCATCAGAGAGAAGATTTTTTTTGTGTCAAGCTGCCAGGAGGGAAACTGGACCTCACACACGTTTGTAAAGTCATCTTATGCCATCTGCACAGGCAGGAGATTGCCCAAGGGGCATCATCGTCTCCGGGAGTCCTTGCAGTGCTGCTTGTCTCACTGATCCAGCTCAGGCTCTCAGCCACACGCCAGCAGGGTGGTTTGGGCACAGCTGATCCACCCCAGGGCTCCCAGCAGTGGCTCCCAGCTCAAGTGATTACACAAACCCATGCAATAGGACAAGACCCCTCAAGGTTTAAGCTCGGTTTGCAGCAAAGACAGGAGGTTGGCAGGGCTGAGTTTGAACTCCAGCTAACCCCAGTACAAAATCCAGATTTCTTCATCCCATTTTAAGCCAGGTCAGGCATATCTGGGCTGATGGACTGGAGAAAACCCTTGTGCTCTCCAAGAAAGAAACAATTGTGCTGCATGCAAAGGAGAGAAATATGAGTGAGCAGCTTGGTGGAAGCAGTGCAAGTGTGGTTTAATAACCCTGTTGCCTCCTGCTCATCAATTTGTCAGCCTAAGGAGCCTTCCCTCCTCTCTGCTCAGGGAGGGATTCTCTTAATGAGTTTTTCTGGAGAGGATGTTTCTGCATTAATTGCTGGTGGATGCTGCTGCAAAACAATGAACCCAAAGTGCATACGAATAAACAGGATGCCCTGGAACCTCGGTGGGAATGCCATTTACTAAGTCTTCCTCACTGGGCTCAGGGCTGAGTTCCTCACAGGGAGTGAGCAGTGTGGGGGAAGGCAACAGCCCTGGGGTGAGAACACAACACCCAGCTGAGGAAAAAGTGAGTGGGACAAGTAAGTGCAGAGCAGACAGGAATCTGCTTAACCCAGGAATGTCCCAGCTCTCTTGCTACTTGGGAGTGTGTCAGCAGGTCCTGCAGGAGGGTTTCTGGTTTTTTTCCATTCCAGAAGCAGATTAGAAAGGCTGTGCTCTCCCACTCACACCCACGTGTGGCCACTGGAAAGACCAAACACACAGGGAGGGATGAAGCCAAACTGTCCTGGGAACTTGTCTTTGTCCTTCTTGGGCCAGGGACTTCTCCACAGTGGGATGGACTGTCCCTGTGTCCTCAGTAGCAGGACTGATGCCTGGTTCAGACGGGGCAGGCTGACACCCAGCAAAGGTCTCTTCTGGTGCCTGGACTGGGAGCCTCTGTGCTCCACAGATGGGCTGGGGGTGAGCTGGCTCAATGGAAAGATGAAGGCAGATGGGTACTGGCTCTGTCAGAAGCAAATGGGGAAGGAGCAGTGGATTTTCAGCTGTAAACCAGAAGCCTGCAGGGCTACTCGTGGCTCTGCAGTGAGTCACAACCCAGGAGCAGGCTGCAAAGCCAGGAGGCAGGACATGCTTGCTGTATGATTGCTTGCTCTTTCCATAGGGTGTATGGGCTCTCACAGCTGTTCCCTGGGGTCTGTAATGGAAGGAATTTCCCGTGGGAAGTCTCTCTCTTCCACCTCTTTCAAACTAGCCCTGCAACGATCAGCTGGCTTGCTTGGAAACGCATGGGGCTGCAGGCTTGGGAGAAGTTTATCTGTCCTCCCAAAGAAACAAGGGAGAAACAACATCCACCACTTTCCTCAGCCCTGGTGCAAGCAGGGAGGGCTGCATGCTGCAGCTACCCTCCACTGGATGCCTCTCGTGGCCATCAGGTCTGCACATGGCAGCTGTGCCTGCCTCCAGCTACACCCAGAGAGGGTGGTCAATGTCACCCCTCCAGCCACAGCCCCATCCCTGTGGCAGAATCCCCACAACACTACAGGCACCAGCAGATGGGACAGGTCTTCAGCTGCTTTGCAGCTCCCGTGCACGGTCTGGGCACATCCAGCTTGGCTGAACGTGGTTTCAGTCCAATGCCTCCAACACCCAAAGAAGCTCATTGCCTTTCCTAAAAGGACTTCTGCCCCACTGCAGGCAACTCTTTGCTATCCATTGTGAACATGAATCGAAGTCTGGTGTCTCAGCCCAGCTTTGCTTTTGCTCAAGACCTCGTGTTGGAGGTGTGCCTGTGACTTGCAGAAGATGGAATGGAGCTTCCAAGGGAGAAGCTGCTCCTGGTATTTACCTAAGATGCACCTTGGAGTCCTTTTGGGCTTGATGATGTGGCTTGGCAGCTTTTGAAGGCTATGAATAGAGCTGCTTAAGGAAATAAACAGGAATCCACTTTCAAGCCCCTGGGACATGCAGAGAGAGGGCAGCTCCTGGGCTGCTGTGGCAGCTGTTTTGCATAGATAAACACAGCCTGAAAGTCTCTCCTAAAAGGCAGCCTTGATGGGAGTACCCAGGTGAAGCTGTGCCAGCTCCAGGGCATCCAAATGCCATCTGAAGAGCAGTGGCAATAACTACAGATGGGGAAAAGACCCAAAAGCCGAATGCCAAGGGTTCACAAGGCTCTCTGGGGCCAGCTGCATTTGCTGTTTTGGGTCATGAACACGAGGTACTCTTAGAAAAACTCAATTTTCAGATGAGTTGGTTACAAACTGCAAAATCACTGGAGCCAGACTCCTCTCAATTTAATCAGCACCATGGCCTAACATCTTGGGAGTGAAAGGAATGGTTTTCCTGGGTCATATCTTTGCTGGGAGCCCATTTAGATAGCCACATGCTGCTGTGGGCTAACTGGTGTCCAGGGAGGCTGCATGAGGAAGGAGCAGAGCTGCCATGAATCAGGATCACAGCTGAGGCAAAGCAGGCAGCAGGTCTTGGTGTTGTCCCCAGCTGGCTGCAGGGGTGTGGCAGCTGAGAACTCTGAGCTTTTAAATGTTGATTGCCTTCACTCCAGGCTTGTGCACTGCTGGAGGTGAAGAGGAGCAGGGAAACACAATCCTGAGGAGGGCAAAGCAGCTGGCAGCCAGAAGGCTGAGCTGCTTTTTAGAGTTTGGAAAGTTTAGCAGTTCCCTGTGGAGGCTGAAGAGAACAGGACCTTATTGTCCTCCCATTAACCATCAGTGCTGGCAAAACACTGTCAAAGTACCCCCTCTCTTGGCTAGCCCTGCCCTGCATGAAGTCAGCCTGTGTTAGGCTCACTGCTCCCAGCACCGTCCCCATCCCCTGCCAGCTGCACAGCCCTGGGCATCCTGCTGCTGCATGGAGCAGGAGGCAGCTTTGAGCCACGCAGAGAGATCCCAAGAAACCTCATCCTCTATCACTACTCACGGATGAGCTTTTACAGCATCTCTGAGTGGGAATCAGACCATGCAGGGGCTGTGGCTGCATCCCAGCAGAGTGTGTGTGGGGGGTGCCTGGCATGCTGGGACCACCCCCACTAAGCCTGTAAGTATCCACCCTGAGAACCTACATTTTTCAATCTATTGCTCTGACACTTCATGCTTGAGCTGAACTTGCTTCAGAACAAGTCCCAGCTTGAGAGGTAGCAGATGAATGAGGCCTGCTGCTGGAGGCAGGAGGGTCCATAAACAAGGTGTCCCTGGGTTGATTTTGGCAACAAGCATTTGGGAGGATCCTGCACAGGGGGAAAAGCCCTGCACAGGTAGGCTCAGAAACTACTACAGAAGATACAGGAGAGACAGTAGGAAATGTTTTTTTGACAGCAAGGTTTTGCAGTGGGATATCTTGGGAGACTGAGCAGTGAAGCAGCTGTGTGGAGGGCTGTTGGGACAGGGTGGGTAGGGCTGGTAGGGGCAGTGCTGACAACCACTTGAGGATTTCAGCATCCCTTAAAACTGTGATTTACAAACACAGCTGCTCCAGGCCAACAACAACAGTGAAAGCACTGACCTCCCTGCCATCTCTGCTTGCTGGCTTCCTTTAGAGCATCTCCAAGTGCATTTCTGGGTCTCTATAAACTCCTCCTGCCCAGCCTGGATTTTACTCTGGGGAGCTCAAGTTCTTTAAAATCTTCTTACATTGAGCAACTCAAATCTTCGTGGCCACACACAAACATTTTGCCCTTTGCAAGGGCCAGTCAGTGGAGGAATCATTTGCTTCATCTGTCTGGAGTTTAATGGCATTTTACAGATCAGAGGGCAAAAGTAACCAAGAGAACACAGCTGCTATGTGAGGCCATGTGCAGAAAATACCTCACCCATCACTGCTTCAGTGTGATGAGTTCTGGGGCTCTCAATTCATCCCTGAGACTTGTTTACTTCCCTTCAAAACTCACCATCCAGCTCGAGCAGGCTTTGGCAGAGCTGGTGCTGTGGGCAGGAGCAGCACTGTGGGCAGGAAGAACTGGGCTGTGGCAAGGCTTGGGGCTGATGCTGCACCATGTCTGTGGGCTTGGGGCAAGGTGGGACGTGGTCAGCCCCAGAATAGAGAGGTCATGTAGGGCCCTGAGCAAGTGCTGTGACTTTCCATCCTGTGCCTGGCCCAGAGCTGGGTCCCTCCCTGGAGGCCTTCTTCTAAATTAGCAGCATTTCCCTGTGCTTGCTGTGTGCCCTGTGTTTGCTACCAGCAGAAGGACCAGAACCAAAGCTTTAACAAAAACCCTATCTGATCTGGAAAACTCACTTTTAAGACTTTCTTTTATGGGAAAAAAAATGATGGAAAATATTCTTCCCTGAAATGGNTGTTTGCTACCAGCAGAAGGACCAGAACCAAAGCTTTAACAAAAACCCTATCTGATCTGGAAAACTCACTTTTAAGACTTTCTTTTATGGGAAAAAAAATGATGGAAAATATTCTTCCGGAGCACTGGGAAGAGGCCTCTGGACTCGTTCTGTATGATGCTGAGGGCTGGTGAACGAGAATTGTATCAAAGGATCTGCAGAGAACAACCAGAACATTGCAGAGGTGAGATGTGAGCATTGGTGGTGCCACCTGCCCCAGCACCTTGATTTCAGACGAGCCCAGAGATGCCCTCTGCATCCTTTCTCCTGTGCTAATCTGCTTGCCCATGACACTCTGGTGAGCACCCAGGATTTGTTACCAGGATTAGTGGAGTGGATTATTAATGGCATGAATGTTCCAAAGTGCTCTGGTGTTGACAATGGCAGGAAAAGGTGAGAACTGGGAAATCTTTCTGGATGGCTGGGATGGTACATGGAATTGTCTGGGGCTCTCTGGAGATACTCAGCTGCAAAACAGGAGGTAGACCACACCTTGCTTTGGGATTATGGAGAGACACCCAGCTGGATCCAGGCAGCTCTCACCATACCTGCATGAAGGTGCTCACCTGTTTCCTGGTGGATGAGAAGCTCAACATGAGCCAGCAGTGTGCACTTGCAGCCCAGAGAGCAACCAGAGGCTGGGCTGCATCAGGAGAAGTGTGGCCAGCAGGGCTGGGGAGATGCTTCTGCCTCTGTGCTCTGCTCTGGTGAGAGCCCACATGGAGTACTGCATCCAGTTCTGGAGCCCCTGGGACAAGAGGGATGTGGAGATGCTGGAGCATGTCCAGAGAAGGGCCACGAGGATGCTCAGAGGTGTGGAGCTGCTCTGCTGCAAGGACAGACTGAAAGAGTTGGCGCTGTGCAGTCTGGAGAAGAGGAGGCTCCCAGGTGACCTTCTTGTGGCCTTCCAGGATCTGAAGTGGGCTACAAAAAAACTGGGGAGGGACTTTTTAGACTGTCAGGTAGAGAGACAGGACTAGGGGGAATGGAGCAAAGCTGGAGGTGGGGACATTCAGATGGGATGTGAGGAGGAAGTTCTTCAGCGTGAGAGTGGTGAGAGCCTGGAATGGGTTGCCCAGGGAGGTGGTTGAGGCCTCACCCATGGAGGTGTTTAAGGCCAGGCTGGATGAGGCTCTGGACAGCCTGATCTAGGGTAGAGTGCCCCTGCCCATGGCAGGGGGGTTGGAACTGGATGATCCTTGTGGTCCCTTCCAACTCTGACTGATTCTATGTCCTAAAGAATTAGAAGTGATGATGCTGAGGGAATGTGTGATGCTTCTGGAAGGAAAGAGGGGATGGAAAGGGTAGATGGGAAGGGACATCTCTTCCTTCTTCCCCTTCCCAAATCCATGCACAACCTTTCCCAGTGGAATTATGAAGTGTATCCCTGCCCCTGACTTTGTTGGAGCTCTGTGGAAGAAAGGAAGGAAATGACAAACTGGGAGAGATTTCTTTTCCCAGACCCTGGTTTTGCACCCATTGATGCCTGCCTCTGGAGCATGGTTCCAGTTTGATGCGTCAGGGAGTGGGGTCCAGACACTGAGGCATGGCCTGGGAGCAAGCTCTGCTCTGCCAGCTTGGGAGGGCACATTCAGCATGGTACAGGGACATTCTCCCTCCCCACTCTCTGAGCTGCTGCCCAGCCAGGGGCCACAGAGACAATGCCAGGCGTGGGGAGCAACAGTCTGGCTTCCATTTTTATGCAGACACACACGAATGAGTTTTCTCCTCTGGCAGCTGCTGGCAGCTCCTCTGCTGGATTTGGAAATAAGGGCTGGAGGGTTTCTCTATTACCTCACCCTAGGGATGAATTTTAAACCCCTCCCATGTTGGGTTGGGCCTATTGTTTTCCATGGCAGGGAGAGGTGCTGGTGCGTTCCCAGCTCCCTTTGCCTCAAAGTGTCTCTTCCAGCATTATCCCAAGTGCAGCTCCTGCTGTTTGTTGGAGCTCTGGGTAGCTCATGGGGAAGGTTTGCTGGCTTCTTCCTAATGCAGCTTCTCCACTGAGCCATCTGGCATGCCACTGGGCATTCCACTGGTACACTGAGACCCTGTTCAGAGGATCTTTGGGCAGACTGCTTCTACCAGGGAGAAGGGAAGCAAGTGAATGGCAGGAGGGATTTGGAAGCACTTAGCTGAGAGGGTTGGTGGGGCACAAGAACCCTCCTGGACACATCAGGGGTTGTAGCTTCAGCTGCCACCAGCATCTTCATAGTGAAGGTAGCCCTGGGAGGCCAGGTGGTGCAAAGGTTGGTGATCCTTACCTGGAGACACATGTCCCTGTCTCCAGCACATGGACCCTTGGTGAGAAGCCAGGATCCCAGCACAGAGCCTCTTGGCTCCTTGTGCTCTTGCTCTGATCGCGCTTTGACATGTTTGGCCTCAGGGCAGGGCAAGCTTGGAGGGCTGCTTCTGAAGCTGGAAGGCTAAAAAATCTCCCAGCAGTTGTAAAGCCAGCAGGGAGGACTCTGGGTGTGCCACATCTCTGCTTTTTTAGCTTCTCCCTTGGCACTGTACAGGCTGAATTGAGAAAGCAAATGGAGAGGAAGCTGGAAGAATAAGAGCAGCGCTGTGAGTCGAGGACTCTCTGGACTCAGTCCCGTCCAGTTGTCCAGGAAATCAAATCATTCCCATCAAGCTGCCTGTGGTGCTGACTGCCCCTGGGAGGGCACAAGCATTTAGCATTGGTCAGAGACAGGGGAAGAGGGGAAGGAAAGAATAAAAGTAAGTATAGATGCAAATACTGGTATCAGGGTTTTCCCCATCAAAGGGAGACCCTAAGCTCTTCACCCCATGCTGTCGCAGGGATGATGTGAAGAACTGACCCCCACTAGCTCAGCTGAGGCACAAGGCAAGCTAAAAGGCAAAGGCTCTCTCTGTGGGTCTGCATGATGGTCCTGCTGGGAATACACTCCAGGCTGGCCATGGTCTGCAGGCCATTAGCAGCTTTGACTCAGCCAGAAGCTTAAGCTGGGAGGGAAGAAGTGAGAGCAGCTGCCCCAAGCTAGCTACAGGTGTGCCCCAGACCATAAATGTCATGCTCTCTATAAAGGGGGAGGTTTGCTGGGGGTTAGGGCTTCTCCTGTTCCTTCTTCTTGTCTTGTGTTTCCTCATCACTGGAGTGGTTTGCACAGACCTCCTGCTCCTGAGGACTGCTACCCTGTCGTGACTGCTGCACACCCACTAGGCTGAGTATGGCTTTGTCCACTTTATATTGCCATTAGCATTACTCTTAGTTTCACTCTTTTATTTAATCAATTTTCATTTCAACCTGAGGGTCTCCTTTCATTTGCCTCCTCCCAGCTGGGGGAGGGGTCATTGGGTGGTGTTTAGCCCCAGATATGGGCTAAGTGTGGACAGTCAGCAGTGCAGCACAAATCTGACTGTGTCCAGTTCTGGGCCCCTCAATTCAAGAGAGATGTTGAGGTGCTGGAATGTGTCCAGAGAAGGGTGGCAAAGCTGATGAGGAGCCTGGAGCACAGCCCTGTGAGGACAGGCTGAGGGAGCTGGGGGTGTGCAGCTGCAGAAGAGGAGGCTCAGGGCAGACCTCATTGCTCTCTACAACTACCTGAAAGGAGGTTGTAGCCAGGTGGGGTTGGGCTCTCCTCCCAGGAACCCAGCAACAGAACAAGGGGACACAGTCTCAAGCTGTGCCAGGGCAGGTTCAGGCTGGATGTTAGGAGGAAATTCTTCACAGAGACAGTGGTTGGCATTGGAATGGGCTGCCCAGGGAGGTGGTGGAGTTGCTGTCCCTGGAGGTGTTGAAGCAAAGCCTGGATGGGGCACTTAGTGCCATGGTCTGGTTGATTGGCTGGGGCTGGGTGCTAGGTTGGGCTGGATGAGCTTGGAGGTCTCTTCCAACCTGCTTGATTCTATGATTCTTTGCCAAGCCCAGGACAGCCAGCCCCAAGGACACCAGGGCTGCTCCCTACAATGCTGTCCTGAGCAGGTAGCACCCCAGGCACCCCCACACTGACCCTGTCTGCCCTCATGGGAGCCCCATGTCCCATGCAGACTTGTGATGCTATCAAGGGGATCACCCTGACAATAGCTGTGTGGGCTGGCTTTTGCTGAAGCTGTGCACAGCAGATGAAGGCTGTGGTCCTGTTGTGATTCCTGTTGTGATTCCTAAGCTTTGTGCTCTGTGCTGACTCTGGCTTCTCTGGGCCAAGCTCTGCCCACAGCCAAGCAAACTTTGGAGCAGAGGGATTTGATTCATCTGTAATGGGGCAGGAGAGTGTTTGGACAGTGTAAATTCCTGCTCCATTCAAGCAGCTCTTGGCACTCACCCCTTGGGCATTCATAGACATTGATAAGATCCTCTCTGTGCCTTCTCTCCTCCAGACTAAACAGCCTCAGTTCTGTCAGTATTTCTTTAGAGCAGAGATGTTCTCTTCATCATCCTCCTAGCTCTGCATTGGACTCTCTCCAGCAGATCCCTGTCTCTCTTGACTTGAGGAGCTCAAAACTGGACACGGTATTCCAGGTGTGGTCTCACCAGGGCAGAGCAGAGGGGAAGGAAAACCTCTCTAGACCTGCTGGATGCACTTTTCTTAGTGCATCCCAGGATGCTGTTGGTCCTCTTGGCCACAAGGGCACATTGCTGGCCCGTGCATAACTTGCTGCCCACTAGGACTCCAAGGTCTTTCTCCAGGGGTGGTCCTGCCCTGAGAATTTCAGAGCAGCTTGGAACTATGGGGAAATCCAAAGTGCTACAGCATCTCTCTGCAACCCACTGGGCTGAACTGACCAAGAGGAAACCTGAAGCCATTTAGGTAGCACCCAAAAGTCTTTTGGGAGGTGCTCAGGAAAAGGCATGATGAAGGACAATGGCAGGAAGGGCAGACTGAAGGCTGCTGTCTACACAGACAGGTTTCTCTTGTCCCTTCCAGGTGACCCGAGGCAAGTGCATGCAGCAGAACAGTCACAGTGCAGATCTGCCCCAGACCTTGCACCATTCCCCATGTGTCCCACAGCCTCACAGGGGGAGGCTCACTCATCAGAGCTGCCTCCCTACCTGCTCCCTATTGCTGCCCCCAAATGCCAGTGCCTGCAGCAGCTGTGGGGTTGTGAATCTCAGCTCTCCAGGGCCCAGTAAATCAAACCTGAGTCTGAAAGGGGTTTGGGCTGTCTCTTGCAAACAGAAGCAGCACAAAAGCTTCCTTTCTCCCTCTCATTTGACTTTGTTTTCCCTCCCTCCCCATCTGCTTTTAGCCAAATAGTTGAATAGCTTCAGTATATACGACAGGAGGTGAAAGCCAAGGGCTGGAGCACCAGGGAAGGAGGCAGAACAGCAGTGCCCTGTGCCCACTGCCTTCCGGAGGCTTGGAAGCTGTTTGCTACCCTCTTTCTGTAAGTCAGCCTCCATCACCTTGCTGAACCTTTGGAGAAAGCAGCTCAGAAAGAAAATATTTGTGCTCTGGCTGGCACACATGTGCACATTTCCTGCTCTTGAAGTCCTTAATTAAGCCTGTTTTTTTTTCCAGGTTGATTTATTTATTTTCTCTTTATGCTGCCCCAATGTTGGAGTGGGAGCCTGTCAGGTCCTTGTGTGTTTTCTGCTTTGGAAATGGGGGAAGTTGCCTGTGATGGTCAGACAGGGAATCTGTGTGTATGCACAGCACAGTGGGAAGCAGTGAGGCCCCCCAGCTCTGCTCTGTATGTCAGTGCAGCTCAGTGCACCTCCCAGCACTGAGCGGCCTCAGCCCATCTGTGGCCTCGGTACAAGGAAGATTAGGTCATTGTAGACCTTATTGAAAAGGTGCAAGACCAGCACATCTAGTTCAGATAAACCTCTCCCTGCTTTTCCCAGCTAGTTTGGGAGCTTGAGTTCCTCCAAGGGACCACATCATCTGCCTATTCCAGCCTGCTTGGCCTCCATCCTCACAGATGTGTGAGTACTTAAGGTGATGCTTGTGACTGCAGACACCCAGCACACTGCAATAGGGACCTCCACGTCCACCTGCATGGCTCCAGCTCAACTTGCAGCTGGACAGGGCAAAGCTCAAAAGCACAGGGGTGTGATCCTGCCTGCAAGTAAAACATCAGCCTTGGTGCTCATCCAGATCCCAGTTCAGCTACTGCCAGGCCTGAGCTAGGAGCAGGCAGCTCAGTGAGTGAAGGTGGAGAGCCAAGGGAGATTGTTCCTTACAGCAAACTTTTAAAAGCAGAATAAGACCAGAAGACCCAAAAGATAGGGATCTTTTGGCAATTAATCCCCTGGGTAACAATCTTTAACCGTCAGACACCATGCTGAGGGGTTCCTGAGATTGTTGCCGACAGAGCTCTTCTTTCCCACCCTGAAATTTCACAGCAGTTCACCTCCCCGAGCCATCAGGGATCACTGTTTGCAGGCACTAAGGGGGAATCTCCCATTCCTTGCCTGCTTTCTGCAGCCTGAGGTGCTATTTTGGAAATTCTCTCATTTACTGGGTGGTTCAGCTGAAAGCCTTTGCCTAAAATCATTCCCTGCCTGTCAACTGCTAATTAGAAAGCACCAAAAAGGCAGTGGTGCTTAGGGCAGCCCTGGGACATCCAAGGCAGCTTTTACTTTTGTGGCTGAAGGATTGGGCTTTGGGGGCTGTGGATTTTTTCCACTGAAATCA
This sequence comes from Eubucco bourcierii, assembly GCA_013396675.1. Classification (NCBI taxonomy): domain Eukaryota; kingdom Metazoa; phylum Chordata; class Aves; order Piciformes; family Ramphastidae; genus Eubucco; species Eubucco bourcierii. The sequence goes on from VWZE01018683.1 coordinate 1,149,090, forward strand.
GATTTTGGTTTAAAAAGCTGGGGAAGGTAACACTGGGTGGAAAATGACAACCAGCACTATAGGGTTGGCAATGCTGCAAACACAAGGTGGGTGAGAAAAGCAAAACACCTCCTGTTGGAAACACCGTGGAGTGGGGGAGCAAAGGTGGTCTTGAGGCAAGGGAAGCAGATTTTTAAAGCCTGTACCTCTGGGTTTGCCTGGTTCTTAGTGCTGTAGCAGCTAGAGGCAATTCATGGACTGTCACTGTTCAGTTGGAGCTGGGCTGAGAACCTCGTGAAGAAAACAGAAGCAAACTGCTGCTGCTGGCAGGACATCTCCACAGACAGCAGTCAGCTGAACTGCACCTCACCAGCTGCTTGTCCTGCAGCTGGCTGGGCTGACACCTTCCTCTTCCAGCAGGTCACTGGGCTGTCCTGCAGAGCCAGGGTGTCTGTGGTACAGGAAAGCTCCTTTTCCAAGGGCCACCCTTTCCTGTTTGCATTGCAAACTGAGCATTTCCTTGTCTGAAGGCAGCTTCACAGCCTCAGTGTCTGGCATATTGTTTCCTGTGGAAACTCCTGTGACCATGTCACCTGTGCAAGCCTGTTGGGGCCTCTCTCCACGACATGCAGCCTGGGAGACAATTCCAGGCCAACCTGGTGAACAAAGATTTTGCAGATTGAAGTTGGGCAGTGATGGAGCAAAGAGACTGCTTAGGTACCAGCTGGTTTATCATTTTATTCTCTATTAAGGAGCTGTTTTTTCTCCAACAGCTTTTCCATAAGTCTCTTGGACAACTACCCTGCAAGCTCTAGTCCTCTGTTCAGGCTTGACCATTCTGCCTTAGCTTTCCTAGTGCAGCTGTGAGCAGCCCAAATGCATCCCACACACCAAAGCAAGGCCTGTCACAGGGTGTCATTATTGAGCTCTGGCTGCATGGTTGAGGGAGATGTGGCCTTTTGGGAGGTACCCTGGCCTTCTGCAGAGCCACAGCTTCAGCACTGGGGTAGAGACTCCTGTGCTTACTGTCCTGGAGGCAGGACCAAACACTTTATCTTATCCAGAGTAAAGGAAAGCAGGCAGAGTGTCCTGTAGATTGCCTGGTCTGGTTGAAACACTCTGTTCTCCTGATAAGCCTGCAAGGTTGGTGGAGGAGCAGACACCACAGTCCTGATGGGCTTTTGATGGAGAAAGGAACAGCTTGGGCATCACCCAGCCCTGTTCTAACAGGACTTACCCTGGTCCTTTGGTGTTTTCCACGATGCTGGACTCAGTGACCATCACAGCACTTTCCTCTTCTTGGCTTGAGAAGAAACTCTAGCAGCTCCCTTCCATTCTCCATGACCAGGGAAAGGAAGAGGGATGCAATGGGAGGGTCTGAGTACTGCAGCCACTGAATGAAGGCTGAAGCAGGGCTCACAGGAGCCCTTGGTGCTTTCCCAACCACTTATTCCCATCAGCATCCTCAGAGTGTGGCATGAGATGTAGCCTGTGCAGACTTGTCACTCCTCTGCTCTGGAACACTGAGTGAGGAGCAGGGCATCAAATGCCACAGGCCCTCAGCATGAAAGCCCACAAGCCCTGCACAGAGTCTCCATCACCAAGCAAGTGCCTATGGGCAGCCCTTCACATGGCAGTAAATGGGGATCCCTGTAAAGGGTCTGCAAGTGACACTAATGGCCAGGTGGGGCTGAGCAGTGTAACAACTGCCTGCTGGAAAGACAGAGCCACTTCTTGGAGCCCAAAACAGGAATTAGAACAGTCCCCAGTCAGGACAGCACCACTCCAGCAGAGGGAGGCAGGCTGGTGAAGGGTTGCTCCCCTTCCCTCTGGGCAGTATTCCCACCAGCCTGGCATGATCACAGCTTGTCAGTGCAGCTGATTTCCACCCAAAACTGCAGTGTCATTTCTGCAGCAAGCTAGAACTTAAAGCAGTGTCCACTCCCTCCAGTCATGCTGAGTGGTGGAGCGAGGCCTAGGAGACTGCAACTCTGCAGATGGGTGCTGAAAATTCAGGTATCTGCATGAACCTCCTGGCTGGCTGTGGGTAGATGTCTGTCTTTGGCTCAGAGCTAAGCAGGCTTTAACCAAAATAGACAGTTCAGCAGAGCAGGGAGAGGGGAGCAGGGCAGCCAGGGGAGTGTGGATAAGCATAAGCTGCAGCCCAGACTTCAAGGATGAGCAGCCTGGTTTACAGCAGGAGTGGGAGTTATCCTCTGCAGGCACAACATTACCAGTTTGGCAGACAGCAAGGTCCACACAAATTGGGTGGCTCCAAGGCCATTGTGTGCCATCCAGCTCCACGGCAAAACAACAGGACACATCCTCCTCCAGCCAGCCCACTGTCACCAGAGCTGAGCCACTGGGCAACCAGCTGTTGGTTGACATACTGGCCAAGCCTGGGATGAAGCTGAAAGCAGTAAATAACTAACACTGGCAAACACTAGCTCAGACCACAGGGGGCAGGGAGCTAGGAAAAGAGATTAATTCACTCACACAGGACCCCCAGAGGTGTCTTTAGATCAGTGGTACAGAAGGACTTTGAAGTACTAAACCACAACAGGAAAGAATATATTGTAACTATGTCATGAGTCACCTCGGTGTCCTAGCATGAAAAATCACTTAGTAACCCACTTCTTCAAACTTTCACTGCTTTTCCTTCCTGTAGAACAAGTCAAATGTGACTGGTGGGCATGGGGGACAGCCCTCAGGAGAAACAGGAGACAGCAGACAGGGACAGACATGTGCAATCCTTTCACTGGGCTGAAAACCTGAGTTAAAAACCTGGGAGCAGAGCAACAGTGCAGGCTGTAACACTGGTCACTGGGAGAGCAAATAAGAGACCTTGGAAAGATCCTCACACCTTTCCTTCATCCCTTCTGCAGTTCTTATCAGCACAGCCATTCCCTTCTGCACTGTCCTTGTTTCATGAGCTGAAGGCTGTTAGCAGTTTTGAGTTAGCCAGGAGCTTAAGATAGGAGAAGTAAAAGTCAGGGTAGCTGCCCCCAGGGGTATCCCAGACCAGAAGTGTCATGCTCAATATGAAGGGGGAGGGTTGCTGAGGACATGCTCTTCTCAAAGGCTGCCATCTCTAGGGCACTTGCTTATCACTCTGCTCCCAGGGACTGCTCTCCTGTTTGTCGTGGCTGCTGGACATTCCCTCAGCTGAGCCTAACTTTGTATATTTTTTTATTGGCATTAGTACTGATATTAGTTCTGCTGTTTTATTGGATTTGTTTTCATTTAGCTCCCTCATTTTACCAACCCTCCCTTCTCAGCTAGTGAGGGATCACTGGGGGGTTAGAACAACTGCTATAGTTTAGCCCCAGACACGGGCTACATTTAGATATGCACACTTCTGCCTCATGCTTAAAGGTCACTTGGTTATCCTTGCTTTACAAGGGCTGCAAGAGTCACTCCTTCCCAGCACTTGCACTCCGAATGGAAAGTTTGTTCTATGGGAGAAAGACATCTGCCCAGTTACTGATTCCCTGAACCTAAGTGACACTCAAGCTCTGTTCTCCTGAGACACATCCCTCAGGCAGAGGTTGCAGCCAACTTCTAAAGACAGCTGCAATTTCCTGGGAGACATCTTGCATGTAACAGGCAGTTTCCCATCCTGCAGAGCCATGTCTTTTACAGAAAGCAGTATAGAGACACACAAGACACACAGACAGGCACTGGGAGCTAGAAGCAGCACCTCGATTTACTGTGCAACTAGGAACAGCACACAACCTCCTTCTCTAGACTTTGCTACTCGTGAAGCCCAAGATGCAGCTGTCTCCTGCCAGCCCTCTGCTTTCCGACATCTGGCAGGGCAGTAAAGGCCAAATGACACAGCAAGTCGAAAGAGATGTAAACAGCTAAGCCTTTTCTTTCTTTCTTTTTTTTTTTTTTCTGAAGTCACGTTTGAGTTCCTGCAAAATAAATAAATAAAGGCATGAATGGGGAAAGCGCCGCAGCGCACAGGAGGCAACGCTAGCCAAAGGCGCCCTCCGCTGGGCACCAGCCGAACGAACGCACCCACTCCAGCACCCCAACCGCAAGCAACTGTCCCCCCTCCCTTCATAGACTGAACCCTTTAAACGTTCCTTATAGATGCAAATCCGCTGTAAACCTCACATTTTGTGGTTTTCTTTTTTTTCTCCCGTGACAGCTAAAGTGATCGACGTGCTAGAGGGCATGGATGACATCTAGAGGGACCTGGACAGGCTGCAGAGGTGTGCCCAGGCCAACCTCATAACATTCAACAAGGTCAAGTGCAAGGTCCTGCACCTGGGTAGGCACAATCTCAAGCACAACTCCAGGCTGGGTGGGGAATGGCTGAGAGCAGCCCTGAGCAACAGGCCCTGGGGGTCTGGGGTGATGAAAAGCTCAACATGAGCCCACAGTGTGAGTGCAGCCCAGACAGCAACTGTGTGCTGGGCTGCATCAAGAGCAGTGTGGGCAGCAGGGCAAGGGAGGGGATTCTGCCCCTTTACTCTGCTCTCCTCAGACCCCATCTAGAGTCCTGTGTGCAGTTCTGGAGCCCCCAGCACAGGAAGGACATGGAACTGTTGGAGCCAGTCCAGAGGAGGGCACCAGGATGCTCAGAGGGCTGCAGCAGCTCTGCTGTGAGGACAGGCTACAAGAGTTGGGGCTCTGCAGCCTGGAGAAGGCTTCCAGGAGACCTTACAGTAGCCTTTCAGTATGTGAAGGGGGCCTACAGGAAGGCTGGGGAGGGACTATTTACAAGGTCCTGTAGTGACAGGACAAGGGGCAATGGGTTTAAACTGGCAGAGGGGAGATTGAAACTGGATGTTAGGAGGAAGTTTGTTACAGTGAAAGTGGTGAGACACTGGCACAAGTCGTCCAGGGAGGTTGTGGCTGCTCCCTCCCTGAAGATGTTCAAGGCCAGGTTGGACGAGGCCTTGAGTGAGCTGTGCTAGTGGGAGGTGTCCCTGCCTATGGCAGGGGGTTGGAACTGGATGATCCTTGAGGTCCCTTCCAACCTTACCATTCCATGATCCTATGATCTAGCAACAAGCTACTAGCAAGAGTAGTCCAGCTACCCCTCCCCTTTGTTTTGGATTCTTGGGTAAGTCAAATAACTTCAGTCAAAATCCAACAGGAAAACAAGGACAGAGAAATGTTCTGCCAGGTGGACCAGCTGAACTAACTGCCCAACTGCCCTGATATAATGTAAGGAAAATGGTGAGAACACAGAGCCAGGGCCATCTCCACAGGACTTGAGATGAGCTTCACTGAAATGGTTAACTTCTGCAGGCATTTGAGACCTAGTCCACAAGTCCCTGCAAGCTGAAACCAGCTCTTGCAGTCAGTGCTACAAGATGAAATATATTTGAGACACAATCAATTCAGAGCATGTTTCTCCCTCTGTTTAAATAGCAAAGTTATTTGATTAAAGCTGATTTTAAGCCATTTCTAAAAAGTACTGAGAGCCTGCTCCAATGATACAAACTGCACATTTTACATCTGTTAAGTTAGTCTGTTAAAATAAAAGCAGCTCTGTTGCACACACACATCAGCATCAGCTCAGCTCTTTCTTCTGTTTAATTCCTGCTGGTGTAAAGCTCTGATTTAATTTACTGACTGGGAATGAAATCAGCATGAACTGTTTTCAGTGCATCTGTGCTGGGCATTTGTGATGATCAAACTGGACCATTTTAAAACAATGCCATTAGATTAAAAAGCATCACTGGCAGCAACAAGCTCTGAAGAGATGCAGTATAGTAGTTCTGGACTCTAAAGAACATGCAGTGAGTGGGCAGCTCCCTCTTTCCACTTCTTTCTTTTCCACTGAAATTGAACCCTGTCTCCACAAAGTCAGGAAAGAGTCCTAACAGTGCTGAGATCCTAGAAAAGTTGACAGGCTGTCACAATCAGGTGCTCTGTGGGACAGATGTCCACCTGGCCATGGGCTCTGTGTGCTGGGAGCTATTCTAAACCCCCAAATTTCATGTCCATGAGGGAAGCAGGATGCCGCTCTTCTTGGGTCCCGAGTTTAGTGGAGGACTAACAGCAAGATCAACAGAACCAGGTGCTGGAGGTTCTCAGTAACACCCAACTCCCTGCACCATGTACCCACAGGGGTCTTTGAGTCCCATTATCCCCCCTGGCACTGCCAGGGGCCACCAGTTTCTCTAGTCAGAGGGTAAATGTCTCTGTGATTTGTCCTTATGCATGACAAGCTCGGGGAAGCTCTAGGTTCACCTGGGGATGGCATAGAGCCTGTGTTCTATCTCTCCACTACAATCATGGTTGGGATCATGGAAGTGTTGGAGTGGGTCCAGAGGAGGGCCACAAAGATGATCAGAGGGCTGGAGCAGCTCTCCTATGAGGACAGGCTGAGAGAGTTGGGGCTCTTCAGCCTGGAGAAGAGAAGGCTTCGAGGGGACCTGATAGTAGCCTTCCAGTATCTGAAGGGGGCCTACAGGAAGGCTGGGGAAGGATTATTTACAAGGTCCTGCAATGACAGGACAAGGGGCAATGGGCTTAAACTGGCAGAGGGGAGATTTAGACTGGATGTCAGGAGGAAGTTCTTTACAGTGAGGGTGGTGAGGCACTGGAACAGGCTGCCCAGGGAGGTTGTGGATGCTCCCTCCCTGGATGTGTTCAAGGCCAGACTGGATGAGGCCTTGAGTAACCTGTGCTAGTGGGAGGTGTCCCTGCCTATGGCAGGGGGTTGGAACTGGATGATCCTTGAGGTCCCTTCCAACCTTACCATTCTATGATTCTATGATCACATGGGCTTTCCAGAGTAGCTCAGGGGTCCTACACTGAAATGCTGCTGGCTGTACATAGCCCTCTTGCTTCTCTGATACGAAGGGTTTCCTGAAGCTGGACCTGCAGACCTTTCCTAATTTGTGTTTCCCAAATAGCAGCCTGTTTTACTGGGAGAACTGGAAAAAAGCCCAGATTTCTTCAGCATTCCATACACCTGGTATATACCTAGTCTCCTCACACCAGGCAAGACTACTGTGCAGACTTCTCCCCAAGGTAGGAAGCATTCTTTCCAGTCTTCTTTAGGGTTTCCAACAGGGTGTCAACGTTGTGCTCGGAGTCGATGCACACCTTCTTGTTGGGCAGGTCAATATCAAACTGCACACCTACAAAGAAATTTGAAAGTGTTGCACAGCTGGAAGAAGCTAAATGGTGTGAGCAGGGAAAAGCTCAACCTCACACAATTGTGCTCCCAATTTGTGCTTACCTGTCCTAGGGTAAGCTAGGCAACAAAAAAATAAGCTAGGCAGCATGCCACCGCCACGAGTCAAAGGCATGCGTGCTGCCTGCCAGCAAACCCAAACTGGTGTCCTGCCACCAGTGGTACAAAGGAAGCCAGGCCTTCTGTAGATCTGCACTGGGCAGCAGAGTTCCTCAACTGCTTTAGTGTGCCCATCCCACCTTGGATCAACACAATCACTCATGCAATAATCAGAGTGAGCTGAGTTTAAACCAACTACTATAATCTCCAACCAGCTCAGCCTGTGCTGTGGTTTAGCACAGACAGGAATAATGAGGGAGTTAGTGTAGTGTTAGGACAGGGTCAGTGCTACCAGCAAGCCCTTCACAGTGGTGACTGAAAGCAGTTCTCAGTCGGGGAGGACAGGGGAGCAGGATGACACATCCTCACAACTGTAAGTGTGGGTCAGATGTTTCTTTCTTGGTACTTCCAGCACAAAGGAGGTATGGTTTGTAATTTTCCAGGTATTTAAAACAGGCTGTGCAGACAACCACCAGATGCTCTGCTCAGTAACTCTGCACTGTGAGGGCTCTGCATGTTGATGCTGATGACACATTTAGGGAAGTACCAACGTGGGATACCCCAAGCCTCCTTGGGAACAAAGCCTGGCAGGACATTCACCTCCCTTCCTTCTGGCAGCCTGAGCAAGGGTCTACCAGTGTAGTTCCCAGAAGGTTCTGGATGAGGGCCTGGTGATTCAGTGCCACCTGCAGCCACGGCAGCTCCACCTCCCTTGACATTTCTTCAAGAGGTCACCCAAGTCCTGTGGACAATCGGCGACTCATTGCTGACTAAGCAGCAGGCTCAGAGCAGAGCAGGCAGCAGAGGTTTCCAACCAGCCACTTTCAGCTCTCACCCACAGTGCTGCCCTTAGAGGACGGAGGACCGCAGGGCACTGACATCCTGCCCCAGAGCTGGTGTTGCTCCAACAAGCTGACTGCCCTGCCCCTAGCACTGACTCACCTCCCAGCCTGTGCAGCACACGGGTGACTGCATTGGAGCAGCCTTCACAGGTCATGTCCACAAAGAACTCGTGTTTCTGAAAAGAGGCACAGGAGGCATCAGGGAGGACGCAGCTGACAACACACCACAAGCACTCTTCCTCCACGCTTTGCCTTTTTCCTTTGTGAGGTGTGTTCAAATCCTTCTCAACCAAAAGGTCACTAGGGGATCCTTGGCAAATCTGAGAGCTCTTGGTACTCCTCCCTATGGCGTCCTTGTGCTGTCCCTCACAGCATCACCCTGAGGTGCCTTTGGAGACTGTCTGGTCCCTGCTCACAGCAAGGTCACCTTTAGGGTCAGCACAGGTTGCCATCTCCATAGGCTTCTGCTGGACTCACTCTGCCCTGGGGAGCTCCACGAGATGTAAGTTTCCTACCTCTACTCACTGTCCTGACCTGGTCTGCAAAGTTCTTGGTGCTTGCCAATCCCACTCTTCTTCTGTCTACAAGGCCTCTGATGCCCAGCATAACAAACTCATAAAAATTACCAACAGAACTGAAATTTAGGCAACATCAGTGATGGTTTTTCATCCCTTCACTTCTTGTGAGACACAATGGGCTCTACTGTAATACTAATCATTGTGCTCAAACTTTGGCACCACACAGATCCTGATTTACTTTTCTTGAATATTTTTTTACTTTGCTTAAAAAAAACAACCCAAAACACCAAACAAAAACAAATTAAAAAACCCACAAAAAACCCCAACAAAAAAAACCAAACACCCACAAACAAAACATGAACCACCACCACCACCACCACCAAAAACCCCCAAATAAACAAAAAACCCAAACCAACAACAAAACCTCCAAATAAACCAAAAACTCAAACCAACAGAAACAAACCCCAAAACTCTCCCTGTTTGTTACCCAAAATGTACATTTCTCTCTACTTAAAACCACTCTTTGCACCCCAACACCGAGAAGCTAACACCCTGATGGGCAGCACTCACCGGGGAAAGCAGGCGGGGGAAGGGGTTCGCATTAGCATTTCCCAGTGTAATTAGCATTTGCTCGATTTTTATTTCACAAATGCTGTAGCCGCTCTGGGGGTTGGGGTGTGGGAAAGAGATCGGATGGAGCAGAAGGGACCGGATCTGGGCAGCAGGGATGGGGACGGGGTCCTGGCGCAGAAGTCCCACCCTGTACGCTGCCCTGTACGCCCAAGCCCAGGATTCCTGGGGAGACCTCGCCGACCCTCCCCCCTCTCCCCTCCCCGTTAACCGGGCAGCGCCCTTCCCGCCCCACCGCCACCCCTGGCGCCGGGCGCAGGCCCACCACGTCCCTCGGCCCCACGCAGCCCGTTCGCGGTCCCCCGCCTGCTCCGATGCCCTTCTCAGCACCGCCCGGGCCCAGCACCCACCGGCATGGCGGCGCGCGGCGGCAGCTCCCGGCTCTCGGCACGGTGCGGAGGAAGGGGCGGGCCGCGCCCGGCTCTCGGGCCCTGAGCGCCAGCTACGCACAGCGCCCCCGGGCCGGCGGAGAGCCCGGCGGAGGCCCTCAGCCTCCCACAGACAAGGGCAGCGGCCCCCCTCTGACTAGAACCGTCCTGATCGCCGTCAGCTCTAAGCCCATAGCCCCACCGCGGCAGCGTTTTCAGAAGGTTCTGCAAATGCCACCCGTGGGCCAGGAGCCTGTTTCGGCTGCACAAAAGCCCAGACTGGGCAGCGAGGGCAGGGACATATTTCAGCACGGCAGGAGTTTGGGGCTGGAGGTTTTTCTCAGCACTGACATGAACTGGGATGCAGGTGTTCAGACAGGCTTTGTCCTGTGTTTCACGCTTTATTAGCCCTTTGGGGACAGCGATTTTAATTCTCAGGATCACTGGTTTGAGAAATGCAGCCCTTTCTTCTCCTGGGTATGTTTCTCTTCCTGTGTTTCTGATAATAAAATACAGCCATTCCTGAGTAGATGGAACCGGGGTTGTGGCTGGACCGATGCCATCTGGATTAGGATGAAGCCTGAGGTAGGAATAAGGCTGAGGCCATCGGCAGGAGATGCCAGAAAGGGTTAAGGACAAAGTGTTGGAGAAGGCTGTGGTGTGGATCCCTAACAGCTGCCCGGTGCTCAGCCTGCTTTACAGGCTAAAGACGGCAGAGACAAAGTGGCTGTAGGAACAAGGTGGGAAGCCTCATAAAGATGGGGCAGAGGTGTGAGGGGTTGGCCAGGTTGCTTCAGAAAGCTTGTTTTTCTCTGCTGTTTGAGGTTTTGATGTTTACTGGCTTAGGAGAACTCTGGTACACTGGATTATTGGATGAGGGAGGTTTGCAGGGCATGCCATTGGAATGGGTTGCCCAGGGTGTGGTGGAGCCACTGTCTCTGGAAGTGTTCAAGAAAAAGCCTGGATGGGGCACTTAGTGCCATGGTCTAGTTGACTGGCTATGGCTGGGTGATAGGTTGGGCAGGATGAGCTTGGAGGTCTCTTCCAACCTTATTGATTCGACGATTCTACTTCAGAGCGAGTTGAGAGATAGAAAGGCTGCTGGTCCTTGAAGACGTTTGTGTGTCTGCTTTGGGGTGGTTTGACGTTTCTTTCCCCCTGGATGTTTGGCCCTTTGAATGAGAATGGGCCTTTTTCTTAAAATCTCAAGCCAAGGTGGAGGAGGCAATGGTGGGGGCTGGGAGCAGCATGGGGCTGTGGGTAACCAGAGAAGAGATGGTGTGGAACATCGAGGCTGAGAAGAGCTGCGTAGGGTGCGATACTTCCTGACCACATGTTGGGCTTCAGCGTCTTCCTTTCCTGTTAAGAAACCCAGCCTGCAGCAGCAAAAATAATGGGTGGTTTTGGTTACTTGCTGCTGCACCAGCCAGAGCTGCATCCCAGGATGTTGGCTCGCTAACTGTGGTAGTTTGAGGGGTCCAAGGTCCCCCTTAAACAAAACCATAGGGACAGAGGCCCATCCCAGGGGGATAGACCTGCATGTCCCAGGATATTGCAATACTGTTGTTCTATTCCCTTTCCAATATCACTTCCCCTCATTGTAATGTTGTTATTCTATTCCCTTTCTAGTATCCTGTCTCCTCATGCCGAGTTGATACTGAACAGGCTATGCCCCTGCCAGGAGGGCTGAGCTGAAGATGATGTGAATGCCCTTCCTGGAAAGTTGTTGTTGCATAGGCTGGGGTGAGGGCACTCATTTTAACACTGCATTACCTGTCCCCCCTTTGCTATGGGGAGAGATGCCAGGGGTTCCCCTCACAGGGTTTATTTTGGACGACTGTTGTGCTGGGTCACTGGTCTCATGTTAAACTTCGCTAAAGTCTGTGCTACTGATTTATGAACTGGCAGACTGCAAATGTGGCTGAGATTATAAATAGCTGGGGTGTGTGGGGGGATGGATATTAATGCTGTGCATGGCCTCGTGCCAGTCCACTGACTGTATCTCTAGCTGCAAGACATAGCAGGGAGGAGCTTAGGCAGCATATAGGGATATGGTGATGGGGAGGAAATCACTTTTATAGAGTGAAATATATCTCTGACTGCTTCATGTCATAGCTATGTTTGGGATGAGATGTGACACAAGCAAGAGGAAAGCTATGGCCTTCTAGGAGCTGGCTATTTGAGGCTGTTTCTCTTCCCTCTTGCTGTCCTTGGGCTCCCTGAACCAGGTATAAACAGGTGAAGGCAACCCGTCTTACTCCAGCACAGGGATGGTGACCACTGCCTTCTGACAGCGGCTGTCTCTCCTTCTGGTGGAGGTGGCTTTGGCTGCAGCTCAGCACAAGTGCCGTTTGAGTGTTACAAGTTTCACTCTGATATGGGTCAAGAACTGGCTAGAGGGCTGGGCCCAGAGAGTGGCGGTGAATGGTGCCACATCCAGCTGGCAGCTGTCACTAGTGGTATCCCCCAGGGATCAGTGCTAGGCCTGGTCCTGTTCAATATCTTTATTGATGATCTGGACCAGGGGATTGAGTCCAGCATCAGTAAGTTTGCAGATGACACCAAGTTAGGAGCAGATGTGGATCTGTTGGAGGGTAGGAGGGCTCTGCAGAGGAACCTGGACAGGCTGGATGGGTGGGCAGAGGCCAGTGGGATGAGATTTAAGAAGGCTAAGTCCAGAGTTCTACACTTTGGCCACAACAACCCCAAGCAGTGCTACAGGCTGGGGACAGAGTGGCTGGAGAGCAACCAGGCAGAAAGGGACCTGGTGGTGCTGGTAGAGAGTAGCTGAACATGAGGCAGCAGTGTGCCCAGGTGGGCAGGAGAGCCAATGGCATCCTGGCCTGGATCAGGAACAGTGTGGCCAGGAGGACAAGGGAGGTTCTTCTGCCCCTGTGCTTAGCACTGGTCAGGCCACATCTTGAGTGCTGTGTCCAGTTCTGGGCCCCTCAATTCAAGAGAGATGTTGAGGTGCTGGAAGTTGTCCAGAGAAGGGCAGCAAGGCTGGTGAGGGGCCTGGAGCACAGCCCTGTGAGGAGAGGCTGAGGGAGCTGGGGGTGTGTGGCCTGCAGAAGAGGAGGCTCAGGGCATACCTCATTGCTGTCTACAGCTACCTGAAGGAAGGGTGCAGCCAGGTAGGAGTTGGGCTCTTCTCCCAGGCAACCAGCAACAGAACAAGGGGACACAGCCTCAAGTTGTGCCAGGGGAGGTCTAGGATGGACGTTAGGAGGAAGTTCTTGACAGAAAATGATTTGCATTGGAACGGGCTACCCAGGGAGGTGGTGGAGTTGCCGTCCCTGGAAGTGTTGAAGCAAATCCTGGATGGGGCACTTAGTGCCATGGTCTTGGTTGATTGGCTAGGGCTGGGTGCTAGGGTGGGCTGGATGAGCTTGGAGGTCTCTTCCAACCTGCTTGATTCTAAGTGTCTTTTAGTGTTAGAAGCTTCTTTTACGACTGCCACTGCTGGCTTCTCTCAGGTGAGTAAGTCGGTTGTGCCAAGTGAACCTCAGGCTGGGTGAGGACCTGTGGTGCAGATGAGGCTGTGGCCGCTGGAGGAGGCAGTCTTCAAGAGGGAAGCCCGGGACGCGTTTACTGGTACGTGTCTGTGGCTGTTTCTCTGTGATGAGCCAGGGACTGGGTGCTCCTATGATGAAAAAGGCGGCAGCAGTGCCTGTGCCCGTATCACATACATAGCCCGCCAACCCTCCCCGCCGCCATGTTGGGCGCGGGCGCCGTCCCCTTCCCTCCAGCAGGGGGTGATGGTGGGCGTGGAACGCTGCCCCTCGTGGCGGGCTCCTGTCTCTTTAAGAACGTCGGAGGTGGCCTGTCCGTCCGGGCCCGCTGCGCTCTCCCATTGGCTACCGTGCTCCGTGCGGCACCGAGGGAGCCGCCCTGTTCTATAAGGGGTTTACTAGCACCTTCTGAAGGGCGCTGCTGTGCGGCTCAACCATACTACGGCATCAGGCTTGTCCCGCCCTCCGCAGCTTACAGGGCGGGTACCGTCGCTGCATTGGCTCAGGAAGAAATCTATTAGGCTATGTTCCACCCCAACAGCGGGAATGCCACCGCCTATTGGCACTACTGTGTGTCGGTCACTCTTACTGCACCCGCGGAGCCAGGCCGCGTGGTTGGTAAACTCAAGTGCCTTTCAGCTCTCTGCCCACCACTTTTGGTGCTGCAGGCCAATTAGGATCCGAGTGACGGCGACCGCCGTTCTCTTATTGGCTAAGGGTCCTCCAGTTGGGGTAGGCTGCGCGCCGGATATATCTAGCCGGCTGCAGAGCACGCTGTTGCGTGAGGTGCTTGTCGTCCGCCGGGCAGGCCTGTGGTGAAGCGACGCCTCCCGCTCCCGTCCCGCTCCGCCCGCAGGTGAGGGGGGGAGTGCCAGCGCCAACAGCAAGAGCGGCCGGCAGCCAGCGGCGCAGTTGCGGTCTGTGGGGGGAAAGCTGCGGGCTGCACGCACGGTGCTTGGCCTGAGGCGCAACTCCCCNCCGTTGCCGGGCTTTCGCAGCCCAGTGTGGGTCTGTGGAGCGGGGCCCTCAGGCGGGAGGAACCTCCTGGTGTCGCGGCGCCCTCAGAGGCTGCCGAGGCGGGAGCGGGGCACTGCGGTGCGCCGCAGGGCGAGCAGTTACCTGGAGGAGAGCGTTATTTGCGGGGGGAGGAGAGGGGGATGGGGATCGACGGGCCTTCATTGTGCGAGTCGAGATGCGGAGCTGCGAGCTTTGTTCTCGGCTTTACAGACTGTGGTGTATTTTCATACACTGGTCTAATTGTTGGACGGTTTTTGTTTTGGGTTTGTGGGGTTTTTTTGCTTGGGTTTTTTTTTTTTTTTTGAGAGAGGCGAAAGTTAGCCCTGAAGGAGTCCAAATGTAGCTGAGGTATTTCCTTTAAATAGTTGTAGCTACAGACTGACGCAGTAATGCTGGGTGTTTACACAGCGAGGTCGTCTGTACCGCTGTATCAGTTCATAGGTGTCTTCCTTGCTCAAACTTTATGGGCGAAGAGACTCGCAATTCGACCTGGAGGAAAGCATGTCTCTTACTCTGACTTACCGCATGACCTTGGCTGTATCCGAGATTAAGCCAAGATTTAAATGCGAAGTAGTGCTTGAGTGAAGACTTTCTAGGCTTTTGTAAGGCCCTAGATGTAATTGGTGGAGGAAAACCAGAGAATAGGCCTCCATACTTTTTTCAGATACATCCTACTCGTGCTGTTAGTCATTCTCAGTGGCCTTACCTGGTGACCTTTTGTGCTGAGGATCGCAGAGATGTGATGAGTATACTTTACAAAGAAAGTGATACCTTTTTAATTCAAAATTGGCTGAAAGCAGCATTTGCAGCAAGCCGCCATCTTTCCAGTGTATGCTATTTTTGTCTAGCTTATGCTCTCACTACCAGGAGTGACAGCCCTAGGAAATGCGGACACTGCTACCGAGCTCTAAAAGCTTCCAGGTGTCATAAATGTTGTCTGTATGTTGAATTGTTTTTATATAACAAGACTTTTTAGATTGGTGCCCTGAAGAGAAGTGCATAAGTTGACAGACGAAAATTGCATTTCAAACCTTTTCTGAAATCTTCCCTTGGACCAAGGTTTCTCTTTTCTTATTTTCTCTCTGTGAAGAATAAGCCTAATTATATTCTTAAATAGATGCTTCCATAATACTAGTGGTAGCATTTCCACATTCTCTGTGAAATGAGCTCACCTGTTCTTCTACC
Source organism: Eubucco bourcierii (assembly GCA_013396675.1). Classification (NCBI taxonomy): domain Eukaryota; kingdom Metazoa; phylum Chordata; class Aves; order Piciformes; family Ramphastidae; genus Eubucco; species Eubucco bourcierii. The sequence continues at coordinate 1,164,405 of VWZE01018683.1, forward strand.
GTTTCACTCAAGATACTTAATGTGAAGTTGTGAGTCTAGTTTTAAGAACTCCGCAGCTGTACTGGATGGAACATACAGTAATATTGAAGGCTATTTCTAAGAATTTACATGCCTAAACTCTTACCTTAATCATAAAGATACTCCAAGAACATAAGGATCTCTATACTACTTTGATATAATCACGTACGAGGGACTAGTTTGCCTGAAAGACAATGTTAAAACACTAGAAAGTGTAATTGCACAAAATCTGTTAGAGTCAAATCAGCATCGGAGCCTTTACAAATATGTGCCTTATCTTTAAATAGAGATCTTCTATTTAAAAGGCTTCTGTATGCATCAGGATCTGAATGGTAGTCTGCTTCTTGACTTGTGTGAGTTGAGGAACTATGATTTTTTTTTTTTGCTAGGTTGCATTCTTTTAAGTATGAACTCCTCAAGTTGAAGGCTAGAAAACATTATTAAAATTAAGGTAGAAGACCTGGTAGACAAGATTTCCTTTGTATGTGTGGGTCAGGTGTAAACATCAGCATCTTCTGTGGAATCCTTTGCATCCGCAGTCTTAAACATCAAAACCATACAAAAAAGGCTTGTTTGTACTTTGATAATAAGCCTACTGCTCTACTGTTCATTTTGCTGCTGGCACAAAACCATTAATAGAATCCAATACAACTGATGATACTCTTAAGTTTCAGTGTATTTTAAAAACATGAAAACTTCATGCACCTGATGAAACAGCAAGCTCTTTATTGGTTCAGAAAGCTAGTGTTTGCTTTTTAACCTTGAAAATTGTAAGGTGAACATATACGGAAGAAAGTAAAATGAAGATTGTATTACTATATGTACATATGGGCATTTCTGTTCATAAAAGTAGTGTCTGTGAGAGAGCATTCATAAGATTAATGTAAGTGGCTTGTTTCTTGAGTTAGAGAATGTTTGAATTACTGTAATTTTCTATGTTAGAACTTGGACCTTTCTGAGTGATACGATTGTTGAAGAACCAAGGAGGAAATCAAGCTAGAGTAGGGCCCTAGCAGGGTACTGATGATTATGCTAGCTGTAGTCTGTTGTGCTTCAACTGAATTGAAGATTAAAATGTTTTGTCTAGAAAGCTGGGTACTTTTGTACAGGTGTCTACATAAAATCTCCAGACCTGAAGTAGTTGTTAACTTTCTGCTGAAACTGCCAGTAGACTCGATAATCTTTGGTACTTCATTGAGTGATTAAAAAAAAAATTAAAAAACTTAAATTCCCAAGTCTGGTCTTCATCTACTCTAAAAGAATCCCAAACACTGTAAGTAGTGAATATTACACTGATTTGAGGTCCTAGTTTCACTGTATGAAGTCTGAACATCTTCCAGGAAGACATAGCTGGTGGAGTACAGCTTTCAGAGCTAGACTATTGTGAGCTCTCAGTCATATACAAATTATCTGTAATGAACCTGATTCTTTGCTGAGACAAATGTGAAACCTGCCTTCTTGAATGTTGGTGGCCATCTTTCATTTTCCTCTGCTTTGCTCTCTACTGTTTCTCATTTCACTTGAGACCACTAGGGTAATTTTTTGTTTTCTTTTGAAGTGTCTAACACAGTAGCAACACCATGATGGGTCTAGCATCCAGTTCATACATGAAATTAGCTAAAATGAGTAGAGGAGAGAGTTTACTCTTTACAGATATCTGTTCAGCATGCAGAAAATGTTTTGTTGGACCTTAATCCTGGTGACTTTAGTCCAAATGGGAGTGAGCTTGAATTTCACCGTAATGTCTGTGTAGCTTGGAGTATTCTAATCTGCCTCTTCTGCATATGAGTAACTTCTGCTTTTGACTTTAAGAAGCTGCAGTGGAGCCAAATGGAAAATTGCAGACCTAAGAGAAGAGGACCAGACCTGCTGCCAACTTCAAGTTGCTGGAGCAGCTCTTGGATGTCAAAACAAAACCTGTTCTAATGGTAAAATCATAGAGTCTGAGTAGCTACTTTTTCATGAAGCAATCTGGAGAACCATGTAGGCATAAAGCTAACTTAATTTTTCATTTGAAAAAAGAGTAAATAAACCAATCAGACTAGAACTATCCTACCATTCTTGAGGATAAAATGTGCGTGTTTGAAATGTAATTTTACAGAAAATACTGACTGGAGGGTGAATATGGTTGGAACAGGCCCACTCAGAGATGAGAAAATCCTTCACCTGTGTGTAGGAGAAGGCCTACTTAGGACAGTCTGATTTAGGATTTTTTTTTTAAATGTAGGAATGTCTCTAAATTCAAGGGTTTAAATTTTGAAAAAAACCTCAGTTAATTTTAAATTTGGGTTTCTGTCAAATCATTTGCAAGGGCCAGTTCTTTTTCTGTAATGCTAAATGCAACATAGCTATCTTTTTGAGATGGTATCAAGTGTTGCTAGTTAGGCTCAGTTAGCCTTAGCTTAATGTTAGAGCAATTCCTTTACAGCAGCCTTGCTTGACTTTTCTGTACTGGCAAGATTATTTCCAGCTTTTCTTTGTCAAACTGAAGCAGGATATGAACAGCCCTCTTAACTGTTTTAATAAAAAAAAAGGAGAGGAGAGTTACAGCTTCTCAATAGCTGACAAGTGAACTTCTGGAAATGCACAAAGAAATTCAAAGGAGTTGTTGAGTATACAGACTTGTGGCTCTCTTAAGGGCAGGATGATCAAATTGTTTAAACCTGCTTTTGACTGACCTATTGCAGGTGAAGTTGTCTCAAAAAATCCCCAAGCAGTGATTGAGCTTCAGGTTGTACTTCTGAGTGCAAGTCTGGTTTTAATGGCAGAGTCCTGGCACAGGAAGAGTTTAGTGAAGTAACTCTCAACCTAGGGCTTGCTTTCTTGCCTTTCAGACATCTAGAAGCACCAGAGGTTATGTCTAATTTGGTTCTTTGGATTTTTGTTTGGTTTTTAGGCAATGGGGATTAAGTAGTAGGAATTTATATCTGTGTTTAGTTTGGAACTACCACCTTGCCTGCTTCGTGTTGTTGTTCATGAGTAGGAAACTTCTAGTGGCTTGCTGAGAGATGAAAAGTCTTAGAAATCTGAGAAGACAGAAACTTCACTTCCGCTATCCTAAGTGTATAGTGTACATTGTTGAAACAAAGGTAATATAGTTGCACATGGAACTTAGTGTGCTGATCTGTGTAATGTCAGAAAGAACTTGGGTACATATATATCTTCTAAGCTTGAATATTTTTCTGCTGTGACACAGTACAGCAGAACTTTGAGGAGGTAATGCTAAGTACCTTAGCTACAGTCTCGAGGAGAGCTCCGGATACTTGACTACTGAAAGGTGACACTTGATAAGTTGTGGGCATAGGCCAGCTGTTGTAAACAAACTTAACAATAAAACCTGTTTCTTGCTACTAATTCTCAACAAGGATTCCAGTGCTTTTGCTGCTTCTGCAGAAATGCTATCCTCCTCTTTGTATGGCTACTTTTTGTGTTGCTGAATGGAAGTGATGATTCTGAGATACAGAGTAGAAAATTGGAAGCCAGTTGAGACAGCTTTAAAAAGGAAGAAAGAAAAAAAAACCTCAAAATGCACTAAGACTGATAGAGCACTTGGAAAGGCAAACTGGTTTGAGGGGAGAATACAAGAAAAAAACAGTTCTGTGGGAAACTTAAAATACCACTTTAGTACCAAATTACTAAGACTCTTCTAGGTTGGATTGTTTTCTTCCCCTCTCCCTTTAAGCAAGACTTAATTTGCTTTTTGTATGTGTACCTTTATGCTTCTAACTACAGGAATATTACCTAGTATCTTTTTCTTTCCCCAGATAAACATTCCTTACTGATCTCATCTACCTCAACTTAGGCTTTAGGTACTCCTCTTTGTGTTTTCTTTCTGTGTTTGATCTTAATGTTTTAGAAATCATATTTCTCCGAAATGATCGCTGTTCTTTTAGATTCTGAATGACAACAGTTCATCTCTTGCTTGGCAAAGCTGAACAATACAAGAAATGCAGAATTTTGTCTGCAAACTGGCAGGCTCCATCATATCCATCAATTTATGGATCACACTTAGGTTTGTCAGCAAAAACACAGGCTGACTGCTAGAATGACAGCTCTTCTGCAGCAATTCATGGTTTGTTTAGTTGTGTTCTTGCAGTGTTTAAAGGGCTGTGCATTGCTGCTGAGTAAGGCTTCCCATCTGCCACTGGCAAGCACAGGGAGTTTTCAGTACTAGCGTGTGCACTGTTGAGTCCAATTCTGAATTATTTTTTCATCTTGTAATGAAAATGTTTTTCTTGTTCTTACATTTGGATTGATTGCTTGGGTACATTGATTAGAAAATAGCTAAGTTTCTAAGTTGATTCTTCTCATTTACATATTGATGTAGTGTCTAGCTTTCTGATAGATCCTTCGTCAATGTGTATCAGAAAGGTTCAAAATGGGGTTCAGGTGTTGCTGTGCCTTTCTGCAGCATCAGGATAATTAAGCACAGAGAAAGCTGTTTGCTGAAGGATGCAGCCTCGTTATTTTATTTAGGATCCAGCGCCTTGTAACACCTCAAGGACTTTTGAACTTGGACCTTGTCTTTGTAGACTGCTTGTTTGTGATACAATAGACACTAGTCACTACAGTGGGTAGGGAAATGTTTGTGTTAAGTTCGAGGAGCCACATCTATGGTTCGTTAGGTGTTGCTGTTGAAGATTATGAATAAAGGCTTCTGTGCCTATATGCATCTAGTACTTCACCCTGCTGTCATCTCAGCTGGACAGTGCCTGCTGGATGTTCCTAGTGAATATGTATCTTATAGACCATCTTAACATTTCCAGGAGATACTGGTGAGAAATGGTTGCTGTGATAATCTCTAACTTGTTTGAGTATTTCTAATATTTTGTTATTCATTAGATAAGTTATCCCATCACCTTTCTGGCTGCAGCTTCTAAATGTCTCACCTCCTGTGGGCTGGTGCAACCTCTAGAATAACTTATCAGACAGAGTACTTCCCCTCTGAATCTGTCAAGATGCAAAAAGCTGAATGGGATGGAAGCAACTTTCTATAATGCCTTCTGTGTGAAATACAGGCTGCATTGCTGTGACACTGTTGTTTCTTTTGACATTGTCCACCCAATGGGAGACCAGTAGGGACTGTTTTTTAAAGATTAGTGTTTTGAGACTAAATTTGCCTGTTTATTTGAGGTGCCTTTTCTGTGCTTCATAATTTAGGCTCAAGGTCAGAAACTGAGTGTTTTGGGGTTTGGTTTTTTTTTTTGCCATCCAGTAGTTAAACCTGTATCACATTGAGATGAGATACTACAAGGTGCCTGATAAAAGTGCTTTGAATGCACATTTCTGTTAAAAAAAGTATGTTACGCTTCCTGCTAGAGGGCAGGCTGGGATAACAACAGAAATCCCCATCTGAGATGGGCACTGGAAGTTACCTAGTGATGCACCTTTAGCTTGTTTGTGTTTCACCATTCTCTCCATAATATTTTCTACTGTGGTTCACACAGGTACCAGCTTCTTTCAGCTTGCTCTGCAGCACTAGCAAATGCTAGTAATTTGAAAGGTGTGGAGAGTTGGAATTAACTAGGTTTGGTTTGCTTTTGTTGTTTAAATTTTCATCTAGATCCTGCTTGTTGGAAGCATATTAGGAGTTTTCTTCATGATTTTATTTGTACTATTTTTCTTTGTCTAATGCAGCAGTGGTACCTGCTTCTAGTGCTGGTTACTCCATATAGATAAATGGTTTGTGGCTTTGAATGTGCTCACCTGTTGCTAAGCAACCTGGAGAAATCCTAAATGACACTTAATTACACAATCCTATTAACTATTGACCAGACCCTTAATGTCCAATGAAATTGCTAGTTGCCAGCTTTGTAGTGTGGTGTGGTTAGACACACACGCACACACCCCTTTTCTATGTGATCCTCTCTGGGTGTTTCTTAAGTTTCAAAAAAACCTTTTATATTGTGGAATTAATTGATAGCAAAATGAGATAGTAGAGTTGAATGAAAAGTTTGTTTTGGTTTAAAGAGGAAAATTGTCTTCATGTCAGTAGAACATCAGTCCTACTCTTGGAGCTGGAGCTGTCTTTGTAGCATTAAAAGGTAAAGTTGTAGAAAGGAAAGATTTGAATTACACTGTTTCAAACAACCTCATCAGCTTCTGTGAAATGTAACAGCTCTGAAAATATCTTCCTGGGTTAAACCTGTAATTAAATGGACAGATGGACACATGTGCAAGGTGGGAGGGATAGGGGCAATGTGACTGTTTTGGTACCCTGTAAACTACAAATTTGTGGAGATGGGCAGGGCTATAGCATCAACGAGGCACCTTATAGCACACAAATAGCTCCTAGAAAAAGTGGGACAAGCCAACAGCAGCTCACCTTGATCTGCTGTGTAATATTCCAGTCAGAGCTATAATGCAGTGTAGCAGTGTTGGATTTGAGACTTTCTTGTATTTAACTGCCAAGTCAAAAATGTGAAAATGAAGATTTTAGAGACAGGTGAAGGATAATGTTAAAGACTGTTTAGAATATTGTTCAGTGTAAGTTTTAACTGGTCTTCTATTACTACTGATATTTTTCTTGACAGAAGGTGTTTTAAATGGCCACATGCTTTAGGAAGTGATTTATTTCATTGAGGCCTTTTCCTCTGGCTTGTTACATCAGGCTTAGTCAGTTTTGCAGCCACTGGTTGTCCTTCAGAGCCTGAACATCACGTAATGTACATTACATTTTTGTTCTGTAGAAAGTCTGTTAGAAACAAAATCAGACTAAACTACTTGTCTTTTTTTTAATAATAAATTGAAATAAAATTGAGTTGAGGTAGCATTGGTTAGTTCACTGTCACTATAGCAATTTGGTGGAAAAAACATCTGATGCTAGTTATTAGGTGTTCTTGGAGTCTGTTATTTTTCTGAATATCGTGATGCTAATGGGTTTCGTGAACCTAAATCTGAATTTATGTAAATAGTTCTAATTTACATAACTGTACTTCAGAAATTGAGTGCCTAGCATTGATTTTCTGCCAAGTAGGAGCATTATAACAGATGGTGGAATTTTCCACCAGCCAGGTGATAACCACTGTAAAGGAGATATTTGTCTTTCTGTAAATCTCATGGCTTAAGGAAAGGGCTCAGTTATGTTGCAGAACTGTTGCAGTGTATTTCTTGTAATTTGAATTGCCCAACTTGTTTGACATTTATGGAGTGATAGGAATGCATTTTTATGAATGAATCTTAAATCATCTGATTTTCAGCATTTCTTCTCAGTTCTCACCCATTCATCATTATCTCAACTGAAATGAAAATGTGAGGGTAAGTTTCTATCAGGAGTGATGTAGTGACAGTTCAGGCCTTCACTACTGTTATGCTCCGTGCAGTAGAAATGCAGTAAAGATATTTGCAGTTATTCTTAGGTCAAGGAATACTAGAGTAAAATTGCTCGTTGGGGAGCAAATTTTCTCTCTGGAGATGCTTGGCTTCTATCATTCAGGTTGTGCTGGCTGGAGAGCAGGAACAGATGGCAACTGGCAGTGTAGCAGCAGGTGCAGCAGGAGTGAAAACAGATTGTTGTCCTCTGATTAGGTCATGTAAAGGTTTTTCCCATTTCTTTTCAGATCTGCATAATGAGAGCTGGGCACTCAGCTATTCCTCATTCTGTGTTATGGCTAAATCTAGGAGATTTTTGCATCCTTAGCTGTAGGGAAGTCTTTTGATTTAGAAAAAAAAAATTAGCATGTAAATGTGACAGATATAAGCACAAGGCACTCGACTTTCAGTGTCTTCAGTACAATACTGAGACAGCTCAGAACAGCATTAAGTTGATGTGGTAGCTCCATGGGCAAGGACTCGCTGAAGAGGAACCTGAAAGCTTTTGATGAATGAGCTTTAGAGATTTGAGTGCTACAGGTAACAGTTTACTGTTAATGAAGAAGTCAAGCTTTGTATGTTCATCTTCCAGAAGCAATTGAAAAGAATTCTCAAGACTATGATTCAGCACTTAACAGAATTGAGCAGAAAAATCTATTGAAATCTATAGGAATGCTTCCCCCTCAATTACAGGGAAAGTTAGTTTTTAGAAAGACATTAAATTCAACCCTTGCACTTTCCACACCCTCCTCTGAAACTAAGTGAACAAGCAACATGTGTGTTCTGTGTAGAGCTCTTGTGCTCCACCTGGTAGGACTTGCCTTCTAACTTCTTAACTCACAGTACAGAGGCAAGTGTTTTAACTGTTGTGGAGCAGTTCAGTCTTGCATTGTCAGTTAAGCTGACTGGATCTGAAAATGTAAATCTTACCTGTCTGCCGTTTTTATTCCCACTGCTTTAGGGTCATCCTGTCCTTGGTAATGGCAGAATTTCACTAGAGCTTGACAGGGAACGAAGTTAAAGGAGGGAATCGGTGGTACTCACAATTTATCCTTACTTTACTTGTGGGTTGTTTTTTCCTTACTGTCCGATAATGTGTTGTGGGGATCTAATTTGACATGCACTAGAAGGCAAAGAAGTTCATATCTCTGAGGTTATTGTCCTTTCAGATTGTTTGATCTTGGACATCTGTATCTGTAATAGGATGCTTACAATTCAAAGGCTTCTTCAAAACCACAGATACTGGGAACTTCATAAATGAAAGTGGTCTGAGCACTTCCTGCAGGCCAGTATTGCTTTCTGCACAGTTAGCTTTTGAAAGTAGCCCCAAACAAATGAACGCTTCTGAATGCATTGAAAAAGGCTTGTTGAGATGTTTGGTCTTACCCTTCCTGCATGTCATGTAAGTAGTACTTCTGTGTATGGGGGTAATATTTCTAGTTTTGTCTTTTGGTTTGAACCTTAAACTGCACACCTACCAGGGGAAGAATGTGTATCTCCAGCTAAGCTGAATCCAATGCAGACTGCTAATTATTTGGACTCTGGGTGATATCACATCCTCTAATGTGTTATCTATGTGTCTGCCAGTGTGGTTGTCCTGTCTCTTGATCTGAGTATGTTAGTAGTTAGACCCCAGTTTGAGATAAAATGTATTTACCAGGTTGATGTGGACTTAGCTTATGTTTTGGCTAAAACTTTTCATGTTGTTGTATTCTCTTTGAGGTTTGAAGCTTCTGTTTTACATTCCTGCTTTATCCAGCACTGTGGTTGTAACTGCCTCTGCAGACCTGTATATGGTCTGCATTTGAAACAGTTGCTGTAAAAACACTACCCTGGGAGGTCACATCCCTCTTTTGAAGCTAGTCTGTTGTCAGTTCTTAGCATTTTAAAGGACTGCCCTGAAATTCAGCAAGTACAATGAAAATGCCAAACAAGGGCTTTGGATGAACTGGAACAAGGTAGTACATGTAAATGGGAGAGGCACTCTGTTTTTTTCCTTCTTACTTTGTTCAGATGATAGTTGTGGGCAATTCTTGTCACCCAAGACAGTCTTCTAATTCCCTTTTTAGTCAACTGCTTGACTCACTGCAGAAGCAGTTTTTGCTAACTCTGAACCCACAATGCAGGGCCTGAAAATGAACCGTCACACAGTCAGTGATACATCAACAGCAAAACTATCTGTTAAGCAACCATTCTGCTGTCTGTTGGTATAATTATGAAGCAGAAAACTTTTGTTTCTATATTGGGCAACAAAAATATGCTCTGATCAGTCTTTCCCTACCAGTTTGAACAGTGTATACTCAAAAATGAGGAAATACATGGACGTGCTTTAGTTTTGACTGATTTGGACTGAAGGCATGTCTTTGTATAATCTGTCTGCAAAGATTTCTGTTTTGTAATTTACAAATCTGTGGAAATTAGAGAGAAGGTACTTAGATGAACTTGTCTCTGGGTCTGGATGGTGCTGCTGTTTGTCTGATCATCTGGATTTAAGTGAGGTGACCTGCTGAGCTTGGTGGAAGCAAGGGAAGAGCAGCATGGATTTGCTTGTAGCATAGTAATTTTAATATAATCCCATATTCCTCTACAGTACTTGTGAGTGACAAGGACTGTGCTGCAAGATAAAAATAGATTGGACTCGTTCTGACCTTTTGAAAATGCCTCTAATACACTAGCACAGGCTTTGCCTTAGAACATCTGACTTTTAATTCTGATTGTGGAGTCAAGTGAGGTAAGTAGAACTGGGATCGACTGTAAATGACTGAGCCACTTAGCAAATCCTCTTGAAGAACCATACTTGCTTCCCACCTGCTTTTTACTGTAGGATGATTAAATGCTGACATATTATGAGGTAATCTCCCTTCCCCATGTGGCCTTTCTCACCACTGGTTTGGTACCCAGCAGTCTTCTCAGCATGAAAGACTGGTGACTGAAAATGCATTGATTAAACTGCTTATTGTGGTATAACAGCTGAAGGGTTTTGGTGTGCGCTTCCCAATGCGATTATGTGGCTTATGCTATCAGTGTGTGAGCAGCAGTGTGAAACTTCCATTTTACATAGCTTTTTGATCATTTTTTTTTTTCTCCTGTAGTTTTCAGTTGACCAAAGAAATGGTGATGGAGAAGCCAAGTCCCCTGCTGGTCGGGCGGGAATTTGTGAGGCAGTACTATACTCTGCTGAACCAAGCACCTGACTATTTGCACAGGTAACATTTCACTTAATCATCCTGTTTTCTGTGTGAATTTCTGATTTTTCTGTCTTCAAATTGGTGTATAAACTTATTACCATGTCTTGGCTTGCTCAATTTGGACACTTAAATGGGACACTCATAGACTGACTCTGGATATAGTTTGCTTTCATTTTTGATCAGCTGGGTTCAAAAGTGAGTAATAAAACTTGCAGAAATTCTTTCAATCTGTGTTCTGGTTCTTACTGAAATGCTGCTAGATGTGTTCTAACCAAGAAGGAAGAAATAATGTAAATTAGAAGCATGTTGCTTGCTACTTCTAGTTATAATCAATATAAATTAAAGTTGGGTAAATGTGATTTAGTTTAGTGTCATAGTTTTATCTTGATACAGTGCCCTCTAACTAGGGGAAAAACACTGAAAGTGATGTTTGCTTGTATGTGGGTTTCTCAGTGCTTTTGTAAAGGAAAATTAGAGGAATTATGGATGTGCAGCAAACTACAGTCTGTTATCTAAATTGGTTCTATTTGATTTGACAAATAGCCTACATTGCTAGAGCTAATCTGATTTCTGCAGACACTATATTTTGGTGTGTTTTGAGTAGCTAGACAAATTTCTGAAACCTCCTTCCAGTTTCAGGGACACCAGACAGCTGACCTTGTCTGCTGGGGCAATTTAGTGTCCTGTGGAATTAATTTTTTTAAAATCCCTTATGTTCTAGCATAATGTGGTTCCCTGGAATATTTTGATGATTTAGCTTGTAGTCCCCTAGTCAAAGTGGAAGGTTTATCTGCAGTACTTTTCCTGTAGATGAACAAAATAAAAGTTTCTCTAGCACCTTGCTCAAGATTTTCAACTAGAACTTGAAGGGCAGCCTTCAGCATCCTTGTATTGAAGGTGCTTTAGGGACCTTGTACAGAAAGGGGAGAATGAGATTGAGCTATCTAGCTCCTTTGTGACTTTGGGTATCTGACATGCCTGAGTGCTGCAGCTTACACAGCAGAACTTTGCATTCTCTCCTTTGATTAAAAACTCCCAAATCTCTGACAGATTAATAGAATTTATTCTATTTATTCAGATAGAAATTTTGTTCAAGTGTTTATTAGTGCACTCTGATATAGAAGCTTGGTCATCTTACATATTAAAGCTTAGTGTTGAAAGTATTCTTTCCAACAGGTTTTATGGAAAGAACTCTTCCTATGTCCATGGTGGCTTGGATTCTAATGGAAAACCAGCTGATGCAGTCTATGGGCAATCTGTAAGTGCTTAACAACCCTTTGCTATTCTCCTTTTTTCTCACCTTTGTAGTTGAGAAGAAACACATCCAGTTGTGATTTATCCCCCTTTGTCCAAGTACCTTCACTTAGGAAATGGGGAGAAAAAGCTGTGTAAATAGCAACAGTTAGAAAAACACTTCCTTTACTAATGTAAAATTGCTTATAAAGCTAACTTAAGTGCTAATGAATTTTCTCTCTAGAGTTAGGGAATATATTCTGAAACTGTATTTTACAATTTTTGCTTTCTTGGAAAGCCATTACCTTAGCAGAAAAAAATAACTTCTGCAGTGTAACACCTGTCTTGTTCTTTCACAGGATATCCACAAGAAGGTGCTGTCACTAAACTTCAAGGATTGCCACACAAAGATTCGCCACGTGGATGCCCATGCCACCCTTAACGATGGTGTTGTAGTCCAGGTGATGGGAGAGCTCTCCAATAACATGCAGCCTGTGCGCAGGTTCATGCAGACATTTGTACTTGCACCAGAGGTATGCTGCAGTGAGTGCTGGTGGTGTAGGACTTGTAATGTATCAGGGGTTAATGAGGCCTCTCTGACTCAGTGTTGGGATCTGAAGGGTTAGGCTGGAAAATTTGCCACAAAATTCATCAGTGTTCTGCAGGTTCTTTGAGAGATGGCACCGCTTCTGTTTAACTTTGGATAGCATAATTGCAGTTGTAAATATCTTAATTTTGGCTACTAGGTATGTGCTGGGCATACTTATTTTTTTCCTTCAGCATTTTAAGGTTATCTTTCACTTGCCACTTAGGAACTGATCCTCTTACTGACAAGAACTAGTAGAGGAGCAGGCTTCCTATCATTTGATGACATAAAGTTGAGATTTTTGTATATAAAATGCTGACTTGGCATTTGAGGTGGCTTTTTAAATAGGTATCTCTTTTGAACAAAACAGTTCACATAACTGAAACATTGGTTTAAAAAAAAAAGTATTGAAGATCACTTTATTTTCTTGTTTGGAGCTAAGACTTGGTACCAGACCTCAGAAAGTTCCTTTTTCCCAGTATTCTAAGCTACTGCAATTAAAAGCACTAATAGGATTTTTGTTTTCCCATTGTTCCCTGCATACTTGACTTGATAGTATGATGCATATTTTTAGGGTTAGTTTGTGGTGTGTGCTTTTTCCTTTTTCCCCCTGAATAACTGTGGTTTAATCTTACATGGGAAGGATGATTTACTCAAGTGGATTTTTTTGTTTCAGGTCTTACATGACGTAATTGGACTCAATCTCTCTCTTTTGATTTGCTTCTAGGGTTCTGTTGCAAACAAGTTTTATGTCCACAATGATATCTTCCGCTACCAGGATGAGGTTTTTGGTGACTCTGACACTGAGCCTCCAGAGGGTAAGTAGCAGGCATTTTTGCATGGTTCCTCTGGTATTTGGTTTTTGGGTCTGTATCAACAGTCCATTCCCAGACCAGAGGAAATCTTGCTGGAGAAGAACATTAAGCTTCATGTTCCCCTAGGTTTTTTTCCCTTGCCTCTGGTTTTCTTGCACTCCAGTGAGTAGTTGACATGCAGATGATTATTTTTCTGGCGTATTCGTTTCTATTATAGGAACTGTAAGCCTTATTTTAGCAGTTGCAGTTAGATTTGTGGGCTATGAATTTGCTTCTCTGAAGTATTTGGAACATGTTGTTTGACCTTGGTCAAAACTGAGTAACAGCAGTAAAAGTAAATGTTTCTTCCATTTTGCTTCCCATGTGCAGAGACTTCACCTGTGTGTTGTGGAAGATGCCTTGTCTTTGAACCATGTACTAAAGATGTGGGTGGTGTGTGCTCTTTTTTAATTTTATGTAGAATCAGAGGAGGAAGGGGAGGAACCTGAAGAGAGACAACAGACACCTGAGGCTGTTGCTGATGATACTGGTGCTTATTATGAGCAGACTGTCAGGTAATCATATCTTATTAGGTGAAGTCAGATGTTGCATAGTATAGACTGCTTGCAGGACAGGTCACATGAGTTTATTGCTGCCCATGATTTTTCCTTTCACAGTTAAAAGATTTCTGTTTACTGGGCAGCTGAAATCTAAGTACTATCAGGCTAAATGTGGAGACTGAATTTTCAGTAGATGTAATGCTTTTGCTGCTTTGTGAAGTACCAGTGAAATTCTCATCCCTGTGCAGTATGGCCTTTTAGAGAGAGCAGCCTTGTTCTCACTCAAATGTCATGTGCCTAACTTCTGTATTGGACAAGTAGCATTCATTACCTCCCAATAATACAATCAGATCCAGTAACATCTCTCTTACTTGCTTTTTGTGGTGCTGTATAATAGCAATGACATTGAGGAACACCTGGAAGAGACAGCTGCAGAGGCAGAGCCTGAGGCAGAGCCAGAACCAGAACAAGAACCCGAACCAGAGGTGCAGGAGGAAAAATCTGAGCCGGTATTAGAGGAGTCGGCTCCAGAAGAAACTGTCGAAAAGAGTCCTTCTCCAGCTCCTGCTGATCCAGCTCCTGCTGTGCAAGAGGACTCCAGGGTAATGATAGCAGATGGCTTTTTTCTATGACATAGTGGTTCCATCAGTATGTTTGACTCTCCTGTTTTAGAGTGTAGTCCTCTCTGGCAAGAGATAAAATATCAAGAACCAGAAGTGCTCAAATGCTCTGTATTTCCACTCTCTAAATTACTCTTCTTGTGACCAGTTGCCTCCTTTCCATTTGCTGCTGTACATCACAGGTAGTTGAAATGGTGCCTAGTAAGTAGTTAGTTAAAATGCCAAGAGCTAAGGTATATTTAGTAGGCATAGGTGCTGTGGGAGGCTCAGATTCTTTGTAAACAGGATTTCTGGTACTCTGAACAGACTGCAGCCAGTGCAGTTTCTGATACTGAATAAGGAAAATGGGTGAAAGGTGATTTAATTTCTACCTGGGAAGGTTCATTACTCTTCAGTGTTTAGGGAGGCAAAGTAGTCGGGAAACAGATAGTTTGGTTAACCTTGATCTGATACTTGGTCTTAAGACATTAGCAGTGACCTGTTTCAACTATATGTAGGATTTAGAAATAGGGTGGAAGTGTGACTCTGTCATGTTACATTAAGTCTTCTGAATTAAAATGATTTGAAGAAAGTTGTGTGGAAACTTAGTGGCTGGATCTGGAATTTCAAAGGCAGGTTAAAATTTGTTAGTTATCCTGAATCTGTTAACTGTACCAGAAATATTTTAGAGGGATGAAAGCTTATGAAATTGAGTTACAACCTTTTTTCCTTCCCTCTCAGACATTTTCCTGGGCATCAGTAACCAGTAAGAACCTTCCTCCCAGTGGAGCTGTTCCAGTTTCTGGAATACCACCTCATGTTGTGAAAGTACCAGTCTCCCAGGTAGGGATTCAGCACATAGAGAAGCTGTTAGTGCTAAATGGATCGACAGCAGACTGAGGTGGGGAAGAAGTGTGAAATGCACTTGTGCATGGTCTGAACAATCACACTCCAGAAACTTTGAAATTCAGTGTTTCCTGGTAGACTTTGTTAATGTTATTCCTTTCTTTTTGGGTTGGGTTTTCTCATGTGTGAATGATCCTTTTTAACTCCAACAAGAGGTTGGATATACCTGCATCTAAAATGATTGCACTCTTAACAAGTAGTAACTTTTCTTTTTCCACTGCCTGCTTGTGAGTGAGGTTTTGTGATGGAGTTTGTGATAGTGTCTGTCAATGTAACTGCCACTGTGCTTGGGGCAGACACTTCTCTGTGTATAACTATGACCTAGTCAAGTGACAGTTTGCTTTTTGCATATAAGCCAACATGAGCTAACAGGCATTTTAGTTACAGGTGGAAAATTTTCCTCCCCTGTATTTTCCAGTTATTTTATCAAAAACTTGATAGTAGACTCTCAAAAGTAGAACTTTTATCTCTGATTCTTTCCTGTTAATTCTTTTTCTGAATTCATACAGCCCCGCCCTGAGGTAAAACCTGAATCTCAGACCCCACCTCAGAGACCTCAGAGGGATCAGCGAGTGAGGGAGCAGCGAACAAGCATCCCACCGCAGAGGGGTCCTAGACCAAGTAAGAGAAGCTACAAAGAATAAACTATTTGCTGCTATTGGATGATTGGGAGGAAGAATTAGGACCACTAATGCTTTTTAAGTATCTGTAATTTTGTCAGTAATTAATTCTGCTTTTTTGAATATGGTTATTTTAGATGGTCCTGGTCTGAGTGTTTGTCAAGCTGTAGAGCTGAATTTTACTAGCATAATGTTGAAGTGTGTAGATTTCCACTTAAGTGTTTGGCTTCAGTCAGGTAATAAGCAAACAGTTATAAACTGTAGAAAGCTAATCTCTTATCTGAATGGGTAAATAATATGAATTCACATTCTTTCAAGGTGCTGATTTTGGACCATGGTTTGATTATTTTGTGTTTGTGGGGATGGAGTTTCCTTAACCACATTTCACTTTTTTTTTAATCAAGTTCGTGAGGGTGAACAAGGAGATGTGGAAACTCGTCGGATTGTGAGATACCCTGACAGTCACCAGCTGTTTGTTGGGAACCTTCCCCATGATGTGGATAAATCTGAACTGAAAGAGTTTTTCCAAAGTAAGTTGGTGCTTTGCTCAACTTTCAGGGCTTGGGGGGTTGCAGCCATAGGTGTGGCCGACAGAACATTCTAATGTATGACCAAAGAACTTGGCTTTTCTCTTGCAGGCTATGGCAATGTTGTTGAACTCCGCATCAACAGTGGTGGAAAGCTCCCCAATTTTGGGTTTGTGGTGTTTGATGATCCTGAACCAGTTCAGAAGATCCTTAGCAGCAGGGTAAATAAATTTTTAGCCAGTGTGTTTTGGTCTGTTAATAACAGACAATGCTTTTGGGATTACTCTAACAAGAAAATGTTTTACTTGGTCTCTTTGGCCTTTCTTGAGCATCTGAAGTAGATCTGATGCCTTTCCCTCCTGTTGTTAGTTGTGCAACGCTTGCACAGATGGAGTCTGTTCTTGTTGAAACAGCTTCTAACAATTCAGGGAAACATGAATTTATTCTTGGTAGAGCTTTTTTTTAATGGAAATTTGTCGAGCTCCAGACAAGAAGCAGGTAAATAACATTCAGGAAGGCAAGGTAGAGTCTGACCCTACAGACAAGCAGCATCTTGTTTGTCAAAGACTGAGAAGAGATGGAAAGGGAGCAGCTGTAGGTGTATGTAGGTTGAAAAGAATTTCTGCTACTAAAGTCAGGGAGTACCTGCTCAGCTTGTCAGCAGAGATTGCTGGTACAAAATGTGCACCCCATGAGTGCAGTGGGGTGGTAGGCAGTGAGTCTGGATGCACCACAGAGGGTTGACCTTGAAGAGTTACTGATGAGTCACTGATGAAAGTACCTTTTCTGCTTCTGCTTGCAGCCCATCATGTTCAGGGGAGACGTGCGCCTGAACGTGGAGGAGAAGAAAACACGGGCTGCCAGGGAGGGTGACCGCAGAGATAACAGACCACGTGGACCTGGAGGCACTCGTGGGGGGCTGGGAGGTGGGATTCGAGGGCCTCCACGTGGAGGAATGTCCCAGAAGCCAGGATTTGGAGCTGGAAGGGGGATCGGGCAACGCCAGTGAATGCATCACGGATCTTGACGTGGTGGCGCAAAGCCTTTTTCCTGCAGATTTGTGAATTTCAGCCTTGGGTATCTTGGAATGTGGCCCTAGCCTGTTATAGACTGCTACGTTTGATACTATTTTGGCCCTTTTTTGTTTGTGTTTATGGTTTTGTGATTGATTTTTTTTTTTTCTAGTCCTTGTCCCAGATTCCAGCTTTGTGGAACAACGTTTTAGGAAAAGTGGATTTTCAAAAGAAAAGAACTGAACTTTCTTGTTCACCTCAAACTTAACGGACTGGAGGTTTTTGGTACCAGTGGTTTTTCCTAAAGGAATGTCTCTAATTACTTTTTTTCTCCCCCTCTTTTTTCCCCCCCCCTCCTCTTTCTGCTGAATTTGGGTGCATTTCAGTCAGTGGAATAATATTTCACGTGCATGCGTTCAAGAGCCTGTAGGAAAACGTAGTACTTTGGCAAGTATTTCAAGGGCAGGAAAGACCTGTTGATATATTTTAAAAGTCATATGAACATCCTCTGGTCTGGAGACATTGCCACTTGAAAAATTGACTTTGACCTTTCTCTTTGTGGCGCTGTAAAAGTGGAATAATGGGTATCTGTAGAATCTCTTTTTTTTTTTCCTTTTGATACATGATCACGGGAAGGAATTCGAACTACTGTTTTACCACTTCAAAATTTTTTTGGATTGTGGGATAGGTTTTAAATGTCTAGAACTTGACTCTTTCAAACACTTTTCCTGAACTTGTGAAATTTTTTATTGAAATAGGGAGGTTTTTTTCATGTTTAGTTTGTATTTGTATAAAAAAAAAAAGCAACAAAAAAAAAAAAAGCAAAATTGTTGTGCCTTCTATTTATCTCTCATTCCAGTCTTGGCAAATTGTTTAAAAAAAAAAATAATAAAAAAAATAATAAAAAAGGTCTAGATTTGCTTTATCAAGTCCAAGAGTATTGTTGGAGTTTTTCCAAGGGAAAATGGTACTTCCTTCAGTCACTAGATTTTATTAGGTTAGAACTGAAGTGTTTTGTCTTCTCTTCCTGAGTTTGGCTGCATTTAAATAATTGAACAAAGGAGTACTTTTTGGATGCAGAATCTAATAATTTTGATTTGAGGCTGGGCAGGCCCCATTACAAATGTTGCAAAAGTACAACTGGAGTAGAAGGACCTCGATTGCATCCTTTTAACGGTTCAAACTACTGTGTGAAATAGTTACTTAGGTATTGTCCTCCCCTGCTTTTGCCAGACCTGGAAGGGGAGGATGCCTGTTGTCAGAAGTACGGAGGCCACCTTGTCTGTCCTGGTGTTCAGGAAGATGTTGAATGCTCCCCACTGCCTCTGGATGAGGATGAAACTGAAAATAAAATACAAAAGTGGGTAATTTAAAAAGGTATTGTGAGGTTGTACTGCAGGAAGCAGCATTACTTTTGTAATGTGTGAGGTTAACCATCTGGATGAATAGGACAGTTTTGAGTCTATAATAGACCTTCAGATCTCTTGGTAACACAAAAGAGCTGTTTAGTAAGTTTGTTTATCTGTGTCAGAGTTCCCGGTTTCCATGTTTTTCTTGATTAATTAACATAATCACTGTGCATATGCAATATCTCTTTTGACCTTTGCTTGCTTTCAAACTGGAACAAAGCTGCCCTTGCCCGAAGGGCAGATGAGTATTACCTGTTCCAGAACAGTAATTGTTTGCCTTCTGCTTGCCAAACTTTTAGTGGTTGAACGTGGTTGCACTAAATGTCAGTAGGGTTTTGGTTTCGGTTTTGTTTCTTTAAGAGTTCTTGTGCTACGTCTTCATTCCCTCCTTGTGAATGCTTCTCACACTGACTTGCTTGCAGTCTGTTCCTGAAGACTTAAAAACATCTTGATGAATTGGAGTAGAGCACTGTGTGTGAGGGCAGTGTCTGTGGAACGCTCTCTCAGCTGGCATACTAGGAATACAGACTGCTTCCTCTTGTGGTGGTTATTGGTACTTTTTGTTTAAAAAAAAAAAAACCAACTTTCTGTGTTTTTCACATGGGAGTTGACTGTGAGGTGAAGGTATGCAAGGAAGTCCTCCACTGAGCTCTGTCCTCGTTGCTTGTGATGTTTCTTATTTGTTGAGTTTTCGATGTTCTATCTCAGACTGCGGTAACAGATTTCACTTCAGACTTATCAAAGTGCTATTAAAGCTTTTATAGCTCTTAACCAAATCTGCAGGAGCACCTGTAAGCCTGAAACAGTTTTCTGTAGTGGGAGTTGGACAGTTCTGGCTCGTTGTGTGGTTTGAAAGAGCCGAGGAACGTCGGTGAAGAATTGAAAAGCCTCTAAGGTGAAGTGTGTGCTTGTTTTTTCACTTGAATCATACTCTGTGTTCACCCAGAAAGTGATGTTCTTGTCCAAGATGACAGGCAAAATAAAGTATTTACATAAAGTTCTCTTGGAATGTCTTGTAAAGAAATACCTTTCTAAAACAGTTTATGTTGACAGCATCTTGAACAAAATGTAGAGTGACTCAGTATTTGCATTTTGGTTGTTCTGTGACTAGCTAATAACTAAGTCTTGCTGAAAGACCTGCTGTAAAACACCACATTGGTGCTTTTTGTTTAAACTTAATAGTAACCTCCAGCCCTTCTGGTTGCCTTTTGCATACATTAATGGAGATGACTGAAGTCGTGATCTGGTTTAGCTCAGCTGGATGAAGTGAGCTAGAAAAGCTACAAGAAGGCTAACCTCTGATAACCAAGGTAGTCTTAACTCCAAAGAAAATGCTACGGGGAAGTAAGCATAGGGCTCCCCGCTGGCACCTCCTGCAGTTAAGTCAATGAGGTGGTGTTTGCTGAAATGCTTTAGATGGCCTTGTGCTCAGCAGGGAGTGGGAGACAGAGAAGACTTGGGCAGACCTGTCAGGCTGCTTTTGCACCCATACGGGCTGTGTGGATGCTGCCTGGAACAACCCTTATTGATCCTTCTACCTTAGTGATCTGCCCTCCTAGGAGCACAGTGTTTTCATGTTTGAGCCTTGTGATCTAGCCTCTTCTGGCTGCAAGACAGGTACAAGTAGTGCTTCATACCACCTGAACCAGCACTGGAAGCCATGCTGGCTTTGCTGCACTTTCTCTGGTTATGGATGCTGTGCTGTTAACAAGGCCCTTTAGGTGCAAGGAGAAATTCCTTCTGGAGCACTCTTCAGTACTGGCAGACTTGCTTGGGGCTGTTGTGCGAAGCTGAACTGAACTTGTGTCTTTTGGGCTGCAAGTGTGTGTTATGCAGTTGAGGATTTGGGTAGGGATCACTTGCTCTTAAAGATTTGTTTTGGTTGGTTTGTGGGTTTTCTGGTTTGTTTTTGTTTGCTATTTTTGGTGTGGTGTGTTTCTTTTTAACATTTGCTTGGAGGAGAAGCTGTGGTGGTCCTGGGTGTACACCAGCTGCATGCAGGCAAGTGTGAGGTGAGTGTACTACAAGAAGCAGGAATTTGGAGAGAGGATTTCCTCCTGGAGTGGGAAACTGAACCTGTGTGGTAAAAGCAAGCTCTGAATTTGAATGTGAAGCAGTATCACATGGAAAGGATGCCCTTCAGACTTAGCAGCTTTCCTTGATAGAAAAGGAAGGTTCTGGCTGCAGGTATGAAGAATGAATTTTAACTGCAGCTGCTGCATCTCCGAGGGACATAAATTTACAACAAAATGTGGCTTGTGCTGTTGTTTCTTTACACACTGCCTGGGGCTAGGAGCACATGACACAAAGCAGTTTCCCTAAGTTGTGCATGTCTTAGCAGGAAGTTATTATCTCAGTGATGATTTAATTTCTTAGCACTGCTCTTCTTACCCTGAAAACCTGCTCTCCAAAAGTCTTGATAATCTGGTTAGAATGTTGCATGGTTATGTGGGGCAAGGGAGTTGAACAGCTTATGAGACATGAAACAAAAGTGCTTTCAAAGTCTTAATTCCTTGAAGACAGCAGTTTTTAGAGCAAGGCTGAGTTCTCGGAATGCATTTGAAGGGCAGGGTGTTGCCCTTGTATTTTTTTTGTTCCCAAATGCCACTTGCTAAGCCAAGTGGGATCTGCTGTTCCACTGATGATATTTCAAACATGGCAAAGCAATAGGCTGTGGAAGGAAGAATACTTTCTCTTGTCCATCTTTGAGATTCAACGTGAGTGGCTGTCCATTAACATTCAGGAATGTCATTTTGGGTGTCTGCACTGAGGTCAGTTCACCTACCAAAGAATTTTGGGGCTATGTTTAAATAACACCATGTCCTAGCTTGCAAAATTATACATGAAAACCCTGTGGATTTTCTTTCCCTCTCTTTATGTGGACTCTAGGCCTGAATGGTTGAGCACCTTGCCAGAACCTGTTTCAACATGCATGTGAATTTAAAGCATGGTTCACCTTTATGGAGTGGTACTTTTACTGCTCTTCATTTGTGCCTGACTTCAAAATGCAGGATATTATAAAAAACACCACCAACATACCTTTGAGTACCTGTCATTGCTGTGTGAAAGACCAGAGCAGCTTAAGAGGGTGTGCAGTTCTGGAACCCTCAGCACAGGAAGGACATGGAAGTGTTGGAGCGGGTCCAGAGGAGGGCCACAAAGATGATCAGAGGGCTGGAGCAGCTCTCCTATGAGGACAGGCTGAGGGAGTTGGGGCTCTTCAGCCTGGAGAAGAGAAGGCTTCGAGGGGACCTGATAGTAGCCTTCCAGTATCTGAAGGGGGCCTACAGGAAGGCTGGGGAAGGATTATTTACAAGGTCCTGCAATGACAGGACAAGGGGCAATGGGCTTAAACTGGCAGAGGGGAGATTTAGACTGGATGTTAGGAGGAAGTTCTTTACAGTGAGGGTGGTGAGGCACTGGAACAGGTTGCCCAGGGAGGTTGTGGCTGCTCCCTCCCTGGATGTGTTCAAGGCCAGATTGGATGAGGCCTTGAGTGAGCTGTGCTAGTGGGAGGTGTCCCTGCCTATGGCAGGGGGTTGGAACTAGATGATCCTTGAGGTCCCTTCCAACCTTACCATTCTATGATTCTATGTTTTATAGAGACTACAGAGAGGTGATAACATCCCTCCTGTGGAAAACTTGCTTCTGCTGCCTGAAGTTGATCTGGAGTCCTGGGAAAGGAAGGCTACCATCGTGTTAGCAACTGTGCTAGCCTCACGGGAATCTGAAACAAAGAGCAGTTCAGGAGGCTGAACGCTGTGGCTGATCTGGAGGAATTCCTTTGTGGGGTGGAGCTCAGGAGGTCACAGATGCAGGAGACTTCTTTTCGGAATAAAAAGCTTAACAGCGAAACTGTTTTTGTTCCCCGATTGTCCCGAATTGTTAGGTTAGCACAAACCCACCCAGGAGCATGAGCTGCAACCCTGAAAATCCACGGAGAGAGTTTCAGAAAAATCTTTCTTTTTTTTTATTGGAATCAGCACGAATGTATGATTCAATAAATATATTTTATATACATGTAACAGCAAAACTTTTTACATTCCCCCTTCAAACTGCTGAAATAACTTCTGGTTTAATTTTTTTTTTTAATTTTCTTTTTTTTTTTTAACAAGCCAAAAAAGAAAAAAAAAAAAGAATCTGCCACTGTTTCTTGGTATGGTCATGCAAATTGTAGAAGCTACATGGTTATTCCATTGTGATGTTAAAAATGCTGCTTGGAAGGAGATAGTTGCTTTGCACTCTGACCAGTGTAGCAAAACTATCCTTTAAATGGAGTGTAAGGCCATACCGACTTTGTGTGTGCATTTATATCTCTAATAACCTCATCTAGATAAGGTAGGGATGTTCTTCTTCAGGGTGGGCAGGGAGAAGGCATTTTAAGTGCTTCATGATTAAACTGATTCTTCTTTTTGAAGAATTTGATGTCCTGAATTAATTTTTTTTTCTCTTTTTAAGCATGAAAATGCTTTTATATTCTGTATTTCTCTAGTCCTTCCTCTGTTCATGCTGCTCTCCCCTCAAGAAAATTAATAAGTGTTGACTTTTGTGTTCTCCAGATGTGTCTTAATGAGCCAGCAGAGGTACTCGGAGAGCACTTGAGTTGCCCACGTCTCTCTTGCTTCGTTCTAACTTAACTCCTGGTGATTAATTCTTACTCTGTGATTACTTTTCTGATTATCTCCTGTGAGATACTGGTATTTTAGCACCTACATTGCAAGGAGAATGTTAAAACTGCTGAATGTGAACTATTTCAATGCCTGTTTTAAAGAAGCTTATTTGAAGTTAAAGGAAGATGAGTTCTGTCCTCTTAGCAACTGCCTCTCTATCCTTAGAAGAGATGATTAAATTGGGGCAGTTTTAAGGCCACTGCTTCCTTCTGAAGTCTCACTAAGACTGAAAAGTAAAAATAAAGCCACTCTGGCCTTGTTTCCTGTCCTATTCCTGGTTATGAACAAGCATGGGAAAATACCTGCATCCTGATTGATTTAATTTTTAACAAGCACAGACAAAAATGGCAGAAGTGGTTCAAATTTGGATTTAGTGGTTACAAAAAGATCATGGATACTTGAGCTCCGAGGCATGCCTGTGTCATCCTCAGTGGTCTGTCCTCCTTTGCAGGAGGCTCTGTGTTGGCAAGGTTTTACCCTGAGCTCCACTGGAGAGTGGAGGGTGATTGGCATTGTCCTTTCTGGGGAACAGTGGCTGCTGGCAGAGGGATGGGCAGCTGGAAACATCTTACAGCCAAGCTTGTGTGTCAGAGCCCTTTGGCTGTGGCTTGTATCAACAGCATCAAGGCTCTGTTGTAGTTTGGAACAAATGAGCTTTAATAACTCGGGCTTTGGAAACAAACATTTTCTTCATAAATAGGCTTACAGATGAGAGAGATACAGAGCATAGGATGAAACAATGCCACTAAATAGGCTTCTTTAAAAGATCTTGGGAGGTTTTCTTCCGAAATAACCAGGTTTGCTTGGAGTTTGACCGGTGAAATGAATACTTCGTGGGGGAGAAACAGACGGTTTTTATCAAGGACACAAAGAAAACACTCCAGGTGCTAAAGTGTTTCTGTTTCCATTCCTTTTGTATGTTTCCAATCAAAGTGCTCCTGCTGCCTGTGTTTGTATCTCTTCTCTCTTCTCCAAAGCAAACCCAAATGTGCAATGGTTTCCCTGAAGGGCGGTAGCTGAAGTATCTTTATTTTTCTTCTCAAGATAAATTCATTTACAAAACAATGCAAATGGGTGTGCGTTTAAGGTTGGGAGGGAGAAAATCCTGGATCTTCCCCTCCTTTTTTTTTAGTATCACTGAAGTTTTTCATTACTTTTCTCAGTTTTAATAAGCATGAGATGTTTAGACTGTGGTGGAATGAGTAGACAACACAGTCCCTGAAATGGCACTGTCCACAATGATGATCTGCCTGCTTGTGGCTGCTGCTCGAGCTTGGGTGAGTGGATACAACCCAGCTGCTTGAGACAGGCTTGTACCTCTTCAGGGTTCCAAACCTGCTTCCAGAGGGGTGATGCTACAGGGATGGTAAAGGGTGATGAAATGCACTGTGCCCTTTGCACCTCAGACCATTTTTGGGTGAGTTCCTTAGTGTGTTGCTTCATCTTTACATCTCTTAATTCACTGAAGTTCTACTGTATCCCAGAAGTTTATGTGAGTGTCTTTTAGTGCAGTTGCCTTCTCTTTCAGTTCTTTTGAAACCATCTCTTTCCTTGCAGCTTGGTAAGTCCATGAAAGCAGAGGTGAGCTCTGGCCATACTTAATGTTGTCAGTATGTCATGGCCAGACTTGGGAACCACACTTACTTATCTTTCTGTGTATGCATTCCACTTCGTAGTAAGCTTGAGATGCTCCAGGCAGTACATTTCCCAGGATGATTTAAATCCAAATGCATGTGGTGAGTTAAGTCACTTTGCCTTTGTGCCTTCATTTCTGTCACCTTGTACACCTCTGGAGTTGGACAGTGTCTCCTGACCTACTGTGCCAGTCACAGGGAGTGCAGCACTGACTGTGCAGTGAGTTGCAATGAGCAGCAAGATGGAGCTCACAGCCAGAGTTCAAGCACAACAGACTGCTCTCCTCAGCGAGGGGAAGGTGAGTTTACAGACCTGTCCTCAAATTCTCACATCACCTTTGTGTTTATTTCCCAAAACTTCCAGTTTGGACACTCCCAAAGCTGACAGATCCCCAGGTTAACCTGCTACCTCGATGTATCAATCATGGTTTTGAAATGCCCTGTCAAGTTTAGGAACCCTCTTTGGTGCTGGAGGACTCTGAAGAGGGGCATCAGCCTTGGAGGGGAGGTGCTGTTCTTAAAGTTCTCCACTTGAAGTAGGTTAATTTAGGGATTTGCCAGCTTGGTCTGTGCTGCTGCTGAGCTTATTTGCTCTGGTTATTTCTGCTCTAACCCTGGAATTGGAAGAATGCAAGTGTTCTGGACTGAAACAGCTTTGGGAAGAGGGGGGACAAGGATCAGTACAGGTACAGTACAGGCAAAGGCATAGCAGAGTGTTTCAAAGCTTTTGTCAATTGTTTCCCCAACTTAGGCAAGCATAAGGTGAAGGAACTTGTCCTCCTTTCTGCTAAGATTTGCTCGAGTCAGCCTCTAGCTGATCACTTCTTGCAGTGCTGAACTCTGCTGCTGTGACCTATAGCACTGACCACAGTTGCTGAAAATAAGGAAAGGCTGTAACAATAGCCTGGCTTAGTAGTGATGGAGTTCTGCTGGTTAGCTTTTCTTGATTCAAAAGTGGGATTGATGGCAAATTGAGACATACATTTGATCAAGGACTTGCCAGACCTGTTTGCTATGCTCCTACCTGTGAAGAATGTCCCAGTGTCCCCTACCTCAGCATGCAGTTGATCAGCAAGAGGCATTTCCAACCCTGTTATAAGTCACAGTGGCTGCCCCTTCACTTCTCCCTTTTTTTTTTTTTTGCTGGTTTCTTGATCTTTGTTCTGAGGTGACACTGCCCCTGCTCTGCCATGCATTGCTCTTCCTCTGAGAGATAGGTCTAACCTTGTGATTTCTCTTTCCAAACCTCTCAAAGAACAAGCACAAGTATTTAAAGCCTCAACTCCCAGGGGCACCATGTGGACTGGGATTACAATTCTAACTGCACTTACTAGGAGAAGATACTACAAGCTCCTGTACTCTATGATACCTCATCTACTACTTTCCTCTCTGATTCCTGCCCTCACTCTACTCTTGGATAGTGAGCAGAACTTTTTAGGACTCTTTTTTTTCTTCCAACACTACAGCCTTGGAGGAGCAGAGCTGGCTTAGAAACTATGGGCACAACAGTTGTGTCCATTCGTGACAGAGCTGTCCCTGCTCCTCAAGGTTCATGTGTTGGCTCTTCAGCCCATCACAAGTAACTGTGATGAAATACTTCAAACAACACAAGTGCATATCCAGCAGAGGTGGCCAAGGCACCACCCTTGGCACAATCTGTTCAGTATTGCATAGTTTTAGTTCACTGAAGGTCAGAGTTTGGGGGTTAGGTACCAAGCAAGAAACACTGAAGCCCAAGCCCCAGTTCTGCTGTTGGAAGTCATGGCCTGTTGGTCTCTGCAGGGCTAGGGTAGGGCAATGCTGATTTCAGCAACACTTCAATCAAGCCTCCACTACAATCTTTACTGTGAGGGTGCCTTCATTATGAGGTTGATTCAGGCTTGAGCTGGAGCTGTAATTTAGAGCTCAGATTTTGTGGTGTGCTCAACCCAGGTCAGCTGGCTCAGCTGGTCTGTAGCCTAAGGCTTAGTTCATGTTTTTGTCAGGCAGGTAAGCCAGCAGTGCCCCAGTGTCACCAGCATGCCAAAGTAAGGCAGACACCTCCTCCTACAGACCCACTGGGGAACGTGATTTTTGTCTTGCTCTAGGGCTGGGATTCCTAAAATCCTGAGCAGCAGAAGCTGCTTGTGAGCTCTTGGCAACTCCAGACCACTGCTACCTGTCCCTGCTTACACCAAGCTTGACTCACCTGCCACGGCAATGACAGATTTTCAGCTCTAAGCCAGAGCACATAGTTAGTGATAGTACCTCATGTGCCAACCAGGCTCAGCCAAGCTCCCTGGATGGAGAAGAGGATGTCCTTATTTTGACTCAAGCTACACTTAGGCAATTCAAATAGGAAATCTATGCATGAAAGGTAATTGCAAACCACACAGGTAGCTTATTTATGACAGAATCATGCTATGCTCAGTAAGAGATGGATGGCTTTATACTGGAAACACCAACACACTTGAACCTCAGACTGGGAACAGGTAGTAGGGCTTAGTATCCTCTTCTGTGAGGACTACTGCTGTTGGGAAGCTGCTGAGGTCCTTCTCTCTTGTGCTTTTTTGTTTTGGCTGGCTTCTTGCTGTTGGTTAGAGTAACAACTGCACTAAGCACAGCATGCAGGTCCTAGCAGTGATGCTTTGAGTGCTGATGAGATTAAGCCAAAATGAAACTATCCCTGCCTTCCTGCCAAGTGGCAACATCTCCCTGTGCTGAATCTGTTCCCAGTGCAAGCACTGTCCCTATGTGTGGCTTAGGTCAAACCCTGGCTAACCAAACTCCATCACGACTGGGAGCCAGCCCCACCTCAGGGTGGGCTTCAGCACTGCATCTGGAACAGACCCAGGAATGTCACTAACAAAATGCCCTTACAGTTTCTTTCTAGAAGCCTGATAGTAAAGTGCATGAGGAGTGCAGTTTAGGTTTGCTGGAGCTGCTGCTCACCATTCTATAACACAATCTCAGTTCCTGCCGTCAGCTTTGACTCTTGCATTGTGTCTGTAGCAACACCTGCCTTGAATGCCAGGAGAAGACTCTGAGGTAGCATGTAAACAAGCATCTCCTAGCGTTTTTCGTTTTCTTTCCCCTTTCAGTCTGTGCCAGGGTCCTCACTTGGCCAGCATTTCCCCCTGCTAGGTGCTGAAATCATTCCCCTCTTCACAGGCTGCTCTGGTTTGTGGCCGTCACTCTCTCAGTACTTGGCCCTCTGCTCGGGACAGCCTGAGGGAAGGTAGAAATGAACCAGCACAACTCCAGACCCTACAAATGAAATAGTCAGGACCCCTGCTGCTTGGAGTTCCTCAGCAATAGGCTTAGCCTGTGCTTCCCATTACCAAACTAACTCCAGTATCTCCAGTCCAGGCTCTGCACTTCAGTGTTACCTCAGTGTGGGATCACTTGAGGGCATCCCCTATGGGCTCCTTATCCCAACAATTCTCAGAGGAGATGAACCATCTAGTACCAGTGCTAGAATCTCCCCAGCAGCTGCTGGCAGAGCCTGAAGCATCTCTCAGCGTTCTGCCCTGTGCAAAATCTGCAACACCTCCTTGCATGTTGCCTGGTTCACAACTTTTTTTTTCTTCCCTCAACCCATGACAGACCTTCTGCTAAACACCACAGGAGAAGGAGACTTGGCATATAAGAGCTTGAGTCCAAATAAACGGCTGCTCTGCAACTGGACCATTGCTAACCATGGAGCACTTGAGAGGTAACAGCCAAAAAAAATTGCAAATTGCCTTCTGAGTGAGGCTGCTTTGCTTTCACACACAGCATAATCATAAAAGAGCTTGCTGGCCACACTTGCATTCCCCAGGAGTCCTTTTCATGCATACTTTGCTGTGAGGGCAAGTCCCTGGTAGCTCTGTAAGCCTGCCCTCTTAAAAGGAGTGGTTTTATTGACACATTTTGTTCTTTCTTTTCCAAGACACGTATTGAGGCCAGACCCTTCAAAGGTTGCAGAGCTGAGGAGCTTTGCCCCTTAAGAAGTGAAAGTTCAGGTAGTGAAAGGAGTGAGATGGACACAGAAAAATGAGACCTACTTGAACAAAGTAAAGAGACTTATGTAAGGTCATTTGAACAAGAGATGTGCAACTCTTCTTAAGAGACACTTTTAAAGGAGAAGTAGATGAGGGGAGGGGGAGGCTTAAAGGACCTGAAGTAATTTTGAAGCTGGTAAAAGGAATGAATATTAGCTTCTGTTCTGCTGCTTGTGCATGATGAACCAGCAACTCTCTCAGTTTTCTACTTCTACTGTCTCCATAAGGATGATGGAAATCTGTTGAAGCGGGAGGAGTGGAAGACACCTCTCAAATATCCCCTTAAGAAGAAAGGGACCATCAAAGTACTTTCTAGAAGAGAAGGGATCATGTATTTCTTTCACTGAACTCAGTTCTGTGGGATGCTCTGGCAGGGCAGGGCCTGCTGCTTGAAGTTATGCAGACAGGAGATGCACAGTGCTCAGCTGGCAGGCAGAGCCCCCAGGCCTTGCAGCTGCACAGTGCTCAGCTGGCAGGCAGGCAGGCAGAGCCCCCAGGCCTTGCAGCTGCACAGTGCTCAGCTGGCAGACAGGCAGGCAGAGCCCCCAGGCCTTGCAGCTGCACAGTGCTCAGCTGGCAGGCAGGCAGAGCCCCCAGACCTTGCAGCTGCACAGTGCTCAGCTGGCAGACAGGCAGGCAGAGCCCCCAGGCCTTGCAGCTGCACAGGGCTCAGCTGGCAGGCAGAGCCCCCAGGCCTTGCAGCTGCACAGTGCTCAGCTGGCAGGCAGGCAGAGCCCCCAGACCTTGCAGCTGCACAGTGTTCAGCTGGCAGGCAGGCAGAGCCCCCAGGCCTTGCAGCTGCACAGGGCTCAGCTGGCAGGCAGAGCCCCCAGACCTTGCAGCTGCACAGGGCTCAGCTGGCAGGCAGGCAGAGCCCCCAGACCTTGCAGCTGCACAGGCAGAATGGGTTTTGAGAGGCAAGGGGTCTATGCTGCCTTATCCACTGCTGCTGGTAGCAAGGTTTTGGAGTAAGGAATGAACTATTGACAGAGGTTGTTTCTTTGTGGTGAGGTTAAGAACTGTAACTGGTTAAGGAATGGTAACACAGGACAAAAATATGATTGTGTGAAGTCTGTGACAATTATGGTGCTATTTAGAATAGCCTCTTCTCCTTTTCTATGTATTTATGTGTTAGAAATGTATGTATTCTATGTCTTTATGTACTAGGAATACTTCTCTTTTTCCATGAGCATTAAGAAACCAAAATCTTCAAATTCCAGTCAGGATAGTGTCATTTGAGTTGTCTTGGATTTGCCTCAAAACTTAAACATCTTCAGAGAAGGCAGAAAAGAGAAAAATCCTCCAGAAAACTCAAGGAAAATGATAAAAAAAAATTTTCTCTTCACAGGACATAAGACTATTCAGCATTTGGAATTGTTTGATGGTTCTGGGAACAAAGTCCTCCAGCCCTGACCCACAAAGGCTTCAAGGTCAGGAGGAATGAGGGCAGTGCCAGCCCCAAGAAGTGAACGACTTTGCCTGTGTGTTCAAAACCAAGCTGGTGCTTTGCTGGGGTCAAGGCTAAGCCTTGCAACCTGTGGCAGACAGTGTGCTTACTGGTCTGCCCTGGATGCTCTTCAGCACCTCTCTCAGATTTCCATGGTACTGGAATCCTAGATAGAAAGTCACTTTAATCAGGAATTCAACTGAGGAAAAACTCATCTGCTTGACCAAAAAGTGGTAAATTTATCCTACTTCTTATTTTCTACAGCTGCATTTCTCTATGAGGAAAAATAATTCCTGCTCTTGAGTGATACATTTCTAGCAACATCTGGAAATAATACTGTTTGGGATCAAGAGTCCAAGTGAATTAGGATCCTGTTTTCTCTCTTCACATCCACTCCAGCTGCTGCCTCTCTTATTCAGAGGTTTTGCTTCTGAGCCTTGTTCTTAACAAGGGTGACCAATGACTGAGTTAAATTCCATCAGTCTGCCTGGAAGCCACCCTGCAATATCAAATCTTGTACATCCTGCCTAATAAATGTAATTGCTGGCACTATGAAAACAGCCTACTTTGAAGATGAGCTAGGCTATCAAAATGAGCTCTGTTGCAACACAGAGGCTAAACACAGCCTAGTATGGGTGGAGGAAAAGGCTTGATTTTTTTGGAAGCCAGCATAGACTTGCCAGGGGCTCCTAGGACAGTCTAAAGTCTTGCTTGCATGATGCAATGGGCTGGCAGGATGGCTGTGGGACTGCTATCCCAGCACCATCAGACCTTTGCCAGGACTCCAGCGTGTTTCATGTTGGGATGTGAGTGCTGCTCGTTGTCACTGTGCTGGCAACCCTGGGAGTGGAAAATGGCCCAAATGGAAACTGTCTGTTTAATGAAGAGAAAATAATGCTGCTTGTGGTGAGCATCAACCTGCCTGGTAGTTGGTAGAGTCGAACTGGATGCAAAGACAAATTGGTAAGTATGAAATTTTATTTGGATTTCTGAAGGCCCATGACCTCCACTAGCTGAAGTCTTTCTGTATAAGTAGAAAACACATCTTCCTGATGATTTCTGCTCTTTGGTTTGCCTTGCCTGGTGCCAAGAAGTGACACTGGAGCTCAAGGGAAGCAGTAACTGTGAGCTTATCTGCATCTCCAAGCAATAGGTCTGGGATGAACGTGGGATTCCTCTTTGATCTCAAGGCTCTTCTCCTAAGCTGAAGCAGAGTGATGTGAGATGGGAATGTGTTCCTTCTCCTTCCTCTAGCCCTGCCCTTGGAATGTAGGCTCAAAACTCACTTGACTAGGGAGGATGGTACCTGCAGGCAACCCCTTAGAGCTGCTCCAGCTGGTAAGGAAATCTGCAGCTGGCTGAGTGCCAGCAAAACCATCCCAGGTAGGAGTGACGGAGAAGGTGTTGGAACCACAACCCAATTGCCTGACTCCGAAGTGCAAGGTCTGAGCATGGAGGCAGGAGATTCTTTCTGCCCAGATGACAGAGATTTGCAGTAGCTCCCTTGCGTGAGCAAGGAGCTGCGGTGTGTGGGGCTGCCAAACCCTGCCGGCGGGCAGGGAGGGGAATTCCCTGCATTTGCTCTTTCATCTCAGACAAGGACGAGCCCTTTAGAGCAATTGCACACCCCGCAGTTGGCACGGCCGGCCCTGGTGCGTGCAGGGAGGCTTCAATAATTCAGCAAGCAAAAGCAGAGCCAGCAGCAGACTTGGGCTCCAGCCAAGGCTCAGAAAGTTGTCCTAGCATCAAGAAACCAAAACAAAACTCAAACCCAACAACAAATACCAAAAACCCGCCTCTGCCTCCACGGTTTGAGATCTCCCTGCTTGGGGAAGCACTGTCCGCCAGGGGAGGAAGGGAGCAGCCCACAGGGTTTGTGCTGCTTCGATAGAAGGAAGGGGAGAAGGGAGGAGATGCTTCACGCTGCTCTCGCATGACTCTGGCATGCCTCGGCAGTGCCCAAGGACTTGGAGCTAGATGGCCTCTACCAAAACGTTAGGAAATATTGCTGTTTGCTCTAGTCCACACAGTGACCATCATGGCTTTTTTTTTCCTCTCTCTTTTATTTTTTGTTCTCATCCTTGCATTTTTTTTTTTTTTTTTTTAATATATTCTTTTTTGTGGGGTGGGGTTTTTTTTTTAAATATAATCTCTGTTGTGGTGTGGGGTTTTTATTATTACTTCCCCCCACCCCGTAAATAAAGTGTATGTAGTGCTGGTGAAGTGGCAGCCTCAGAGATGGTGTCTATCTATTTAGTCCTAGAGAGCCCTGATCTTTTCTCTGAGCTTTCTCTTGGCACCAACCCCGTGCTAGGCTAGCTCACAGTTCTCTGTGCTCCTCTGCCTTCTTCCAGAGCTGTACTAGTTAAGAACACCCATGGCTGACCCTAGACTCCTACCTCCTGTCCCAGGCTTGGGTGCTGCTGCCCCGGGCCAGACTGGACCTGACAGCACCAGAGGGCACATTACTCTGAGCTGTGTCAGCTGCTGTAGAGGATGCAGCTTCTGTAAGCAGGAAACTAGATGCTTGCTCTGGGAGCAGACAATCTGCAGCCCACATCAGATGTGGCTTGGTCTTCAGCAGGAGATGAGGAAGAGAAAGGAAAATGGAAGCACATCTTCTGTGCCACTTGTCTCTCTGCCTTCATTCAGTGCCTAACCCAGACCAAACCCCAAGTGCTTCAGTGCAGCCTGATTGTCTCTTCCTTCATCCTCCCTTTTACCCACCTCGTTAAAGTGCAAATGAACATGATTAAATCACCAGGGTGCTGCAGCCTGGTTTGTGCCCAGGGTCCTAGAGAGGCATCTAAGCCCTTGGTTTGCCTATACCAGGCCTTCAAACGACACCCTGGTGGTGTTTGGTGCATCCCTCCTCACCTCTAACACCAACACCGACCTGTGCTACCTCTTGGCCAAAGGGAAATAAATCCCTTTGTTCATCCATTCCCACCTCCCTCCCACCCTTCCCCCTTCTCTGTAAACCAACGCCAACCTCTCCCAGGACTCTGCTGAGCAGCAGAGAGAGGCAAAGCTGCCGATCCTACCTTCCTATCCATGTTAAAGCTAAATGCAGCACCAAAATAGATACAAAAATAGAACTTTGGGCCCATTGGCCCAGCTTCACTCTTAATATTACTGCTATGAAATGTCTGAAAATAAAAGCTGCTCTCTCTGTACACACCTTTCCCTCCCTCCCCCCCCTCACTGACAATATTGCTGTTTGCCCGGTCCTGTCACAACAAGGCATCAAATATGCCTCTTTACATTTTAAATAGAAATCTCTGCTTTAACTCCTCCAACACTTCCACCTCCTCACTGGAAGCAAACAGAGGAGAAAGGGGGGTTGGAGGAAAAAAAAAAATAAAACAACAAACCAAACAAAAACCCTAGCAAAGCCTCTTTCAAAAACCTTTCATCATTTCCAGTGTTCTGAATAGCTTTTCTGATTCCTGGGCATCCTGCCAGGTCGTTTAAGAGGACAGAAGGTACCTGTGATTTCTGATGAAGGCCCTGATGTCCTTACTGGGTTTCTCATTGGATGCTCTCTGATGGGGATGAGCTGAAGGGAATGTATTTGCTTTCTTCTATCCAAAAGTCACCAAGTGTCTGATTGGCAAACCCCTGACTAAAAAAAGTAAACACATAAAATAAGTGACAACCCAGAGCCTCTTTCTTCAGCTTCCCTGTCTATCCATTTTCAAAGTGCATAAACCTAAAGAAGCATTGAATGATTTTCTTGCCTTTTTTTTATACTTTAACCTTTTCTTAGGGTTTGTTTTTTTTTTTTTTCCCCTCCACGTGCTCGCCTGGTATGGCCTTTCTAGAGCAAAATTCAGATAAAGCATAATTTCAGTCACTTTTGCACATGGAATCATGAATCATTCCAGTGATCTGAGAATCTAAGCTGTTCATAAGCTTTCAAAAAAAAAAAAATTTTTTTTTGGGGGGGGGTGGGGTGGTGGTGGTTTCTTTTTTTGATTGTTTTCCTTTTGCATTATAATTAAGCATGAATATATATTAATATGTTACACTGCTTGGATTGCAGCTGGAGCAATCCAAACCTTTCCTACGCTGTAAAACTAACCCCCACTCTGTTCTCCCCAGATCGAGAGCTGCTGCTTCTTTCCTCCCTGTGCCACTTAACCTCAGTTCACATAATTAAAAGTCCCTCCCAACCCTCCCCTCCCTCCCCCTCCCTTTTTTTNAGCTGCATTGCTATTGCACATATGTAAAGGGCTGCTCGCTCCCTCTCGCGGCTGCTCGCCCTCCCTCACTGGTTGTGCACATCCTCTCTGCGGACGATCTTGTAGATGATCCAGTAGAAAATGTTGAAGATGAGGAAGGCCATGGGGAAGCCAATGCGTGAGATCTTGTCAATCTTCTTGGCCCGCTGGATGAAGAGCTTCCGCATCTCCTCCGGGGAGCGGGAGGGCGGAGGGACCGGGTTGGCCGTGTTGTTGTTGTTGGCACCCTTGATGGAGATGCCATCCTTGGCTTGTAGGCAGGCTGGGCCCATCCCATAGGCAGTGAAGTTGAACCTGCCTTCACCAGTTTCGTCCTCCTGGAACAGATTCAGCATGGGGCTCTACTTAAAATGAGCCACAGAAAGTGCACCCTCGCTATAAGGCTCTCCGCTGACAGCTACCTGCTCTGCAAGGGAAAGATGCCTCCGTCGTGCCCCAGCCCCGGTGCCTTTGGGCTAACCCTCGGCTCTTGGGAGAACAGCCTTATAGAAGGGTGCCAGCTGTGTGATGCACAGATGCAAATCAGGGGATCAAGGCACCCCACAGACAACAGGACTGACTTCCACCCCATCGGGCTCTTTGGCACGCTCGAAGGGTTCATGGCACTGCCTTCTTATTTGCATCCCCTGTTTTGCTTCTGCCTTTCCCTCCCCGCCCCCTCCTAGCAGCACCTTCTTTGCTTTGCCTGTGCTATGTCAGCTTGCCCAGAAGGAGTGGGCTCCATGTAACTCATGTAGGTGAAGCTGCAGTGTGAGACTTCCTATGGAGTTACATGGCTGAGCAGGCGCCGAGACCTGTCCAGGAAAAGACCTCTGCAGCAGCATGCAACCAGCCTTCTGCTCACCTGTCCATGGGACACCCTGAGCCCCACAGCTCCTCCCTGAGAACTGTCTTCCTGGTGAGGAGCAGAAGTATCCTCCTGCAAGTTGGTGGTAAGACGTGACTGCTTGTACTGATTCTAGTTACTGAGAAAAATGTCGTTTACTTTGCCAGCTAAAGGCAAATGCTGTTGCTGTTTGGTGGTGGAGGCTTTGCAGGCTTCTCAAATCCATTGACAGAATCTTAAGATGGGTTTGGGGTGAAAGGACCCTTTGGAAG
Source organism: Eubucco bourcierii (assembly GCA_013396675.1). NCBI lineage: Eukaryota > Metazoa > Chordata > Aves > Piciformes > Ramphastidae > Eubucco > Eubucco bourcierii. The sequence goes on from VWZE01018683.1 coordinate 1,200,284, forward strand.
TCATCTAGTACAACCACCCTGCAGTGAGCAGGAACATCTCCAACTACATGAGGTGGTTCAGAGCCATGTCCAACGTGACCTGGGATGTTTTCAAGGATGGACAGCCAGGGTCTCACCACCCTCAGTGTAAAAAAATCTTTTTCTTCTAGCCAGTCTTACTCTTCCTCTCTTAAACAATCACCCTTTGCCCTGTCACAACTGGCCCTGCCCATCTTTCCTATAGCTTCCTTCAAGAAGCGAAAGTCAACAATAAGGTCTCCCTGGAGCCCTCTCTTCTCCAAGCCCTGTGTTACTGAACATGGGGATGTAATCACATGGAAGGTCAAGTCTGCCCAAAATAATACAACCAGTGAGCTGCAGAGGCAGGGTCAAAAACTCAGGTCTCTTGATTACAGGTTGCTGAGGTCAGTGCCACTGACTAACTGCTATGCAGGCTGACCCATGCTGTGTCCCCCAACACGGACCTCCCAACCCTCTCCCTTGTAACTTTCCTACCTGACCTACCCCTGCTGTCCCTTCCTCTCTCCTTTGCAGAGTGTCTTTTCTGGATGGCCCTGTGCTGAGCAGTTAGCTGCATGGGATGGAAGGTCTGTGCTGGGAGGCTGAGGTGGAGCAGCAGCAGGTAGAGCACGCTGGCATAGCTGAGCAAAGCAGCACAACCCAAGTAAAGTCAAACCTCTGTTGTTTTGGGGGTTACTTCAGGGAGGGTTAGCAAGCTGGTGAGTTGTGTGTCCTGGCTTATTCACTTCAGAGTTGTGACTGAGACAATTTTGCAGGCCTTTAGGTAGTTATTCCTAGCTCTGGTTGTGTCTCCTTTGTGTATCTCTGGCTGCTTGGTGTATCTTCCTCTGGCTGCTTGGTGTATCTTCCTCTGGCTGCCTGGTGTATCTACCTCTGGCTGCTTGGTGTATCTTCCTCTGGCTGCTTGGTGTATCTACCTCTGGCTGCTTGGTGTNGTGTATCTTCCTCTGGCTGCCTGGTGTATCTACCTCTGGCTGCTTGGTGTATCTTCCTCTGGCTGCTTGGTGTATCTACCTCTGGCTGCTTGGTGTCTTCATGCCTGACAATCCTTTTGGCCCCTAACAACACCTTTGTGAGAGGGTGGTGAGCTGGTTGGGGAAACCGAGGCACTAGGATCTTTCTAGTCTAATTCTTCCCTTTCTTCCAGAGGGAAGGAGGTAAGAAATGGCTCAGAAATGGAAAGGGCCAGTTGAAACCTGGCAGCAGATACTTATTGATTTTTCCCTTTCTTCCTTAAAGAGGAAGACAGAATCTTACTGATGAGAATAAACTAACACTTTGTGTCTAGCTCTGAGGGAAGTAAAGAACAGCATTCTCTGGATGTGTTTCATGCCAGAGCATGGCACACTGAGCTGTAAAGAATGACTGCTTGGTTTTGATAGGGACAGACCTAACAAATGTGAGCATGAGCTAAGTCCTCTCCCCAGTTATCTCCATCACTATGGACAACTGCACCATCTCACTGGATTTTAGCCTAGCATGTTATAACTAAGCCAGGCAGAGCTACCCAGACCAGTCAGAGCATTGGAATGGAGCAATTAGGTTCTTTGGCAGCTGCACTAATCCATTTGCATATTTGCAGTCAGCTCCTAGTTTTCTGATGAGCCTGCAAACCTCGTTCAGTTTGCTTTTGCAAGTGTTTTTGTTTATGTTTTGTTCCAATTAAACCCCTGTGAGCTTGGGCAGGGACTGCAATGGCAGCCTGGTGTTCAGAGGAACAGCTCTGGCAATAACCTCTCAACCTCAGCTGTGTATTTAGTGGCTTTTTTTCCTCCCCATTGTTTTATCGACAGAGTGATCTGCATGCAACAGCCTGTGTCCAGAGATAGGATGCCTGAATCTTAGATGGTGAGAGTCCAGAGGAGGGCAACAAAGCTGGGGAAGGGTCTAGGGAATAAATCTGATGAGGAGCCACTGAGGGAGCTGGGGATGGTTAGTGCAAGGTAGAGGAGGCTGAAGGGAGACCTCATTGCTGTCTACAGCTTCCTGAATGGACATTGTGGAGAGGCTGCTGCTGGGCTCTGCTCACAGGGAATTAGAGAATGAAGGGGAATGGCCTCAAGCTGAGGCTGGGGGGGTTTAGATTGGACATCAGGGAAAAGTTTTTCACAGAGAGAGTGGTCAGGGACTGGAATGAGCTGCCCAGGGAGGTGATGGAGTCACCAACCCTGGATGTGTCTAAGGGTGGTTTGGATGTGGTGCTTAGGGCTATGGTTTAAGGTGAATCTTGTTGAGTAGGGTTCTAGGTTGGACTTGGTGATCCTGAGGGGCTTTGCCAGCCTGGGTGTTTCTGTGATTTTGTGAGACAAAACTGCTATGTGGCACCTGTGCTGGGTGGCTTTAGCATCTTCTGAACCAAAACTGATTGGTTGAGTTGATGTCGAGCTGGCAAGGCCTTGCTGTGGTCAGACAGAACGGGTGGGTGCTGACGTTCTCGTCTGATGCTTCTTTTGCCTTGCGTTTGTCCAACGCTTTTTGCCTCTGGTCCTGACTGGACTGGGGGCAAGGGAACAAATGCCTTGGGTTTTGCAGACAGGACAACTGAAGCAAAGGGGCAAATCTAATAAGAGACAGAGATTCCTACTCCTTTTCCCCCACTGCCTCCTGCAGTAGTGGCAGTTCTCCTGGCACAGGCCTGAGAACTGCTGTAGGACAGGTTAGAACCTGGGAGGAACTTTGTGGCTGGGACAGTGAAGCAGTGGAAGGGGAGGTCTATGGATAACAGAGATCATGGAGAGCACTTTAAAACAGAGGATAGACAAATACCTATGAGGAATATTTTAGACAAGCCTTAGTTTTCTCCTGGGGTTTTCTTTGAGATTCCCATCAGAAAAAAATTCCTTTTTTATTTCCTTGGAAAATTTCTGGTTGGTTTTTAGTGTTTTTAATGCTAGCTGGAGAGTAGCCTCTCGGGGTCAGTGCTGAAAGTTTGATTTCACCTACCTGATTCTACTTGTTTATTAAAGACAAACTCCAAGTGCCTTAGGTTTTGTGATTACAATCACCTTTAGGATCCTTTCTAGTGCATCCTGTGAGGTGGAGTCTTTGCTGTGATCTCAGCCCAAAAGCTGCTAGAGTCCAGGCTGCTGGAGCTGCATGTCTGTGTGAGCATGCATGCCCAGATTGGCACCGGTGTTGGCAAGTAAGCATGGAGCGAGGCTAAGGCTGAGCACATTGCTCTTTCCTTCCAAGAGGAATTTGCACTCAGTCTGAGAAGCAGATGCTTTTGAACAAGGAGATGACAGAGACAAAAGACTTGTCACTTACCTCCAGGCTAATGCAGGCTGTCTAGTTGGGGGATGCTGTTCTCCCTCACACCTCCCTGTCTGTCTCCCCCCAGCCCTCACCGTGTTTTCTAAAGAGGGAGAACTCAGACCAAAACACTGCTGTGTGAAAATTCTTCTGTTGAGTACAGCTCTTTTGACCTGGACCACCTGGTTAGCTAACAAAGCCCAGCTTGCTAGACTCCTGGAGCCAGCAGACTGTGACAAGGGATACAATTCACTGTGGTGGTAGCTCTGCTTTGTGGTGTGTGACCCTGCTTAACACCTGAGCAGGTACTGAGGGCTTCCCTGGCTCGGTTCAGTTGGCAGTGTAGTGATGCTCTGCTGGGACAGGTTCCAGCTGTGCCCTTCATGCTTTGTGTATTACCTTATGGTGCCTCCTCTTCCTTCTGAACCTGAGCAGCTCTTTGTGCTGCCGAGACACGAAGTTGACAGCAGCATACTCTAGCAGTGCAGAGAACACAAACAGCAAGCATACAGCCATCCAGATGTCTATGGCCTTCACATAGGACACCTAGGAGTCAGAGAGAGAGGCTTAGATGGGGCAGCTTCTTCACCCAAATGCCTTCTTGTTATTTTGCAAGGAACTCCCAAGATCTTTGAAAGGATCAAGTCATGATGTGGTTGATACCTGCTTTTGGGTATGAAAATTTAACATGAATGTGTTAGCAGGCCACTGAAACTGCTTCTAGGCTTTTAAGTAGTAGTAATTTCACAGGTTTTAATTTTTCCAGGTCTTGATTGTGGTGGTTTCTGTACAAGGAAGATAGTAATCCAGTCTGCTGGCATTGGAAGCCATTTCTTACAGGGTAATTTGGTACTGTTATAAAAGTATGAGGGTCAAGTGAGTAAAATGATAGAACATACAGTGTAGAGGCTTATAAGATACAGAGCTCCTGGGATCTATGGTGGATCTTGAGGTGAGAGGTGAATCATAGAATCATAGAATGGTAAGGTTGGAAGGGACCTCAAGGATCAGCCAGTTCCAACCCCCTGCCATAGGCAGGGACACCTCCCACTAGCACAGCTCACTCAAGGCCTCATCCAACCTGGCCTTGAACACCTCTAGGGAGGGAGCAGTCACAACCTCCCTGGGCAACCTGTTCCAGTGTCTCACCACCCTCACTGCAAACAACTTCCTCCTAACATCCAGTCTGAATCTCCCCTCTGCCAGTTCAAACCCGTTCCCCTTGCCCTGTCATTCCAAGACCTTGTCAATATTCCCTCCCCAGCCTTCCGGTAGCCCCCTTCAGATCCTGGAAGGCTACTCTAAGGTCCCCTCGAAACCTTCTCTTCTCTAGGCTGCAGAGCCCCAACTCTCTCAACCTGTCCTCATAGCAGAGCTGCTGCAGCCTTCTGAGCATCTTTGTGGCCTCCTCTG